>KV908536.1:15000-43563 GCA_002005505.1 Botryococcus braunii
GTTCCACCATAGAGTGTTGTCCAGGGCGAGGCACTGCAGCCTACCCGAGAAGTCAAAGTATAGAGGAGAATCCAAAGGTTTGATAGGGCTAGAGGTCTGGAGCAGACGTTTGGTTTTGAGGGCGAATTTATCTGTCAGGGGTTGGCGGAGCATCGGAGGCAGTTGGCAAAGGAGGCTGCCCATGAAAATGCCAGCAGCAACAAGCAGGAGCTTACAACGTGGATGACATCCGCCCTGTTGACGGAGAAGCCTGCACCCGGGCTGGACCACCGGTATGAGACTCAACCCCAGAACCATCAACTTTAAGCGATCCACGCGTTAACATTGTGGCGGTCTGATCGACATGGAACTCGTGCCACACATACCAGACTTAGCCCATGCGACCTTCTACATGATCCAGGCTGTGCCGTTCTGGGAAATTTGAGCGAGGGTTGCTTTCAAAAACGCTTAGAGTTGCACGTTCACGGTCGGCCCCTTTCATGGTTAGCCACACGCGGGTTTCCCCGTAGGATGCGAGTGGACCACTACAAGGGCATGACAGCCCAGCAGCTTAAAGGCATCCGGCTGGTCCAAATGGCCCAAGCAGCCCTCCACAAGTCGAAGCTGGAAGAGACGGCAAATTGCACACACTACGCCGAAGTTGTTAGCTTACAAGTTGCCAATGCCCTCATGGAAGAGGCAGAAGAGGTGCGGTAACGCCAAGCCCTGCATGGTGGCCAAGTATGGACTAGTCCACTAGCCGGAGACACACGGCTGGGGGATCCTTGTCACATATGGCCTCCCTGTCTGAATCACGAACAGAACACTTCATGCCCCGGCAGCAAACAGTTCCGGGGGCCTGAGACTGATATGTTTCACTTTTCTCTTTGTATAGTTCCCGATGATGTACCGATTAGACATTGTCAGTGGCTGCCAGGTATAAACAACCAAACATGGAAGGCAATGGAACTACCTAGGTACCCAGATAGTGGGATACAGCTGCATTGCTGGTGGCTCTCTAGTGTAGCAGTCACATGGTCTGTAGTGAAAATAGCCACTTACTCATGCTTGGACCCACATAACCTTGCATACACTCGTCAAAGTCAGCTGATGCAGTTCCACTAAGTATTCATTGAAGAGGTAGCTTGAAGAACACATGTGTTTATAGCATGTACATAGGATGAAGCTGTGTATGCACTTCAAGCATCAATTTAATGCAATATAGCAAATTCGCAGGTCGATGCACTGAAACGGAAGGCAGCACAAGAGGTAGCAGCCATACAACAGATGCAATCCTCAGAGAAACAAGCGCGAGATGAGACCAACCAACAGATTTACACAAATCCACCCCAAAAGACTTATTTTGATCAATTTGGAACAAGTCACCGCTAAACTTGCAAGCAGCCGATCATGACCGTGCGCTCCAAATGTTACCGCCTGCAGGAAACTTCAATAGCATACTAAAGATCCACAAGTCATCTAGAGCGCCAGCACCCTACGGGCTGCAGCTAATGCACAGTAACATGAGACGCAACATTGCCAAAAACATTATTCAGGAATCCGATGCCTACCAAGCAACACCTCAGACGCTGCACAACACCAGTTGCACCCCTACACAAAACCACAAAAACTAAGCTAATCTACCTGATGGTATCGTATCCTAAGCACTAACACCGCTGCAAACTGAAATCCTGTCAACTTTTATGTGCTTTCCCTCTTGCCAGAGTGCCAGAGCAGGACAAGGATTTATCATCATTCACTTACAGGAGTATCATTATGTTCTTTTGGCGCATGCGGGGACCGCCAGCACAGCGGGTCCCCGGGCATGGACGTGGTTGCTTTGCAGAGAACTTACAAGTGTGGATTCCTGTAAAAGTCACTGCTTAACAACTCCATCTTTGCAGTACATGACATGGGAGTGATCGAGCATTCCCTCCAAGATCTTGATCCTGGAGGCTTGAGGAATACACGGGAGCACTATTGTGGTGCCACAAAATCGCCCAAAAAATTAGAGAGTCAGTAGAGCTTTGAGATATGTGTGGTTGAGCGTAGCATCAGCAAATGCGCTTCTAGGGGGGATTCATGAGAAGAATCTGAGCAATTCATTTGGAAACCACATTTGGTTACTGTTCACAATCAATGTAACATTATCAAATATATCACCTGTGCCCTCGAGATGAATTTCAGATTCTCTCGAGCGAAACCTGAACACGCAACAGCGCTGCCAAAAAAATGCACGTACTTTTCGTGCAAGTCCTTATGTTTGAAGTTCTGAGAGGGCCGTTTTTCCAACTCTTGAATCCATCCACAGTCGGGGCTCTATCTCTTGAACCTGATATCGCTACCATGTTGGATTCCGAAGAGACCAACACACCTCTGCCTAAAAGTGCAAAGGGCTCTACATTCTCATACTGGATACTTACCATCTGAAAAAACTTGGGCGTATCTCAGCTGGTTTTGACGGTGGAAATCTGTGAACTTATCCTCTAATGTTGAACAACGAAAATTTTCACAAATTTGCAGTGAGTCATCAGGGCTTTTAAAACACGCCATGGACCAATTACAGCGTTAGTATAAACAAAATTTGGATGTCAGAACACATCACCATTACTGGCATGACTGGGTTTTACCTCATTTCTTTACAATGGCACGGCACACAGGTACAGAAAAAATAAAATAAAATAAAAATAATAACGACCAACTTCGTGCACATAGTTCTCATCCCCAAGTTTGGGCCTCTGCACCTGAAAATGAGTCCTAGTACGCGTATATTGAGTTTGCCAGTTCTTTAAAAATGCCCCTCGCAAACTAGCATTACAACTAGGATAAGCACACAACTCCGCGCAATGTACACATGAAATTGACATACAGACCCCCCACCCCCCCCCCCAAAAAAACCCCCCTCCCCCCCCGGGGCAAAGCCTGTGCTCGAGTGCATACCTCAGTGCATACCCCCGCTGCCACCATGGAACCTGCATACCCACCCCCTTGATCAGCGTTCTAGCTTAGGCACGATCGTGTGAAACCAGACAAGTACCCACCTCCACTTCATCTCCAGGTACCAACACAACCCATCCCCCCCCCCCCCCCCTTCTTCTCGCATCCTTTCACCTCCCAACCGTTGCATGCATGTGCACATGGACAGGACAGGAGAGGACATGTACATGAACTGGTACTCCAACAACACGGATAATTTGTCACAGGGAGCCACGTGGGATACAAACCTAGAGGGGAATGCACTGAGGGCACATTATCGAGCACCCTTAGGCCTATACACTTCCTCAAACTTTGGACGGGAGCGAGAGCTGCGACCCCTGTGCTCTGACTCTGAGTCGGCTCGCCCTTCCTCCTTGCGCTTCCTGTTCAAGACGACCCGCCACGTTTCACTCCAGGGCTTCCACACCAGTGTCGGCCAGCAAACAGAGACCATTCACAGCAGAGCAGATCTGTTCCATGGTACCCGCAGCACTCCACACGGACCCCAGCAAGACGGAGCAAAGAAGCACACATGCCCATTGTTTATATGAACTTCAACCCCTCAGCTTGGTCAGAGCAGCACCAAACCAAGCACGGGAGTCCCACTTGGCTACCAAGGCGAGCGGGTAGGCTCAATGGAGCCCTCCACCATGAGGTGCTGTCAGCTGCAATACATTGTGCATGTTTCCACCACTGTGCGGCCAGGCAGAAGCCTGAGGCCTAGCAAGGTTTCACGATACACAATGGTATCCCTTTAAACAGAGATCTCTAGCCCAGTCTCGTAAGGCCTCACGCATAAGGCAAGCCACCGGACGTTTTGGTAATACATGCTAACATGAAGCACAGTACAAAATTACGCACTTTGCGAACAAAGATGTCCAGTCACATGCCCCCCCCCCCCCAAAATTCAAATAAAAATAAAGCACAGATGTCCAGTCACCCAGCCTACCTCAGATGCACCCAGCAGTTCGAGACGCCGATAGACACAAGATCGTTCGGCCAAGAACGCTGGCGTTGTTCAGCAGAATGCTTCACTCCGACATACTTTTGACAAGCAAGGGGAATCCCACCCGTTCAAATGTCATTTGCAGGGGTTTGTACCTGGTGAGTAAATTTCGCAAATCAGTGTTTGGCTCCCACTCGACAGTCCTGGCTGTTGGTGGAGAAGCGTCGTTGTCGATCCTCTCAGATGATTTGTTGCGCTTTTTGCTCTTCCTTTTCTTCTCCTTCTCCCTTGCCATTTCAGAAGTTACCACCATTGCCACTTCCTGCAGTACGTCCTCAACTGTAAGAGAGTTGACACTCTGCCGCGCTTTCAAGACAGACGAGATGGACAGTGAAAGTATCAACCTTAGGGCATGCCACAACGTTTGGCCACGGCATGGATAGCCCAGTCTTTGAAGCATTTGAACTTGCTTCTTGGAAAAGCTTGGTCCAGCTTGCATGACATGCATCCCCAACAACCTTCACATGGCCAGAAAGTTGACCAGGTAGCACACATTAACAATCACCCATCGACCCACCCCACACACTCCATGGCAAGTAACAGCTGTTGTCCCCCCCCACCCCACCCCACCCACAACACAGACACAGACACAGACACAGACACAGACACACACACACACACACAGACACACACACACACACACACACACACACACACACACACACACACACACACACACACGCACGCACATGCACACGCACCAACAAACACCCAACTCACACACACGCCCACGCCCCCCCCCACCCCCACACACACACACACACACACACACACACACACACACACACACACACACACACACACAAGGGATGAGAATGGTGGCCACAGAGTGCACAAATCACCACGGATGCTGAAGTCAAACAAATAATGAAGATGAGAAAAGAGGCACACAGTGACAGGTTCGACAGGGAAGCGGATGTCTTTGGTCACAGCAGCTGCTTCATCATGAGGGCGGGGCCTGGCCACCACAGCTTCCGGTTGATATGCCTTCTTGGGCTCAGGCGCAATCGGATGGTGAGCCCCATCAGCTGACCGGGATGCTACTTGCACAGATGGAGCAGATGGAGCAGTTTGCTGCACTTCTTGGACGGTCGGGGTTGGGGTGTGAGCAACACCTTGCGTGCCCTCCGACATCTTGCTGACCATCTGGAATCCCCCAAGCATTTTGACCACCTCAGCTCAGATGCCTCTGTCCTCACACGCGCTACATTGTTGTAGCTAGCAGCATTTGTTCGCACCAAAGGGAAAGGGGTGGGGTGAAGAGCTGGGGTTTTGGGGGTTCGGTTACTTGTTGCAGCGCTGGTGTTGCAAATGGTTGGAAAGTCTTTTCTGAAAACAGGTCTGCCAAATTCTCACTTGTTGTAGAGTTCTTTGTTGCCCGAGTATCACAAGGCCGTCTGGAGGCCGATCAGCCAAGATCTTGATAGTGAAATGGGGAACTGGAGCCTGAACTTCCTAAATACTATGCTGCCACCTTCACAATGAGCACAGGGCATACCTCGCCTGCTGCAAGCTTCAGATAGTGCAAAAGAGATTGGGGATACCACCAGCAAGTAAATTGAGGAAGAGATGGCAAGCCAGGGAAACCCAAGTTCAAACGGGGGAGGGGTGGTTGCGAAGGTGAGGGAAAATGCAGGGGTGGATAGCTATAAGGACTCCAGAGGTACAAGGTGGAAGGGACCTGGAAAAGGGTAAGTCATGATTGCGGGTCCCAGGAGAAAGACCCCTGTGGCATGAGCAGGTTAAGGAAGACAACATATGGGAGGGTCGGGTAGTGAAACATCAGACAGATTACGGATTAATGTGCAAGGAGCTTAGTTGGCCACGTGGTTTCCTACTGCGTCTGGATTATTCTTGTTCTGCGATCACACTTCTCGTGACAAAGACACTTCCCGTGACACACACACACACACACACACACACACACACACACACACACACACACACACACACACACACACACACACACACACACACAGACAGACAGACACAAACCCACACACAAACACACACACATACACCACTCAACACAACCAAAGAATCACACTTATACACACTGTTTCTGCACAAAAACATGGAGCCTCAAAGGACCTGAGTATAACATTGTGGTGAGCCACAATTGGTTGGGGAGTCCTCTTGGGCACCATGACTTCAGCAATGCATGTACCTCCTGCAATTTCATAATTTGATCCTTCATCTCCTGCAAGGTGCTGCTCTCGCCAGCAGCCGCCTGGACGACTTGCACCCGTGCAGCCAGCAATTGAGCCTTCTTGGCCTCTTGTTGGAGCCTCAGCTTCTTAAGTTTCTCCTCCTTCTCTCTCTGCAGGAGGACGTTCTCATGGTGCTGTAGCTTGATCTCCAGCATCTTCTGCTCCTTTCTAATCTCTTCCAACTGCTGCATCAAGACGTGCACATGTCAGCTCTTCAAGCTGCTGCACAAAGACATGCACGTGAAAGCTCTTCCAAAACTGCTTTCATGCCAACCTTCTCAACTCTAAAGCTGCCTAGTTGCCCTCAATCCCAGCCCGCTGTCCACCAAACCACGCACACTCCTCTTCCCTTCTCCCACCCCCATCCCGACCCCCACTCATACCCCCACCCCCCCACACACACACACTCCCACACGAGCGCGCGCGTACGCACGCACACCCACATGCACACACACACACACACACACACACACACGCACACACACACACACACACACACACACACACACACACAGGGATGCACTGCACATCTCCCCACAGGAATGTTTTCCAAGCAAACATGTCACTCCAAAGCTGCTGTAATAGGCCAAAGAACCAGCGGCTGAACTCCGATACCAAGGTGCCATGGACCTAAATTTTTCCCCTTTCTACATGGGCCCCATCCGTTCGAGAATCCTTGCAGACGCGCGGGCACTCTTGCAAAACTATCATTGAGCATGCACTCATGAGATAAACAGGGAATTTCAGTTAAATGCCCCTCCCCCAACCCTTTTATTGCTATACATAGCATAGCATGTCAACCTAGGAAAAAAGGCAGGGACAAGCATGGCAAATAAAGACTCTGACATGCTCGCCCCCACAAATCCAGGGCTGTTAAGGAACACCCAGGGGCAAGTCTGATCAAATTAACAGTAGCATGTTAGATCTGTGTCTCAATTTCTCGCTTAGCAAAAGATCTTATGGTTTCGACTGATTTGAGAGAGTTTCGTGACTAGCATCAACATTAATCCCCTGCAGACTAGGTCCCACATTTGTGTGACTGCCTGCACAACACTACCTCATCTGCAGCAAAGCAAAGTTGACAAATACCTTGATAGCGTTGCTTTCAGTCTTTTGCTCGGGTGGCTTCACAAGGCCTTGCGGCAAAGTTCGTAGTCGGGCCCCAATGTCTGCATCAATAACACCATTGCAACGAAGTCTTAGTTTACAGCCCTGACGAGCCCAAACACCCTCCCATACAATCACCTGGGGAGGGGGGGCATGCACAAGTGTTTACTGAACTTTGTTGAGCAATGCCTTGCCTTCCTAGACGACCATGTATGTTTACAAGTATTTGCTGAGACTTGAGCATTGCCTTGCCTTTCTGAACGACTGGTAGGTCCTACCAAGCATCAGCTAAAGTGCATGGCAACAACATGAACATTGGTAATTAGCAACCTGAATGTGTATTGAGTGAGATATTGACGAAAGCAACTATGTGTCAAGCATGGAACTCCATTGCAAGAAATGGAAGGAAAGGAAGGGGGGCATAAAGGGCCTCAGAGTGCCGCTGGTTAGAAGACCTTGACAACTGATGGGATGATTGAAGCGCAGCCTCAAGAGATGTGCCAGACACTCTCAGGGACCCCATGGAACCAACACACAGTGCAAAACTCCTTGTGCAAGGACAAAGCCGGGCATTAAACATTGACATATACAGCCCCCTCCCACCAAACACACATACAGGAAGACCGACAGAGAGTGAGGGGGGAGGGAGAGGAGGAAGGAGAAAGCAAGCGGGGTAGGGAGAGTAGGGGGAAACAATGACAAGACACTCCCTGTCTGCCCCCCCTCCCCCCGCTGGAGAGGGGGCGAGGGGGAGGGGGGGGCGGGGAGAGGATGGAGGGGACACAATTAAGTGCATCCACCATTCCAGGAGATGAAGAGGTACCAGGTACATACCTTCCTGTATGCCAGGAGCGCGGCATGGCATTTGACCCTGTTTAAAATCTCCCAGCCTTTGCATTTGTTTGAATTCTCCTGGCATTTGAATATGTTTAAACTCCCCTGGCATTTGAACCTGTTTAAAATCTCCTGGGGTAGGGATGGGCCCACTTGCTCCTCTTCCAACACCCCTGGATTCCAAAACCCCACACCTTCCCTGAAGGTACTGCAAGCACAACAGGTAGGACCAGGATCACGGCCAGACTTCCGGGCAACAATACAGGTGCCCAAAACATTCTTCCAACTTGGCAATCAGCTTGGTCTGGAGACACTCCAGTCTAGTAGCGCTGTGATGCATGAGGGCTTGAATATGCAAACCCGACTCCATGCAAACCACATGACAGGGTCTGCAGAACTCATGGACCACCCAAGTGTGCCAAAAAGCAAGTTCTCTCGTTGCTTGGGCTCTGATACGAAATCCCCCTTTCCCTGCTTTTGGAGGTTTGAATGTTTGTGGCTAACACAAAACTGGTCGAACATTACAAAACACAGACCGCAGTTCCAACTCAAAGCAGAACACTACTCTGCCTGCCAAAAGGTGTTTTCTCGTTCGCAACTGGAGGTCAGAGCAGAACCATCGTATCATACCTGTACAAAGGGTGATTGAGCTGAGATGCACGCCTTTGTCCCAACTCAGGGAGCCCCTGAACTCGAAATGGAGGTTCCTCGCTCGCTCCAAAACCCATATCCCCTGCAACAAGAAACAGTATTAGTCCATCAGTTTCACGCCGGATATGGGCAAATGTGGCTCCAGTACCACTCCTACTGCAAGACAACCAAACTTGCCAACATGAAACCACAAACCTTCCAATAATCCGGCCAGGTGCACAAGACCACAGGCTCTCGAACTGCCACAAGCACCCAGTTTGATATCCTCTGGGCACTGCCTCCTAAATGATTGAAGTTTATAACGCCAAAGCAAATAGACGAAAGTAGTGACAAAGCTGTCCTGCAAGGAGGCCTATTGAGCAACAAGAATCGATGATTGAATGCATGTTCCTCATTGCCCGTCATGACAAGCCAATGGGCCTGTCTGCAAGCTGGCAGGGAAATCCATCTACTCGTTACAAATTTCTATCCAGCGTAAGGGGCAACTAATAATCTCATGAGTTAGCTGACAAGGACATCCAGGCATCACGACGGGTGATGTGTAACATTCTGTCATTTACTCCTTCAAAATCTTAAAACTCCATTGCTCTGCCCCTGCTCCGGGGAAAGGGTTTCAGTGAACGCACCCGCGAGAGCAGGGGGAGGTCCCCCAGGGAGGCGCGGCCCTGGTGAGGGAGGATTCCGTTGGGCCAAGCCAAAGGCAGGGCCTTGGTGGAGCCTCCAGGCGTCTTGTGGGGGAAAAGGCCCGCGCATATCCTGGGGGCGTGGCTGCCAATCCCCTTGCATTCCAGGTAAAGGCAGACCACCGATGCGGTTGACCCCTCCTTGTGTGTTTCCAGGACCGGCCTGGAATCCTGGCCCTGCAGGGGCACCCCTTCCCAGATCCCCCACACCTCCTGGGCCTGGTCCCAATGAACCTTGCTGGGGGCCTCTGACAACATTCCCAGTCAAACCGTTTTGAACCTCTGGCATCGGGCCTCCTTGGCGAATTGGTCGGTGAGGCGAGCTCTGGAGGTTCTGCAGATGTTGCGTCTGCCGATGTGGTGGCAAGGGATGTCGCCCAGGTCCAAGCCCAGCAGAAGCAGACGGCATCGGAAGAGTCATAGGCCCCTGCGCTAGCTGCTGCTGCTGTTGCTGCTGCAGCTGAATTCTTCGCTGAGCTTCTTGATGAAGTTCCGGTGGCACCTGCTGTAAAGGAGCCATGGGTCAACAAAGTGTATGCGAGTTTTGTGCCAAAGGAGGGTAATCCAAAGAAAGGGGGGAGGAGGGGGGGGGGGAGGAAGAAGAAACTTAAACTGCAAGCTGAGGATTGGGAACATCAGTGAGCTCGCGCCTGCTGTGGTATTCTAGGTTTGACCCTACTCACATACCCCTCCAGGTCGATCAACCCCCATCAACTGAGACAACTGATGAAACAACATCTAATGTGTTAAGCACACAACTGTTTCTCGTACTTAAAACGCCGACACGCCCATATCGGATTTGCCAGAAACAAACGGACATTCCATCCCTGCCAGGCATGCACAACAAAAGGGACGTCTATGCCAGCACTTAGGCAGGGACGCCCAAAAAGATGGGCAATCCCGCATTACAGTAATCACGCTGTGTTTTCCCATCTGGGTCAACTTGGGCCCTGCTTTGGCATTCAAATTCCGCCCCATATGGCACCCAAATGAACCCCGAAGCAGGGAAGGGGGAGATTCACTCCACGTGAAACTTTCGTCAGCTAGTCCTACTCGTTCTTAAAGATGGTCTTCTCGACACATATGTCATGGCACGCACATTGCTGTCTGGCTGGAATGGTCGGGGGCGATTCGGGAGGGTGTTGAGTTGCTGGGGCAAAGCCACTGGAGGATGTCCAGGGCGGACATTCTGGTGCCCGACGATAGCCTGCATTGGATCCATAAATCTCCTTCCAGGCCCTGGAGTTCCACGACTGATGCCAGCTACACCACCACCCAGCAGCCCTGGTGGCACCAAGACAGGACGATGCTGCAGGAATGAGGACCCCGGCAATTGCTGGCGCTGCTCCTCCATGGTGGGGGCCCTCCTCAAAGCAGCTGGCCTGGAAGAAGGGCCCTGTGGCCCTCCACGGGGCTGTGGCATGGGGCCAGGAGGAGGCCTAGGCCCAGGAACTGGGGCCATGTTTGTGAACCCAGGTGGCATGGGAAGGCCAGCCTTCTGGGGCAGCGCCCGAGCCCTGCCTGTTACTCCAGGACCTGCAAACCAGAATGTCTGTTGTCCAGTCCTGGAAAGAAATGGGTCAAAAAAACCCGCAGCATGCCAGATAATACTATAACTAGTACAGATACACTTGTTCGTTGATCTTTTACTATAACTTGCCGCTCATGCAGTGTGGGGCTTTAGAATGAGGATGCGCCGCTCGTGAGAGAATGTGTGCCCGTTTTGAAGGGTCGTGAGAGTTGTTGCAACTTACATAGAGGCAGAATGTCGAGAAGTTTGAACCATTTCAAGTGCACAGATCTAAATAGGCTGCCAAAGGTTTTATGAATCCCTGATACCTTGAGCAATGTGGTATTACTATGAGCCAGGCGCCCCCCCCCCCCTTCAATGGGTGAGGGGGGGGGTGCAAAGTCAGAGTCATAACGCAGCTACGTGGTGACATGACATGCTTAACCCTGTTGCCAGGCCACCAAACCAAATCTCTCATATATAATTAACCAAGTTTCCATTAGTTACCTCACCTCCCAAAACAACCAGAGCCAACCGGTGCTGCTACATGACGTTGGATTCACCTTGAGGTAAAGCTGGGGCTTGTTTTTGGCCTGCTGGGCTCTCGCGGTCAGGGCGCCGCTTTGTGTGGCGGTTGCTGTCTTGTGGCTGAACATCTAGTTCTCGCTTTATACCACGAGCATCGCCCGTAGACTTTGTCGCCACATCTCCTTTGGGCATCTTTGCCATTGTCGATGATTTGGTGTCAGGTACTTGCTGAGTCCCTCGGGTCCCTGCACTTGTCTTTTCTGAGGCAAGCTTGCCAGCTTTGGCCTCATTTGCAGAACGTGTGGGCAATGAAGGTGGCGGAATAGGTACACGTACTTTGCTGGAACTAACAGTCTTCTCTGAAACGCGGCCATTGCTTACGAGTGCCTACATTACACAACCCAGCTTTCACATGGACGCTCACCTTCAATGCCTACTTTAAACCAGAGACAGGACAGAGGAGAGTACCACTTGAGCAGCTCTGTTGCCTGTGAGTTGATTCTGTTGCTTCAGAGGTTGTGCTGAGGGAGCGGGCACATCCTCCTTCACAGGCTTGTTGATCTGTGTCACTACCTCGTGGTCTGGCCCCTTAATTTGTGATTCCTGTTCTTTCTTAATATGCCTGCGAATAGAAACCATTCCTTACAAAACTGGAGGTAATAAAAATTTAATAAAGTGCACAAGACATTCGTTTCCTGCAGTACCTGGAAGGTTCTTGCAATGAGACCACTGGGGCCTCTACTCCAGTGCCAACTTCAGTCTTCAATTCTGCAAGAGCATCAAGACATAAATGCAACGGTGGAAAACGAATTCTGCCTTGCTTTCAACCCGCAGCGGGTGGAAACCAAATTTAATCAGCTGTACATACCCACAGCGGTTTCTGACAAACCGTTTACTTCTGCTTCTGGAGCCGGCGTGGGCCCCAGAGGACCAGCCAATTCGGCTTCCGTCTCTGCTGTGTGGTAGTCTGTACATACACACCAGCCGCTCAGTGAATACTAACCACGCACACCAATATGCACAGCAGATCTCTTCTTCGACACAGAAAGACCCCGGGGGAACTACATACTTTCCCAGTCATCATAATCGTAGTCAACCTGTTCTTCAATATCGTCTGCCTCCCCCCAATCAAACTCGTCGTCTTCCATCTGGTCGGGTGCAGAACGGGCCGCAAACTGTTTTGAATACAGCAGCAACCTCCTATGAGACAACCACCTCCGAAAGGATCATTACGCGCAATACGGGAATGACTTCACATTACAAGGCTGTCCTTTCTAATAAAGTGTCCGGTTGCGGGTTTGCTTTTGACTACTGTTGAAAGGTCCAACCCTCGACGCCTTGATCCGAACAGTAGTCCACGGTCCGGCTCCCTGGGCATAGTCTGGGAGCCGCTGTCAGACTATGCCCGTTCCAGAATCTGGTCACGGTCGGAGTCCGGAGTCCGGGGGTTGAGGGCCTCAACTTGAGGCCCTCAACTACAACCCCAGCAACCTAGCGCCGAAAAGGAGTTTGGTGGCAACTTGCGAATCGCCACTTGGCGATGAAACCCTCAACCGCCGAACAGGAGTTTGGTGGCAAAATGGTCAATAATTGCCCTTCACACTTTTCCCGAGGAACTTCTCCCTGTAAATGGCAAATGAATGATGGCCAATGATGGCAATAATGGCCAAATAAGTGCCAATAATTGCTGAATCAGTCACGTGCTCCCGTCCCGTTAGTGCCACTTCTCCCTATTCCTGTCACGCCACGGGCGGATGGGCCCTCCAGGGTGGATCGTCCTGAGCTCCCATTTTGTGCCCTCCTAAGATCAGTTTGTCTCCGCTGTTTTTCATCAACCAGCTCTTATAGAAGAAGCTGAGGGTGACACTAGTTATAGTTGTTCAATGTGATAGTCGGCCGCGCCGTCTGCTTCGAAGAAGCAGCATTGTGCAACTGTGCTAACCCTCAACAGCTACTCAAACCAAGTGAGCCTCCTCTGTACTTGCCCCGCAATATTTATTTCAATTCAGGTCTTTTTTCTGGATGCTCTTCTTACCAAACTGCGACGAGGGGCGTGTTGGGGAAGATTTCCTTCTTCAAAAGTTGCTCTTCCCTGCTCCATGTGCAGAATGGTGCTCAAACTTCGTAAGCTACATTTAATTGCCTGCGATTAGTCTGTAACGCTGATTCAAACGGTCGGCGGGCCGGTCTTAAATCTCAGCCCTGGCGATCGTTAACCGATCACTTTGAAGACGTTTCATCTACCTACCTGTCGGCCCGGTCAGAAGTGAAGAGTTGTATGTTCGAAACTTTGGTTTCACTGAAGGATTGGTGGGCGTAGATGGCAGGTTTTTGTGACCTAATTTGGTGCAGGAGTCGTGGTGGATTGCGGGAACTGGATGTCCGCCTCATACAAGAGTGTCCTTAACTACACCGTGGAAACAATACTGAGACAAGTTAAGCAAGCTCTTCATGACAGCAGTGGAGCTTTTGTCAGGCCTCTGGGATGGAGTAAAATTGGTCTGTCAGCTAACTTTCCTTAAATGGTGGCAAAAGCTCTACATTATTTTCCTCAAGGCAGTTGCAATTGTTGGGTACAACATCGGAAAGTCTGGCAAGCAGGGGGAGCCTGTCGTATCGAAACAACGAGATGACTGGGGTGATATCAGGTGAGCACTGTTCGCAGATGGCAGCACAGTGTCACTTCCTTTCCTCTTCGGTTGTTGAACTCACTCCTGGGCGCCAGCTGCCCCCCCCCCTTCTCTCTCTCCCCCTCTCTCTCCCTCTCTCTCTCTGTCACTCTCTCTCACTCTCTCTCTCTCTCTCTCTCTCTCTCTCTCTCTCTCTCTCTCTCTCTCTCTCTCTCCCTCTCCCCCCCCCCCTCTCTCTCTCTCTCTCTCTCTCTCTCTCTCTCTCCTCTCTCTCTCTCTCTCTCTCTCTCTCTCTCTCTCTCTCCCTCCCCCTCTTCCTCCCCTCTCCCCCCCCCACTTCTATTTCTTCTTCTGCATAAACATGTGCAAACAGAGGCGCATGCTCTCAAGGCACGCGGCGCGCGCACGCGCGCGCGCACACACACACACACACACACACACACACACACACACACACACACACACACACACACACACACACACACATAGTCAGCGAGTGAAGGAGGGGGGGGGAGAGAGAAAGAGAGAGAGGGGGGGGGGAGAGAGAGAGAGAGAGAGAGAGAGAGAGAGAGAGAGAGAGAGAGAGAGAGAGAGAGAGAGAGAGAGAGAGAGAGAGAGAGCATGCATGCATGCCTGTGGAGGTGTGTGGCATAGGGTCAATTGACACAGTGTGATTTAATGAGTGATAAATAAGCCAGAGACCTTATTAAACTGGGCCCCATGCTACTGCAATCCACACGAAACGTGCTGTTACTCTTCTCCTGTTACGTAATGATGCCACCGGGTCACTTCCTGGTCAAGGGCATGCATCTGGCAACCTCAAAACCCGCCTGCTGCTGCTTCTGCTGCTGCTGCTGCGGGACTCACCACTGCGTTGTGTTGGGGCCAAGCAGGGCTGTGTTGAGATGGCAGCTGCAGTGGTATTAGAAAAATGTAAAGTGTGCATGACCCGGCACACGCAGAGATATCGAGGTATTGACCACAAGTCAGGGGAGAAGGTTCTGGCCTATCTCCTCACACATGACAGGGGAGGGGCGGCGGAGGGGCGCAGGACGCCATCAGGGTATCCCTTCCACCGCAGGTCTGGGAGGTGGCGAAAAGCCATTGTGGTGCCGGTGTACATCACAGCAGCCAAGGACATGGAGCTGCTGCTGCAGATGCTGTGTGGCCTGGTCAAGCAGACGCGGCAGGTGGATCTCCTCATTGTTGTGGATGATGCCAGCCCCATCTGCCTCCCCTCCTTCTGCATCAATCGGATCAACCCTGTCACCCAGGTGCCTGCCTGCCCTTCTCCAGCCTCATTGTGTACCCGTGCCTTTGTCGCCCAGGCGCTTGCCCTTCGTAACCTTATCCCTAACCTTTAATCCCACCCTGTCCCCCGGGTGCCTGCCCTTCGTAACCTTATCCCTAACCTTTAATCCCACCCTGTCCCCCGGGTGCCTGCCCTTCGTAACGTTAGCCCTCATCATTAATCCCACCTTGTCACCGAGGTGCCCGGGTGCCTTCCACCTCATTTTGAAACATATACCCTGTCGCTCAGGTGCCCGCCATAAGTGACCTTATCCCTGGTTCTCACGGTCGTAACCCTGTCACCAAGGTGCTTGCCCTCGTTAACACTATTCGTACATCGTACCCTAGCCCTTCTACCGAGGTGCCTGCCCTTCCTAACCAAATGACCAACTTTATGTCCTAGCCCTGGTACTGAGGTGGCTGCCCTACCTAACCAAATACCTATCTTTCTATCCCGGCCTGTCACCGAGAAACCTGCTCTTCGCAACTCTAATCCAGCTCACCCCCCTCCCCCCAGGTGCTTACCCTGTACAGGCCCTCGGGGGGGGGGGGGGGAGGGAGAGAGCGAGAGAGAGAGAGAGAGAGAGAGAGAGAGAGAGAGAGAGAGAGAGAGAGGAGAGAGAGAGAGAGAGAGAAGAGAGAGGAGAGAGAGAGAAGAGAGCGCGCGCGCGCGCAAATACACACACACAGGCACGCGCGCGAGCACACACAGGCACGCGCGCACGCACACACGAACAGACACAGAGAGAGGGGGGGGGATGTGAAGCTAGAGGTAATCTTTTCGGTGCGCGGGGGGTGGGGGTGGGGGCAGTGTATGGTGATGAGGCTACAGCAGAACTGCGGGCCGGCAGCAGCGCGCAACACCGGGGTGAAGCTGGCTCACATCCATGGCGCGGATGTGGTGTGCTTTCTGGATGCAGACTGCCTCCCGCACCCCGCGTGGCTGGACCGCATGGAGCGCTCCCAGGCACAGCGCCCCGGCATCGTCTGCGGCCGCACCCTCTCCTCCCAGGGCACTCTTTTGTTGGTACTCCTTCCCACCCCCTCTCCCCCCCCCCTCTCTCTCTCTCTCCTCTCTCTCTCTCTCTCTCTCTCTCTCTCTCTCTCTCTCTCTCTCTCTCTCTCTCTCTCTCTCTCTCTCTCTCTCTCTCTCTCTCTCTCTCTCTCTCTCTCCTCTCCCTCCCCTCCCTCCCTCCCTCCCTCCCTCCCTCCCTCCCTCCCTCCCTCCCTCCCTCCCTCGCGCGCGCACTTGGGCATGCAGGCACTCGTATGAGGGATTAAAGTCACGTCTCCTCATTTAGGACAACCCAGGTTTTGTGCTTTTATTCTGAACTACTGACAGGCGGCCCGTGATGTATATGCCCGGAAGGTTAAGGGCTCTGCGTTAACTCTCTATGAAAACAAAGAATCCGTGGAGGAGCTCCAAGCTCCGTGATGGATGGAAAGCCAATTGTTGCATTGGACCAATCCATCCCTCCTTTTGTTCGTTTGTCAGTTCGTCACGCATGCTGTGATAAGTCCTATCGCGCAAGTATACTGGCTAAGTTGCCAGGCTCCCTGAGTTGCTCGGGCTCGTAGTCGTGCTGCAACATAGGACCAGGTTTTCTTGACGAGCTGCGTACAAACAAGCGTGGGGTGCGGTGGCAGGGATGTTCCATGATATATTTGGTACGCTGAACGGCCGAAAGCTCCAGGACGGGTCTCTTCTGTACGGGTGTACCTGCAACCTGTCGATTCACCTGCCCTCGGTGCACATGCTCTTTGACCTGAACTTTGCAGATGCTGCGTTTGAGGACGTGGAGTTCTGTGTGCGGGCGCGCAAACGCGGCGTGGCGCTCTACCTGGACCGGGACGCCGTTGTCTGGCACCATTATGATATCAGCATCAAGGGCCTGTACAACCAGTTCCATCGGTATGGCCGCAACGAAGGCCTGGTGCGCCCCATGCCCACTGTCCGCCCTCTCCTTCCACTTGCTATCCCGTACTTTCTGAATCATGTGTGTGTGTGTGTGTGTGTGTGTGTGTGTGTGTGTGTGTGTGTGTGTGTGTGTCTGTGCCTGTGTGTGTGGATGTGTTTGCGTGCCTGCCCGCCTGGTAACGGTGTCAGTATCTGTCTGGCTCCCGGTGCCCCTCTCCATTCAGACACACATCACCCTAGCTCTTGTGTTTACGCGTTGTACTTCGCTGGGGCGGCATGGCTAGTACTCTTCTTGGTTCTCTTTTGTCTCATTGAGTGAGGGAACGCTCAGATGCTGGGCTTACAGACATGTGCACGCACGCAGCCCCCCCCCCCCACACACACACACACAGAGAGAGGGGGGGAGGGGGTAGAGGGCGTGACACACACACACACACACACACACACACACACACACACACACACACACACACACATGGACACATGGACACAGACACGCGTCTGAAAGAGGTTGTGTACTTGGCAAGTAGTAGCATCGTCCGGGCCATGCAAACGATGAGTTTTGTTTCGAGGTGGTAGGCAGGGCCGTAGCTGAGAGGAGGATGTAGGGTGCGGCGCTGGCCAACATGGCGGGTTGGGGGGCTCAGATGGAGCAGTTGCACAAGGAGTACCTCAAGTGGCTCTGGTCGTCAGACGACATCCCCTCAATTCCCCTACATGGAGAAGACAGCGACCCCGTGCCCAAGCCCCCTGTCATAGGCCCCATCCGGGCTCCTCTCATCTAGCTGACCCCGACCCCCCCGCCCCCGGGCCCCCTCTCACCTTTGGCTACTCTCATCTAACTACCTCCCTCTCACCCCGGGCTGCTCTCATGCAGCTGCCCTCGTGTAACCCCGAGGTCCTCTTATTCAACATCAACCGTCACAGTGTGACCCGTGTGTGTCACTGTCTACGATCAATGTTTAAACTGACATTTTGCCGCCGTGGCCTACTCTCGAAGTGTCACCGTCAGCTACCACACTGGTAACCACAGTGAACAACCCCGCCTCGTCATTCGGGGTCTTCCTTGCTGACCCCCCCCCTCCCCCTTGAAGCACTTCCCTCTTCCGTGAACCCCTCCCCAGGACACACACACACACACACACACACACACACACACACACACACACACACACACACACACACACACACACCTCTCACGCACTTTTCTCTTTGGTGAGGCCTTCCAAGGGGGGGTGGAAGGCCCCCCTTAGGCACCTGTCATACATTTGCCTTCTTGGGAAGATCCTCCCCAACCTGGGGAGGACGGGGGAGGGTATTACCTCCGCAGGAACCTCACTGCATGAGCTGGCCTGCCTTGTGCATGCACCATGGCCATATGCAAGCAGTTTTGGTGTTTTGTCGCATTTGGGAAAGTTCCATCTTGCTTTTGGTTTTTCCTAGCAGGTGACGCTGTCCGTGCCGGCCGTGGTACGTGTGCAGGATGCCCGCACATGCTGTCCAGACTGCGGTTTGGGTTTTAGAAGTTTCAGGAGGGTCAGGGGCGCCCTACTGGAGCAAACTCAGCTGCCCTAAAGGCTCCAGTTGGCTCCCGTCGTTACTACGAAGGGATTCGGCCCCTGGGGTACCGCCGGCACTGTCCCTGGGGCAGAGGCGTGTGCATAGGCGTTCATGAGCATCACGGGTCTTTTTAGTGGCCCCACTTAGGCCCCCATGGGCACGCTCCTCTGCTGAATCATGTTGAAGGCACTGGGGCAAAGTAAAGATAGTTGCCTCCGCTGGCTGAAGTATTGGTGCTGTATGTGTGTGTGATTCTTATTTGATGCTGTACCTCCTGGCTGCCCTGTTATTTCAAGACTTTCAGCCATTGGACTTATTCAAGAGGAGGAGCTTTAATCTGACCATGCGCATTTGCGTGCGTCAGCAGAACGTGAACTCCCTGTTGGAAGGACCCCTGTAGCTAAGAGTTAAGGGGTCAAGGAATTGAGCGCATTAGTTTTGAAACGGTAGAAGAAGGAGGAATGTTATCTGCGAGGACGAGGGGATCGGAATGCCTCTGTCCAATTTCTTTGTTTTGCCGCACCACTCTGTGATGGGTCCCGGGCTATCTGCCTCCAGAGAGTACGTGTCTGTCGCGCAGAAACTTTTTTGAAATTACCCGCGGAGTGTGCGATGGCAGACGCGCTGTATACTTACTGAAGTCAGCATATGGGAGGCAGTTCTCAGGGCACGCGTGGGTGGCGCTCCCCCTCCAGGTACCCATGTACCGCTGGTGGCATCCTGTTGCCGCTGTCGCTGTGGGGATGCTGTACAATATGAAAAGAGCTCTTCCTATCGTGCGGCTGCACGAGTGTGGCGTGAGGCCAAGTTTCGGGAGCAGGGGCAGGCGCGGCCATTGCAGCAGGCCTGGCACGCGCCCGCCCCGGTTGAGCCGATGTGGAATGTGAGGAAGCTCTGGGGGAAGCTGATTGATGGCAGCAGGTCAGCTGACTCGTGGGATGTACGCATCAGTGTTTCCAGAACATCGCGAAGTGCCGCGGACGCTGTTCAAGGCGCTGCGCAATCTCCGTCAGCTCTGTCCGCTCTGTGTGCTTGTTCCCCGTGGTCCCGTCCCGTCCGCGGGCACGACGTGGCTCCCCGTTTGGTCGACTCCAGGCTTTGGAGCAGGTTGTGGAGGGGCGAGAGAGTGGGCAGTATCCCCGCAGTGTGCAGGTATTGCTATTGCAGAGCATCCCGTCTTTGGCAACAAATTCCCAAGGCCTGGCTTGAGTCCAGCTGGCACGCAAGTTGAGTGCGGTCTAGTCCATCTGGCACGCCAGTTTGGTGCTGTTGAGTCCAGCTGGCATGCACATTGAGTGCTGACGGATCCAGCTGGCACACAAATGAGTGGTGTCGAGGCCAGCTGGCATGTACATTGAGTGCTGTCGAATCCAGCCTTGTAGGCAAGCCGCAGCCCCGAACCTCATCCCACTGGCCTGTACTCCGCCAGGCTTCCCTTGGTGGGCTCTTTCCCATTGGGCTTCACTCCTCCGTGCTTTCCTTGGTGGAAGCACTGGTAAGTTCATTCAAATGGAGTGGGCTCTTAGTTGCTTCAGCAGCTGGTTCCTGCAGCGTTTCAGCAGCGAATAAGGAGAAGAAGAAGCAGCAGTAGCCTCAGGAGGAGGAGGACAGATTGCGTCCTGGATCAGCCACTAGGGCTAAAGATCATGGATAGATGTGTGGTGAGCGCCATTTGCCGGGTTGCAAAGGGCCTCAGGTGGTCATCCCCTTGTTGGAGTGTACTGCTTTGATGGGCACCGTGAGGTGGACTTTCCGCCCAACGTCTGGGTCGCCAGTCGAGAGCTTGTGGAGTTTGACACCTTTATGAATTTGACACCTAAGAAGTGTGAGGGTGTGTATTTCACTCTTCGTCCAAGTGTGTGGGGTGTTCACGTGCCATGGGGTGGCGGCTGTGCTGTTGACGTGGCAGCAGCTTCCGGCAGGGCCCACCTTCAGACCTGTCCCCAAGACGTGGTAGGCCATCGGAGACTCATCCCAAGTCCTGTTTTGTGCCTCCGAGGGAACATGAGACTGAAGTCGGCCGCTGCTTCACTTGCCAATCATGGAAATAGATAACGAAGGACCCTCGCATGCGCTGATGGACTCTCGCCCAGATGCAGTGCGAAAGAAGAAGGGGAACGGACAGCATCTGTTAAGTTTAATTAACTAATAGCGACGAGGGGCCAATTGGCTGACAATGTCTGAGGCGGCTTAGGCGTTGGTGATCAAGAAGTAAGTACGTCATGTTTCATTCAAGGTGATCACGTGATCATGATTGCGTCTGTCCAACCATGAGGGGCCCGGTTTCTTGACTATCTGTGATAGAGTCCCTACTTGGTCCGGGGTACAGTCCTGGGTTCGTATCAATTCTGCCCCCCCCCCCCCCCCCGTGGGAGTGGGGGTGGGGAAACGTCTCTTTTCTGCGTTGGGGTTTAGAAAGCTTGTTGGGCCATTAGTGAAGGAAAGGGCTGAAGTTTATGCGCCAGTATACTTTTTTGGGGGTAACTTTGTATTATGATGCGTGATCCGCTGATGGAAGAGGCGCTCCCAGCGGCGCTGGGCATGAAGCACACACATCATCTGAGAAAAGCACGAGTGGGGTTGTGCAAAAGCTGAGGGGGCTGGAAATGCTAAAACCAGCATGGTTTTCGTAAAACCAGCGCTGCCTGCCCGCAGTTGGAGATTTGGAGTGTAGTGTGAGGCGGCGTGCAAATCCTGCATCGCAGATTAGACGATTGAACTGAACATTCAGCTGGTTCAGTGCAGGAAAGATGTCTTTTTCAAAATGCTGCAGAACGCTGTGAACCGGCTGAAGCAGAGGCATATACCGTAGATGCCAGGTATATGCCGGGACCGCTACAAGGGGAAAAGAATTGATATTGTTAATCATCTCAGAAGAGTTGTTATTGATATATTGCCGTCTGAGTCTGACCCCTTTGGTATTGGACTAGACGTTACGCGACGGATGCTTTGAGGTTTTAGCACGTGCATGTCCCTTTTTTGTTTTGCGACATGCAGTTCCACTCTGCCACGTGCTTGTTTTGTGTTTTGGGTGAGTTTGGTGGCTAAAACCACCAAAGCGTTTGTTTTGTGTGTCGTGTGAGTCTAGTGCTCTGAAATTGTAACATTGCATCCTGGGCCAGAAGGTTTTGCTGTTCATCACTGTTTTCAAGCACCGCCTGTAACGTGTGATGTAACGTGTGATGTGGACCGTTTTCAGTGCAAGTCATGGCCTGGATGATCATCCAGGGCGTGATGACCACGACTACGAACCTTGTTGCTGAGTTTTTATTCTTATACAATATATTTGCTTACTGTTGCTGAAGTTTTCCTCTTATGTAAGATATTATATTTGTTGACTTGACACGTGGATCGAGCCCTTGTCATTCTTGCAAGAACCAGCAGTAACCGAAGGTAGCTAAATTAGAGTAAGGCCTCCGAGCTAAAGCCTTTGACGTCCTGTTGGATACTCGCTTCAGCGCAGAGGCCATATGCATTGCTGACAAAGTAATCTCGCGCGCGGAGACCAACATTGTGTTTTCATTGGACCACCTCCTCAGTATAACAACCTTCTCTTCCACCTCTAATTCTTCTTGTTTCTGTCGTCTGGAAGCACCTGAACGGCACCATACTCTTTCGAAAGAAATTTCGGGGACGTGCATTCCTCCCCAAAGCCACGTTGGCTACGTTGGTAGCGTCAGGGTGCGGCGGTCAGGATGCTGCCACGGTGCCCAAGCCAGGCTCAGCCATGCCACAGCTGCTCTTATGCATCTTTGAACGAGCTCGGGGAATGTGAACAGCTCTGACGTAACACAGCAGTCACACGAAGGGTATCTCCAATCCAATCTCGTGCATGGATGCCTGTCTGAACTGCGGGGGCCTAAGGTTCCCTACTGAGGTCTCAAGCCTTGGGGGAAGGCGGCGCCATGACTTCTAGTATTTGCCTGGACAATTGTGGATATCATCATTGTCTTAGACGAAAACGATGACTTCTTCAGTTTCAGTGTCTTCTCTTGGCGTATACCAGTTGGTCGGCATGTGGCGTGGAGTAGAAACCTGCAGGACAACATAGTATTTCCGGATAAGCCTACTTCCCTTTCCCTCGCACACCTCTACTTGAATTTGCAAGGGTTTTAAGCTGTCCATTTTCGGTTTCATGGGTCATGCAAGTTACATGATGTAACATGACAGGTATACCACAGGGGTTACGTGGTAACCTAACCTGTCAAGGTCCCCAACACACACGCAAACATACTACACCCCCCTCCCACTCTCTCCCCCTCCCCCTCCCCCTCCCCCTCCCGTCCTCCACCCTCCCTCCCCCCCCCCCCTCCCTCCCTCCGTCCCTCCCTCCCTTGCTCTCCCCCCCCCCCCCCCCCTCTCTCTCCTCTCTCTCTCCTCTCTCTCTCTCTCTCTCTCTCTCTCTCTCTCTCCTCTCTCTCTCTCTCTCTCTCTCTCTCTCTCTCTCTCTCTCTCTCCCCCCCCCCCCCCCTCTCTCTCTCTCTCTCTCTCCTCTCTCTCTCTCTCTCTCTCTCTCTCTCTCTCTCTCTCTCTCTCTCTCTCTCTCTCTCTCTCTCTCTCCCCCTCTCCCCCCCTCCCTCCCTCCTCCCCCCCCCCACACACACACACACACACACGCACGCACGCACGCACGCACGCACACAGACCTGCCCGCACGCACG
The DNA here is from genome assembly GCA_002005505.1 of Botryococcus braunii. NCBI lineage: Eukaryota > Viridiplantae > Chlorophyta > Trebouxiophyceae > Botryococcus > Botryococcus braunii. The sequence goes on from KV908536.1 coordinate 38,544, forward strand.
CGCGCGCAGACAGCCTTGCACACTCACCCTCAGATACTCACGCATGCACACACACAAAGGGTGTTGAAGAGGATTAGCAGATGGGAGAAAGTGAATTAAAAGCAAATACATTATGGAGCTTCCGCTCAGTCGGCTACCATATCCCCGTCCCTGCGCTTGTCCAATGACTAGAAGAGGGCCCCAAGGATATCTCTCCGTCAAGTCCGAGGGTCTGGGCGGAGTGCCATCCGCCGAATTACTCGTTACCACGTCACTCAGGATTCGGTAGTATATAGTGTTCGGAAATCGTTGTGACAAGTACCTATCCACACACAAGTATCCTTGTACAAGGGAATAGAGTAAGACCAAGAGGGAGGGAAGGAAGGAGAGCGTGTGTGAGGGAGGGTGGGCGTTTGTGTGTTGGGGGGGGGGGGTGAGGGGGCCTGTGCGTGCGCATGCGTGCGTACCTCACACATGCGCCCATGCGTGTGTGCACAACCCCCCTGCACACACACACACACACACACACACACACACACACACACACACACACACACACACACACACACACACACACACACACGGAGCGCGGGCGCGCACCCGTGCGCATGCACGCACACAGGGGGATCATAGAAAGGCCCAGGGGGAGGGAGAGCGGAAGGTGTGTGAGGGAGGGTGTCTTGGGGGGGGGGGGAGAGGGCGTGTGCATCGCATGCGCGCGCGCGCGCCCGCGCGCGCGCGCGCGCGCGCGTGTGTGTGTGTGTGTGTGTGTGTGTGTGTGTGTGTGTGTGTGCGCGCGCGCGCAAGCGCGCCGGCGTTTGTGTGTGCACACGCACACGCACTCGTGCATGCGCGCTCATGAGCACCCAATCATATGCAAGCAAGCGGTTGTGTGTGTGTGTGTGTGTGTGTGTGTGTGTGTGTGTGTGTGTGTGTGTGTGTGTGTGTGTGTGTGTGTGTGTGTGTGTGTGTGTGTGAGGGGGGGAGAGAGAGAGATGGGAGAGAGGAGAGAGAGACAGAGAGGGAGGGAGAGAGACAGACACACACACACACACACACACACACACACACACACAAAAAAAAAAAAAAAAAAAAAAAAAAAAAAAAAAAAAAAAAAAAAAAAAAAAAAAAAAAAAAAAAAAAAAAAAAAAAAAAAAAAAAAAAAAAAAAAAAAAAAAAAAAAAAAAAAAAAAAAAAAAAAAAAAAAAAAAAAAAAAAAAAAAAAAAAAAAAAAAAAACAAACCACACCACAACAACATCAGAAATCATACAGCAACAAAAAAAAAAAATCATTAAATTGGAATGAGATATGAGTATTTCCAAGTATGCAATAGATACGACCTCTTTTTAAAAGCCAGATCTTGGAGTGGTCAATCTCGCTGTTCGTTGTGTTAGTCCCGCTAATCCATTGAATCGAAACCCAGGTACATATCAACAGTGACATAGGTGTACCATAGATGATCGTCAGGAACAAAGTAAGTCTTCTTCCCGGAATAATTCACCTGGATTGATGCGCCAAACGTCGAAGACGTCACGTGAGACAGAGCCAACTAACGCCTACGTCTCCTAATTGCTCGCCAGTCAGGTCAAACACCGTTTCCCTTCGACGGGGTAAGCTACCTGTGTTTAACAAAAGACGGTAGTAGGCGTTCGAACTTTTCCATCCGGCACCAAACGGGAATATATTTTGCATATTCCCCCTCCGTATATACGGTCTCGTGGTGTAGTTGGTTATCACGTGAGATTAACACTCTCAAGGTCGCCGGATCGAACCCGGCCGAGATCATAGGTTTAAAGCGGTCTACATACCACACAATTTTGGCTCACCATATCTTGATGTTCGGCGTGCCACATATCCGCCTGCCATTTCTCTTATTTTAGTGAACAAGTGGGGGATTTTTTTTGGGTGGTGGGGAAGGGGATCCTTTGGTTGGGGATTTTTCGTCTTATTTAGAGAGAAAAGTGAATATATCAGGCTCAGGCCCCCAGTGCCCCAATAGTCACATGTCGACAGCCGAAACAGCTGCAGGTGTAAAAAATATATAGATCGGGCAAAAATATGTGTGAAAAGGAATAGAACAACAAGAAAACAGAAAGAAGGGGAGCAGACAGAGGGGAAGAGGGTCCAGGAGAGAGAGAAGGGGGGAGGGAGAGGAGAGAAAAAAGGGGGGGAGAGGAGGGAGGGGGGGGAGACAGACAGAGAGAGAGAGAGAGGGGGGGGCAGAGGGAGAGGGGGAGAGAGAGAGGGGGGGGGAGAGAGAGAGAGAAGAGAGAGAGAGAGAGAGAGAGAGAGAGGAGGAGAGAGAGAGAAGAGAGAGAGAGAGAGAAAGAGAAAGAAGGGGGGGGGAAGAGAGAGAGAGAGAGAGAGAGAGAGAGAGAGGTGGGGGAAAAGAGAGGAAGGGAGAGGGGGGAATAAAGAATGTAAAACAACCAGTGAGAAACGTAATAACACACAGACACACATCAGACTTGTGGTGAAACAGCAAGATAACACAACAGACACGAATAAATAAACCACAGCAAGCAAACCCATACTGAACCCAACGAAAGACACACACACACACACACACACACACACACACACACACACACACACACACACACACACACACACACACACCACACACACACACACACACACACGCACGCACGCACACATCACACACACACACATCACACCACACACACACCACACACACACACACACACAACACACACACAACACAACACAACATCTCAAACAAAGCACAGCACGCAAACCCACCCACCACCCAAAGAAGCAGACACACCTATACACACACAAACACGCACACACAAACACACACACACACACACACACACACACACACACACACACACACACACACACACACACACACACACACACACACACACACACACACACACACACACTCCAATGAAATAAGGAAGAAACGAGTTCCAAAACAGAAAACTACTGCCCCGGCCAGGGCCCTGCATCTAGACGTGGGGAGAATATGAGGCGAACAATACCTGAAGCCCGAAAATCCCCTCCAGTCAGCTGCAGACCGAAAGCGGCTAAATCCTGGCCGGGGCATGAAGAAAGCGTTAGGGGAAAAAAGAAGAGGGCAGGCAAGGGATGTCCTGTATACAGGACATCCCTACGTAGAGGATGGTCCCTAAAAGAAAAAACACATCACGTTAGTACGGGAAGCCAAGTCAGCCAAATATGTCACGAAATTAACAGACGAAGCACGATCCCAACAGACGGAGAGCCGAGCAAAGCACCTATTTGCCAAAAGCGGTTGTGGAGTGCCACGATCCCAGTTTTCTCTGGATCAGCAGGTGTCGGTATCTGGCGAGGCGCAGATCCATCGTACTTGACAAAACGGGTTGTGGGGTGGTATGCCAAGTTTCTCGGCTTATGAGGGCTGATACATCTGTTGTGGCGCATCTTCACGTTGCGTGGCAAAGGGCCCTGGGGTTGTTGGGTGCCATGATGCCATTGAATCTGTTATAAAGTTTAAAAAGGAGTGCTCATAATTATGAGCACTCCTTTTGTGGCATCCGCGGCACAAATATCGCAATATTGATACAGCTTCTAACTCGGGCGTGCACGTTGACCTTGCAGGTTGACCCTGCAATTGCATAGCAAAAATTATGGAGGGGTTCTAATTAGACAGCAAAAAGTATGGAGGGGTTCTAATTATAATGTTATAATGACTTCAGTGATGATCAACTTGACTCCTTTACAGCCACACCTAGATGAGAGAGATCTCTTTATGTGCCCTCCCCACAAATGTGTACACATGCAAGCATACTGCTTGCAAGTGCTTTTAGTTCGCCTAAAACCTTACGCAAATAATCGAGAAAAACAGCAGATCTCCCTGCTGTAGCGCAACAGCGTATTCTCATTCAACAACGTATTCTCAAAAAGTTATGATTGTCGGCACGTGGCGGAACAGCCTTGCATGGCACCCCACACGCTGGCTTGTGAGGTGCCATTGTAGCATTTCAAATGAAGTTGTGCAGTCAGCCCTTCATGATCATGTGCCCCGTCACATACCACCACTAGTGGTACAACAAGCATGTAAGGCATGTGCACGCGCTTTGAAAATGCTGTAAACATGCGATGCACATGCTACATATTAATATTTGTACCTTTCCAGATCTAGATTCCACTCTCCTCCCATCCTTTCGAAAAACTTACAGATAATATCTGGCCACGTCTTTTGACTCAACCTTCTCTCCAAAGGCGAAGACGTTCTGATAACCTTTTAACTTGCTTCGGTTTTGAAGCGAGCTATTCTTTTTAAAATTAGGAGTGAAGCCTATTCTAACCGCATACCTTAAATCCATCATGCAGGGGCCAAATATTAAAGGTGATAATGAGAGCTTCAAACGATGCAGTTCGGAAAGGGGCTGCATCCAACTGCCCCCCCTGCTGACTTCAATTTAATTTGCAAACGACAGCCAATGCATGCCATGCCCATCTTTTCCTTAGCCCCGCAACTGCTTTTTATAACAATGAAGCCTTGTCTCCGAATTTTTTCTGGATGAAACATTGTTGTGGAGACCTTCAGCACAGTTCAGGTATACAAGCAATGTCTTTGGCACTCCGAGGACATGCAATACAGAGCAATCTCGACAGGGCTCTTACATCCTCCGCAGCCCTTCGAAGGATCTGGTCCAAGATCCTCGCGTAAGTGCGCACAGCCATATTGCTGTACGGATCATCAGTCCTCTCTGCATGCTCCCAGTCTCCCGCACTTAATGTTGGTAACCCATTAACACCTCCTCCCCCCCCCCTTCTCTTCTCCCTCTCCCTCTCCGCACCCCCCCCCTCTCTCTCTCTCTCTCTCTTTCTCTCTCTCCTCTCTCCTCTCTCTCCTCTCTCCTCTCTCTCTCTCCTCTCTCTCTCTCTCTCTCTCTCCTCCTCTCTCCTCTCTCTTCTCCTCTCTCCTCTCTCTCTCCTCGCTCGCTCCCGCTTGTGGTGTGTTGTGTTTTTTTTTTTTTTTTTTTTTTTTTTTTTTTTTTTTTTTTTTGTGTGTGTGTGTGTGTG
>KV908536.1:48983-73983 GCA_002005505.1 Botryococcus braunii
CTGACCTCTGACCCCAACAATACATGTGTTTGTTGTCATGAGTCAAGGACACAGCATTCAATTTCCAATTAACAACTGGGTTAAAAGCAGTGAGCCAAGGTTTGCCCAAGACAAGATCATAATACATCAACTCAGTAGGGAGGCAGGTGACTCTAAAACCCAATGTCCCAACAGTCAGGTCAGTTGACACACTATGTCCTACCATAGATGTTCTACCATCAGCCACTCTTACAGTAACATGTGAACTCAAAGATTCAGTGGGAAGGGCAAGCTCCTGCACAAGTTTATCATCAATAAAATTTGCAGATGCTCCACTGTCTAACAAAATCCTGACAGTCCTACCAGCAAGAGTTCCCTCAAACTCAATACAATTAGCTGAAAGATCAGGACCATCCACAATGTGTCTACTGTTTAGCTGGACAAAAGAGTCAAAACAGGTTGCAGGCAGTGGCTTCTTCTTCACACCGAGACAGCCAGACTGTACCAAACAACTAAACAAGGGCAAGCCTGTATGGGAATTGCAATGGGGTGTGCACATAGTGGTGGAAGATAAACCCAATGCAGCCAAAACAGTAGCCGAAAGTAGCAATTCATGTGATTGCTGTGAAGTAGTCCCTTCCAGCACCTGTCCACAGTGACTTGAACAAGAAAGCACAGTCAATCTGGTCCCTGGTAACAACTGTGACACAAGCTGGCTGACAGAATCCTCTCTATCACTACTATCAACAAACAAAACAACATGAGCATCACTATCAATAAGGTGAGGAGCTGCATCTCTCTTACACATGCTCTCAGGACTAGCTAGGTCACTGGCAGAGGGGGATGTCTGAAACTCTCTACACAAACCATGCCCACCTACAATATGGGTCATTATGGTAACAACTGTGGAAATAATTCTGCAGATGACCAAGCTCATACAAAACAGGAATACCATACTGGGGCTCTGAACAGTTGGCTGGCATCATAAACAGGACTCACACTGCTGTTTTACCAAAGAAGACCCACAAATCAAGTAGTACTTGACTTGCGCTTGGGTTGTCTGAGCTCTGGATGCAATTTCCAGCAACGCTCTGCTGCGTGTCCTGCCTTGCCACAATGTGCGCAGGGCTGCGCAGAAGTTTTTGTCGGGCCTGGTGACTTGGAGTCAGGGGAGAACTTTGGAGCAGGGTTCACAGGCTTAGACGGTCCTGGAAGGTCTGATATTGTCACAGCATGCTTGAAGTGGTCTTCCAAGGTCTGGGGATACTGTAGGGAGATGCTTTTCTGAAGATCAGCCCTGCAGCCAGCCAAAAATAAGTGACACAAAGTCTCTTCTGCAAATGCCTTTGGAACCTTTGACCTCAATGCATTAAATGTTGCAATATAGCTTCGCATGTCAGTCTTTCCCTGTGAGAGACTCAGCAACTGCTCTAAATGCCTCTTATGCAGCTCTACAGGCCTAAAAGCAGCAGTAAGTGCAGTCACAAACGATTCCCACGTCCCATAAGCAGCAAGACTCCCTGAAGCAATTAACTTAAACTGCCCAGTCCACCAATCCAATGCTTTTCCTCGCAAAAACATCGCTGCCACCTCTACAGACCTCCTCGTCTGTAGATCTACATCGTACGCACGCAAATACATCTCGGTTTGCATGAGCCAGGGATCCAACTTCATTGGATCTCCCTCAAACACAGCCGGATCCGGGAATTTAAGAGAAGGCTTCCCTGAACTGGTGGACGACGCTGATGCCGGTGCCGGAATGGACGTTGGCACAGGCTGAGGCGCCACCACTGGTGCAGGCTGAGCCAGCGCAAGCTGAATCACTTTCTCTAACCCATCTATGATGTTTTGAGTCGACGTCGGAGTAGGGGCAAGCGAAGGAACACCAGATCCACTAGCAACGGCTAGTTGCGGCAGAGCACCGATGTCTTGTAAATGCCTTATCATGACAGCAGGATCTACAGCGGATAAGTCTACATCTTCATCATCCTGAAGTTCTAAAGCTGGATCTTGCTCAATAGGGCTACGAGCACGGGCTCTCGAACCGGAACGCGGATGCCGCGACATAATGAACTGCGAGAGAAAAGGAAACGCACCACGAACAACGACAAGGAACTAATCCTTGTCGCCGATACCACTGTAGCGTTAACTAAGCGGAAGAGGTTTTTATGAGACAGTGAGACGTTCGTGGTGTGCAACGAAAGAGTGTTCCATGATTGATTCGCAAGCCCACTCTTAAACCCAGGGTGGGTTGAATTATACTGTACTGCCTCAGACGCGTAGTCGGGCAACCGAGCGAACTACCTGAGCGAGGTTGTACTGCGAACCCAGATCACATGGCAAGTCAATGAGCAATGCCAAGGACCATACTAGAGCATTATACCCTAGGAAATGCTACAATGAAGGTACTTCTGCTAAGCACCCGACATTTACGTGATATATTATGTCACTTCACCGAACGAAATTTTAGGAGTGAGAACTGTGGTAGATAATGAGTTAATTTTCTTCAAAAAGGTAATTGAGAGGAAACCATAGGTATACTACGTAATATGTAGGCCATGTGCACATGCATGGGTATTCTTTACAGCAGGACTCTCGCGATGCAGTCAGTATCATATGAAATCCACACTCTTGGGTTCCTCGGTCCAAAAGCGGGTGAGTTAATTGTCCAAGCCCCTGTCCATCACATGTAGATCTGCCCTAGTTTAAGGCGTTCATTCCAAATTTGTTTAAACGCCTTGTCCATTTAACCCAGGCCTGTCCTATTTGAAGGCAGTGGCAAGTAATTCTGATAAGTATTTCCACAATGGTATAGGATGATGACATAGTTGAAGTGCGCACAATCTGGTATGCAATGTGTGCTACCACCTCATGACTGGTCATTGCTTTCAGAAGCACAACATGACAAGCCTTTAGGCTTCGCAAAGTTTAAGGAGGGGCTTGATATAAGTCATTGAAATATATTTCAATGACTTTATCACAATTATGCGCGCGCTTCATGTAGGTGCTTGTTGATTATGTCTGTCCTTCTGGAAGGCAAGAAAGGGAATTAGTGTGGTTGCGAAGGGATTAAGGAAGGGCGAGGCCTCCCCTATAGGGGCCTCCTCCCTAGGGAGGGAGGGAGGGGGGAAGGGGAGGGAGGGGGAGGAGAGGGAGGGGGGAGGAGAGGGAGGGGGGAGGAGAGGACGGGGGAGGGGAGGTGTAAGAACAGTGGGTCCTTGTACCTCGTTGTATGGTCAAGGGAGTACCCCGTGCACCAGATTCGTACATTCATACATATTTGCCTTTACCGCGTACGGCTATATTTGGCGTTCCGCCTGTTTTATAAGCGAGTGCCGTTGGTAAATGTAAGGACTATTCATCCGAGATCTCAACTTGGTCTGCTTGCTCGCTCTCAAAACCTCTTCCGCTGAGCATGTCATGACAATGGTATCGGCGACATCAGGTCGCTTGTTTCTCGTTTTGAGCAGTAGACGAGGTTGAGAGCTCAGGTAGTCATGCGACTTGTGCGGAGTGTTAGCCGTACAGGGCGTAGGAGTTCTGCTCCTTCTTCTTCTATCACGTATCAGATTATGATGATTTATTGTTTCTCTTTTCCAGCTTTGATTAAATCGTTTCCTATCCTGGCCGTTTCCGACTCAATGCGCATGAGGGCGGATGCCGCATAGAAAACGACTCATCCAGAGATGGAACAGCCTGTACTAACTGCATCTGATTGGTTTGATGTATTTTGATGCCTTATTGTCACAGATCCGTTGATGTCTTTGCGTTTGGATGTGTGTTGTTCGGAGTGAAGGATCGTTGGATTGCTTCCATGTCTTTTCCGAAGATGCTTCGATTGTGGCACGGACAACTGCATTTGTTGACGTTGTATGTGTAGATCTGAACAGGAATGTGTCTTATCACGGAAGCTCGCCATGGGATCCCGTTGTGTTGTGCTGTGGCTCCGATTATGACACACTTGTTTGCCTTCTTTGTATGGTTTGATGGATAGTGTCTTGCGGTGTGAGATATCGAATCCTTTAGACCTTGTTTCGCTCTTTGCCTGTCAGGCTTGGGGTTGTTTTGTGGGGCTGTCCTTTTGAGGGTCGCTACCTCAGAAGTTGCGCTTGTCCTACAGTTTGGTGATTTTGGGAGTCTCTTGAAAGGAATTTATGGGGAGTTGCCAAACGCTATGTTTGTCCTGTACATATGTTATATGTGTAGTTCACTTGAGAGGGCAGAAGTGTGTGTGTTGACCCTTATGTGTAAGGGTGGACCACTGTGCGACACTTCATCGTATATTATCTTCCTTTGGGTTCTCCTTTGTTTTGGCAGTTGTTTGTGCAGTTTGGGACGTGGGTTCACGTTGTTGCAACCCTTTGCTGTATGGTTTTTGCTGCCTCCCTCATGTTTGTGTATACTGATGTCTCAAACCCTAGGCGCCCTTAGGGGGTAGACTCGGTCGAGTCGAGCTCAGTTGCATGGTTTATTTCCAACAGCTTGTTTGTCAATGTATATCTGTCCCTGCCTTTGTTGTGGTGTGGATTTGAGGGGTTCATGCCATGGGGTGTGGTTGGGTATTTTGCTGCAGTGTGGCCATTGCTTGTTTGCTGTTTGGGAAATTGAGACGATTGACTATGGATTTGTAATGCACTTGACATTGCTAAATCTCGTTTTGATTTGGACTGACAAAATCTGTTACAACAGATTGGGTTTTGGTACTGGCCATTATGTGCCTGCGTAACCTACCGTCGGCAGTTAGCTTGCTAGTCTGAATAGCACGGTGTTGGGTTTACATATAAGGCTCTCTACCTTCCTGAGTCCCTACTTGCTCTGTTTCCTCTTTGCAGTAGTAGCTGTTGTTTGCATTGTCTATAGCGTTTATAATATTTTATCTTCGTTTTCGTCGTCGACGCCGGTGGCATCGATGTCGTACCAGGTAACCTGTCAGGTACCTGTTTTGGACCTTTCGTCGTCGGGGGCGGTGTCGTCGTCGTCGTTGGTCTTGTTTTACATGTCGTGTGCCCTTTGGAGACGTCCTGATGTGGCAGATGTGCTGGTTTCCTTATTTCACAATGCATGCTGTAGTTTACAGTTGCCTTTGGGGTTCTTTGGTTCTTTGCTTGCTTAGATCCAGAGTGTGCCTTGTGTTGTCACATGTGTGTTAAGGTATGTGCAGGTGCCCATGGGATCTGGACTTGACAGGCGTCCGGTACGGATGCGCTCGGCTGTCACCCAGTCTTTTTGGTCACTGTATTTGGCTTCTGATGGAATATCTTCTGCCTTATCTTGTTTGGGATTGGTCTTGGCGGCAGCTGCTCATGTTGAAGTCAGCTGCAACCTCGTCTCCCCATCCAGCTACGTAACCCGAGCTTTGTTTATCGTATACGATGTACCTGTATGTTTTTCTGGTTGTGTGTTGTTTGTATGTTTGTTTTAGTCATCTTGCTGTTTGCCACTCACGTTGTCCTTCACTTCCAATGATGTGTTCATCATTGTGCATTTGTGCATGTTTGTGTGTGTGTGTGTCAATCTCCTTGCATTACTTATGTGAGTGCCTTCGGCCTTGCTGCACTCCTTGCAGATTTCTACTTCTTCCTTGATTGTGTTGCAGTTGGGAGAGGAGAGCTTGTGGAGCAAGCAGCTGTACATGTAGCTACATTGATGAGTGTGGGCTTCTTATTATTGGTGGCATGGACTTGGAGCTTCTTCAGCAACAAGCGATTTCTTGGCTGCATTTGTTATCTGGGAGGGGTGGGATCTGGGAGGGTACAGTTCATGTGATACTCATGTGGAATCATGACATCTTTAAGAGTGGGTCAGGTTCTACGTATTTTCAGCATATGACACTCTTGTGCCTTAGCATTATTGGTTTTCGTGCTTCTGTGGTCACGCCCGGCATCGACACTTATTGTCTTAGTATCAGTGGGTTTCCGCACCATTAACCCATCGTCTTGTGGGAATTGCTGTTAGCATTTGGTGGCCGGATGTAAGGCTTGTAAGCCCTGCCCCTGTGTGATATGCTGTGGAAGTGCAGACAGTCTCCCCTTGAGTTGACTTGCGCTAGGAGGGATGCTCCTGTAAGTCAGGATCCTCCTTTGTTGCCAAAGAAGGGAATTGTTCCTCTTTTCCCTGTCTAGGTAATTTTCTAGCATGGAGTTCTTCTCTGCCATGTTTGGTATCTGCCATTTTAATAACCTTCCTCATGAGTGTTGTGGGTTGGTTAGTTTCAGATCATTTGGTCTCGTTGCTTCTTGATCTGCCTTCATGATCTTGCTTTTTGTGAAGGAGGGCCCTTGCCCGTTCATCCTCGTTCCAAGGGGGAGGGATTGTAAGAACAGTGGGTCCTTGTACCTCGTTGTATGGTCAAGGGAGTACCCCGTGCACCAGATTCGTACATTCATACATATTTGCCTTTACCGCGTACGGCTATATTTGGCGTTCCGCCTGTTTTATAAGCGAGTGCCGTTGGTAAATGTAAGGACTATTCATCCGAGATCTCAACTTGGTCTGCTTGCTCGCTCTCAAAACCTCTTCCGCTGAGCATGTCATGACAGGAGGGAAGGGGGGAGTGCACTCACTCACATACACACACACACACACACACACACACACACACACACACACACACACACACACACACACACACACACACACACACACACACACACACACACGTGTGTGTGTGTGTGTGTGTGTGTGAGAGAGAGAGAGAGAGAGAGAGAGAGAGAGAGAGAGAGAGAGAGAGAGAGAGAGAGAGAGAGAGAGAGAGAGAGAGATATATATATATATATATATATATATATATATATATATATATATATATATAGAGAGAGAGAGGGGGGGGGGGAGGAGAGAGGAGAGAGACGAGAGAGGGAGGGAGAGAGAGAGTGTGTGTCTGCAGACACAGCTGTGTGTGTGTGTGTGTGTGTGTGTGTGTGTGTGTGTGTGTGTGTGTGTGTGTCTGTGTCTGTGTGTGTGTGTGTGTCTGTGTCTGTGTCTGTGTCTGTGTCTGTGTGTGTGTCTGTGTGTGTGTGTGTGTTGTGTGTGTGTGTGTGTGTGTGTGTGTGTGTGTGTGTGTGTGTGTGTGTGTGTGTGTGTGTGTGTGTGTGTGTGTGTGTCTCCCACAACAAGTTAAGGGCTATTGGCGTCCATGGAACAATGCAGACAGGTCGTTATGAATGTCGGCCTCAGCTGCAGTCCAAGCACGACTGTCCGTTTTCACTTGGCAACTCATGGACATGCACTAGCATCACAAATGCCATGTGATCTTACCAATCCAGTTGCCAAACTCTGTGACGATGGCAGCCTTAAGTGTAACAGGAATAGTCGCGTGTTATAGGAAAATGACCGGACCACGAGGATTTGGACCTCCATAAAGGTCCCTTCGTGAGTTATGGTCCTCCACGCCAAGAAGTGGCTGCTTCACGCGCCAAGGGAGTGGCCCCTTACTTGACAAGGCGCATTGGCGATGGAGACAGGGACACTTAGAACAGGATAGAATAAGGCTTTGGCAGAGGAAGGACCGGGCCGGACTGGACGGGTACTGAGGTGGAGCCCAAACAAGTTGTAACCATTGTTCCCGCATCCTTTGGCCGTTTCTACTGTATCATTAAGAGTTAAATTACAAAAGGCGTGACCTAGATCTAGAAGTACTTCATGTTCCATCAAGGACCTTTCCAGCCTTGTACCTTATGTTCGACGTATCATGTACTGAGAAGATCATCTAAAGCACAAGGCACTCCCTAGTTATGTTTACAAAACCAACACTCTTTTCCCCCCTCCATTTTTTTCTTACATCCCCTTGACTACTCATGTTCGACGTATGATGTACTGAGAAGATCATCTAAAGCACATGGCACTCCCTAGTTATGTTTACAAAACCAACACTCTTTTCCCCCCTCCATTTTTTTCTTACATCCCCTTGACTACTCTTTCCTCCTTCAACTTTAAACTTCCTTGCACTCCATTGCGTCTCATCGGCTTTTTTGCGATGGGAAGGACGTGGGGTTGGGGGCCCGTTGCTTTTGCATACCATCTTGTATGAAACACGTCTAGATCAGGTTGGATACATCAAAGTGCATCTCGCCGTTGCTCGTTGTAGTAGCAGCTGCACATTTCATTGGCATTCTGGTATTTGACTGCGCATTTGAGCCCCCACACGTCATTACTGACAGAACCTTTTTGGGCCATATTATCCTTCCTTACTTCCCTTTCCATCCTCCACCTACACTACATTACTCCTACACTCTTCGCCCCTCCCCTTTAGTGTCCTCCCACCTTCCGGTGTACTTGATTTCCACAGGAGAACGGTGATTGGGGATCCACTTGCATTTTCTGGCAGGTATACCTCCCCCTCCTCCCTCTCCCAGCGGACACCCATACACGTACAGACCCTATGAACACGCAACATGTGAATCCTGGATGTAGCTATATACCCTAACCTCACACCGCAGAAGTGAAGATGTATACTATCTAATCTGATCCCTATGCCTAGGCCATATCCAGGCCTGTGTCCATATCAGAAACCTTGGATATCACAGAGGAAAGCCCAAGTGCATTAAAAAGTACAGTTCACGTGTACTTCGTGAATGGTCCGCCAAAAGGAATGCATGATGACTCATTGATGAGATGTGTCTAAACACAACCCTTTTTTGTGAAACCCTTTAGGGATCGGGACCAGGGCTGTGTCCGAAACCCGTTTGGCCTTGTGCGAAACCCGAAACTCGGGCGAAACTCCTTGCGAAACTCATAACTCCGCCGTTGCGTCGACTTTTTCGACAGGGGTCTCGAAGATGCCTTTAAACAGCTCTACTCTTCCATTCGACAATAGTTTACATAGAATGGAAATATTGCGAGTTAGTTATGAGGAAAATCCATGGAATTTGGGTCTTCCGAAATTTGCGATACTCATCTTTTGGAATCATTTGTAAAGCGAAACTGTAAAACGTCCTCTATTCATAAAGACAAACAATATGCCGGCTTCGGCGCTAAAAATAATGAAAGTCGGTTTTTGGGCCTGCTCTGCCGTCTTTTTGGGCCTGCTCTACCGGGTGTTTCCGGGTCGTCCTGCGGACTCAAGCCCCGTCAGCAGTACAACTTTATTAGGAGAAGTACATACACGTGACTCCCAGACTGGTACTGCCGATGTCTGCAGTACTTGAGCAGTACACTGAGAAGCGATGCGAAAACCCAGTTTCGCCGCCGCCGATATCCCTTTCGCAGAGTGAGCGGGAGTTTCGCGAGTTTCGCAGGCGATACCCCCTTTCGCAAAAAAGAGGTTTCGGACACTTTTTTCGAAGCCCGCCGAAACCGTTTCTCACCGAAACGGTCGTTTCGGACACAGCCCTGATCGGGACAAGTGTTCGACAGCCTCTTGAAAACCCGTACGGCAAAACCCCTTTGGGTCCGGAAAACTGCCTTGGACGTACCCCTACGACCCTGAAGGGAAAGTGGGAAAACATACGGGTTGCCCGTATGTCGAAGTCAAAACTGCTTGGGTCGTAAATTTGCGAAATTTGCGCAAAATTAGGCCGCGATTCGCTTGAGGCCGCTCAGCGTTCTTCTAGCAGTGATTCCGTATGCATCCAAAGCACATTTTTCAGCTATCTCAGCACAAATTCAACTTCATTGCACCCGACATATGTTTTCTTCGTTTCCATCTCCTAATACTGCTTTCTTCGACCGTGTTTTCCGGATGGCGCGTCTGCGAACGCAGAAAAATGTACTCCGGATGCCCAATCTTTTGCCAATGAACTAATCAGTAAACATGAATGATATATCCTATCGTGGAACTTGTTGCATCAATTTTCCGCCAGCAAATGCGCTGCGCGACATTAACTGTCAATATTGTCACATGGGTCTCACGTGCTTCTCCTGAGGAACCATATTCCCAAAGGGGTAGTGCTTTCGGCAGAGTCCCTTCCGGACCTTGGTATTCCTCGACACGGTTTGCATGCCACATCGGGCAAATAAGGCCACAAATCGCCCCAATAGGAACCGCAAAGGCCCACATAATCACGGCATTAATGTCGGAAGTCATGTAAAGTCGACCCCTAGAGTTGTCTCGATAGAATAGAAAATTTCCCGGGTAAGCCGTAAGACTTCGCCATAGCCCGTTGGGTACGACCCGTATTTCGCTACCAGAATCTAATTAATTCCAAAGGGAAAGCCGTATCCCCCCTAGGCGACCCGTACGGGACCCCTACTGAATTGCTACGAAGCCTTTGTCTGCCAATCCAGAGTCCCCAATCGGGTTTACAATAGGTTGACTGAGCCTTTTGAGGTGGCCTTAGGGCTTGGAGACCCTACTCTAGTGGGAAATTTTCCACCAGACCATCCGGGTGGGCGGGCGGGACCAATAAAGGTGCGATGAGCCGTCCGTCACCAGGGTATACACAGTCAAGCTAGTGCAACACCGCTCCTGTCTCTCTAGATTGAAACCCTGCCCTTTACCAAGCTTGGTAGCCTTAATGAGTTAGTTCAGCCGTTGTTTCCCTTGAAATATCCCAGATCATTCATCCGTGATCTGGAGTCACGTGATGGTTCCCTTAGTCACCCCTCCTGAGGGGTTTACTAGCCCTCTCGTAGCAATGGTATTTGCTACGAAGCCTTTGTCTGCCAATCCAGAGTCCCCAATCGGGTTTACAATAGGTTGACTGAGCCTTTTGAGGTGGCCTTAGGGCTTGGAGACCCTACTCTAGTGGGAAATTTTCCACCAGACCATCCACCTCCCCAGTATCCCAACTGGCAGCCTGCTGACACGCTGGCTGTCCTGCAGCATGCAGGATCCCCTTTGGCAGCCATCCTAGAGTGCCCCAGACTCTTGGGTATGGCTGACACCATGCTATTGGGCCGCCAAATTCCTTGTCAGCCTGGACCTCCCCTTAGCGCAGCAACCGCAGACCAATATTTCCAATGGCTCACTAGGGCCAATACCATCCAGCTGCTAGCCATAAAAGGAGCCACCATGCAGAAGAAGCTCAGCGCCTTTGATAGGTTCTGCGAATTCATGCGTGACACCGGCCGCCATGCCCTTCAGGCGACCCCCCAAGACATCAAAGTCCACATGACCCTGTGGGCTACTTCCAGTGGCAGATACAAGCATCAAGGCTTGGACCTTGTCGCCCCCATCAGCATGCGATGCTTACTGTCCTTCTTAGCCACCGAGTTTGACCGCTATGCCACCACACATGGCAACTGGGATCCCCTCCACGGCCGAGGTAACCCCTCCATTGAGCTACCTTTGAAACCCGTGCATTGCCGCCTGCCTTGCTCCTCCGTATCGTATTTTGAATAAACGTGTAACCAGTTTGTAAACGTGTAAGTGATGTACAGACTTGCACCTGCCGTAGGAAATCCCGTGCGCTCCCTTGATGTGGCTGAGTGGGCCACTGGCTACACTCGCTGGCTGGCCCATCTGGGCTACAATCCCCAGTCTGCACATCCCTGGAGTTTGGACGACCTGCGCCACGTGCTTGAACGTTTGGATGCTCGCATCGCCAGCACCACTGGTGTCCCTTTGCTCCGCCTTCACCGGGATGCCTTCACCATGACCATCTTGTGGGAGACTTGCTCCAGGGGGGCTACTGCGGTCTCCTGGTGTCTGGATGACCTGTGGTTGGCCTCGGGTGTGCCCCCCCCCCCCTTTCTCCCTCGCCAGTTACCCCCCCCCCACCCCTTTAACCCTGGTGGCCTGCCCCGCCATCCCTTGGCCCCCCTGCCAGGCCTTCCTGCGCTGTCACCGTCAGTTTCCCATACTGCCCCCATATCCCCTCGCTCTCTTCATGACTGTGTGCTTGCGGTTGCAGGGGTCCCTGCTGCCCCCTATCTGTTCCCCACTCTGCACGTTCCGCTTGGCGCGACCATCTTCTTCAAGGCTATAGAGCTCAAGCACAACTTGCACCCAGAGGTGATGATCGTCACCCGCAGAGACGGCCCCCTGTGCCCCATCCAACGCCTCCACACCTTGCTCGCCCAGTCTGCTGCCCTGGGTCACCCCGTAACCCAGTTCCTGTGTCGCCCCTTGTCTGCCAACAAGGACCAATTCCTCGAGCGCAGCCTCAGCGTGGCTGCCTTTGAAGACGACATCGACACCCATTTTACAGCTGCCAACATCCCTTACCATGCTACCCTCCACGGGAGCCGGCGTGGTGCACTGCAGCACCATGACCAGCAAGGGCAGTCCCTGGAAGCTCTCGGTCTTCTTGCCCAGATCAAGACCCCCAACGTGACCAAGCGCTACATCGATCCTAACCGCCACCTGCCCTCCAAGTTGCCCAAAGGGAAGCGCCCTAACAAAAGAGCTCGCCTGGCCTGACCATGCTCAGGCCTGTCTGCGCTTCCTCTTCCCCCTCTCTCCCACATGGGCTGGCCTCACAGGCGGCTCGAACCATATCAGACTGCAGGTCAGGTGGCACTGATAATCCCCATCCTTCAACATGCTGGGTGGGAATCGTGAACCCAGTACGAACATGTGTTTCCTAGGAGGAACCGTGGTTTCTGCCTTAACCGGCAGGTGCAGCAGCCAGTTTTTCCACCTGGCTGGCATGTTGCAGACCACCAGGATGCAGTTTTTCCTCTCCTGTGCTATCTTGCCTATCACTTCCCTAACGCGCTCCCTTGGTGGGAAGACCCATACCAAGGGTGTACCCTCTGCCGGGTCCAGAAGGCTCCATGGCATGACCAGGCCATCAGCTCCCATACCCTCTGCAGCAGGGTATTGTGTAAAGTACCTCCTAACCTGATGGAACTTGTCCACTGTTCCCGCAAAACAATCCCCTGTGGGGAACCCCCAGTTGCCCCCTTCTGGTAAACGACTCATGCATATGTGCCTGTAAATCCCTCTATCCAGAGCAAAGTCCCCAGCATCATCACACCTAGACAGCAGGTCAGCCCTTTGAATTTCTGGCGTGTCCCTTGGCACCCACTGGGCCCTTACTTCTACCTCTGCCTTAGCTGCTTCCTCAAACATAAGCCTGAGCTCCATGAGGGTGTGTGCTTTCCCATTCATGCTGTTAACATTGGACACTGCCCCTTGGTTGTCACAAAACAGCAGCAGCACTGCTCCCCGCAACTTGCCACTATTAGCTTTAATACAAGACCTTACCAATAAACATATATTTTTAACTTCCCTGTGGCAGGAAGACAATTCCCCTCTGCTCATTTGCTCCTGCTCTTCCACAGTGAAACTTTCCTGCATGGGCTGCACCAGCAGCTCTTCTGAGAAACCCCCATACCCCCTAGCAGAGGCATCCCCATAGCACACATATACAGGCCCCTCCTGCCTCCAAGGTTTTCCTTTCTGATTCCTCAGAGCCCCCTCCCAGTACCCCAAATCTTCCTCAGACAACTCTGCCAACTCCTCTGACAGGCTCTCACCCCACTCCTGGAGCCTCCCCATGGCTTGGAACAACCTCCTGGTGTACAAAGGGGCCAGTCGTACCGCAGGACTGACACTCACTAGCAGGCCAGCCAGACTGGCCAAGTCCCTTTTTGTACTCCCTACTTTCCCCACCTGCCTGATTTGCTCTGTGATGTACTCTGCCTTATCCTGAGGCACATAAAACGCCTGCTCCTCCAAATCCACCAACAAGCCCAAGTATTGACCCCTCCTTGTCGGGTCTGACACACACTTGCCCCTTGACAGACAGAAACCCAGAAAGGTCAGCAGCAGTATCAGTGCCCTCATCCCCAGCCTCCCCTGCCTCTCACTGGCAGATATGAATATTGCATCGTCCACAAACGTGGTCATCCTGAGACCCCTTACCCTGAGGGGCCCATACACCTGGAGCATGAACCTGGTGTAGGTCCTGCAAGCCGACGATAACCCAAATGGCAAAACCGTGAATACATAAAACTTCCCCTGGAAACTCAGCCCCAGGTATTTTTGATCCTCCTGGTGCACCCTGAAGTGATGGTAGCCAGCCTTAAAGTCAGTCAGGCATAACCAGTCTCCAGGCCTTGCATACTGTGGTACGTCTGTCAACTTCTCATACGAGAAGCTCACATATTTGTCAAACAAATTGATGTACCGAGCATCCAGAATCAGGCGTAGCTTGCCCTTCCTGTTTGCTGCTACCCCCAACCCACTGCATACCTGTACCTTATCTTCAGCCACTTCACGTACTGCCCCTGTGTTAAGCAAATCCTCCAAGGACGTCTTCACAAACGCCTCATGCAGTTGCACAGACTTTCTATTAGCAAACTGCACTTTCCCAGGTTTGTCCCCTTGGAGCAACTCCCTGGCCCTCTGCCCTTGCCCAGCTACTGTGCCCTTCAACAGTTCCCACACCTGCTGTCTTCTTTGGCTATACCTAGGGTGGCCCTTCTGCGCTTCGGTGTCCACCCCTACCCATTTCACCTTGACCCCGTGCCTGAGCCACGACAAAATCTTAAGCTGCTCTGCAGAGAGCGGTGCATCGCCCTGTGCCCACTTGAAATACTCCTCCCACGCCTTTATACGTCTATTTGGCACCCCTGCCACAAACTCATCGTCTTTAAGTGCCCTGCCCCACTCCTGCGCAAGCGACCATGGGGTGCCTGGGCCTGCTGGCTCCCCCACAGTACTGTTGCTCTCCTGCCAGGCCTCCAAAGCCTGATGTACTTCCTCCCACTTCACGTCTATGCTTGGCCCAACCCTATCACAACTTGCTATGAACCTTGTTGCTTGTGGAGCTTGACCTGCCCCACTGCCAGCCCCACCTTGTGGTTCTGTGGCTTCAGCCCAACCTGCCCCTTCCCAATCTGGCCCCCCCACCTCTAACTCTCCCGTTGACAAAAACACCCCCTGCATGATTTAATTTCTATGTACCCACCCCCTTCCCTTGTGCTCCTGCAGATGTGTGAACATGCAGAACTTTTCTCCTGCAATGGCATTGCATATCCCATCCAACCACCAGCCTCTGCAGCAGTCCTTGGGCGCCTGCCTTGCCCCAGGATAATGTGTGAGATCAAAACCCCCATTTTGCAGCTGCTTCCTCTTTGGGGTCCCCGCGCCCCCGCGCCCCTGACCGCCCGGAGATCCGTAGTTGGGTGCAGCCGCTGCACGTTGCTGAAGACTCGTCGTCAGGACCGTGACTTGTGCACTTGCTTTCTCCTCCAAATGCACACTGTGTGCCTTGTCTTGCAAGACAGCATAATCCAGCTGCCACCGCTCCGCGAACAGGTAGTCCAGCAGCCCTTTTATCTTCCCCGCCTGCACCCGGTGCCTCTCTTGCACTACATATGGTTTGTTTCACCATGTTTGCCCCTCGGGCAATCCGACTTTTCCTCCCGAATAGGCCCTGGCGTCCCCGGCGCCAACTGTCTCTCCCGATCGCCGGCTGCCCGAACCCTTGGCCCTCCTTTTGGCCGTGCAAGCTTTACAACCCTGTTCCCCTTACCTCTGACAAGAGTTAAGTATCTCTTTTACAGCCTAAAGCTCACGCTTGTGGTTCCCCCTTTTTGCCTCGCCTGACTCCCCTTCCCCTGCCTTGACCTGTGTGCTCTCTCCCTCCCTGGATGCTACCTGCATGCGTCCTGGTCCCCTACAGCCCTCACTTGATAGCTGCTGCCCCTTTCTGACGACCCTCCACGGCCATGCGTGACTCACCCGGTACGCCATAAGGCCCTCCACTCTCCCCCAGCCCTTGCCTGCTTTGCCAGCTAAGCCTCACTACAGTGTTCTCAGCTGCAGCTCGCTCGCAACGAGCTGCCCAAAGCATGCCCATGAAAGAATCACTTTACAGTGCCGTTCTGCGCATTCAAATCCTACGTTGCCCTGCCCTGCTTGCCCTGCCTTTACCACAGCCCAACAAACTGCACAGGCAGGTCCTACAGCCATATGCCACATGCCCTAGTCTCTGTCGCCTGACTCCCCAGGCCCTGTTCTTGGCTTTCACATAGCATGAGACCTGCTAGGAAAAACATGCCTTGGGCGCAACACCCCCCTGACTGCGTCCCCCACCTTGCGCTTCACTACTGCCAGCACTCAACTTGCCTAGCACTCTGGCCTATATGCAACTTGATAAGTCCGGTCGTGCGCTTACCTTTTCTCTTGCCTGTAGTTTCTTTGCCTCTGAGTCGCTGGACTCGATGGAGATGTTTGCGTAGTTCTTGTTCTGCAACTGTTTGTCCAGCCGCAGCTCATGTGCTGCTACTTCCAGCGCCCTCTTGTAGAAATCCCTGGCACCTCTGCCGGTTTGGTTGTAGTCCTTTCTGCAGTCTTCCCTGAGTTCTGTAGCTCGCCTGGCAAGATCCTGCCAATCATCCTCGTGCTTGCCTCTGGTGGCTGCTGCCACCCTCTGTGCCATGGCCCTGACCTTTTCCCTGGCGCTGCCCTGCTCCCAGGCGACCATCCCTCAGCTTAAGTGCATCCCATATCAAATGTCAGCCTCTTGCTGGTATGATGACCCATGCACCAAGACTGTACCTTATTTTCCCTTGTACCTTATGTCAGCAACGTGGCCCCTTCCCTTTGGCCTGCTAGCCTTGCCCTCTTCCCACTTAAAGGTGTCTCCTGTCCCACAGCATGTTAACCTCCCTGGTGCTATTGTTTCCATTGCTTTTTGGGGGGTCTCTGCCTGCCTGACACCTCCCCCTTGAGGTTCTGCTGTGATACCCCCTCTTCCAAGCTCCCTCCCTTCCTCTTGTTGGTCTCTTCCCCTGATCCCTTCCCTTTCCAACAAGGATACCACCTTGCCCAGCATGCTCCCATCTCCCTGTGGTGGCACCCTTCCTGCAATATGACTGTACCTTATTTTTTGCTGTACCTTATGCGAGCCCCCTTGCCCTGGCACCCTGGCCCTGGCCTCCCGGCTCTCACCCTCCTGGCCCCTACCTCCTGGCCCCCAGGCACAGGCCCCCTGGCCCTCCAGCACTGGCCCCCTGGCCCAGGCCTCCCTGGCCTCCCGGCCCTGGCCCCCTTGCCCCCTTGGCTCTGCCCTTGGCCTCTGGCCTGCCCCCCCCCTTGTGCGTTTGACTAATGCATGTTGCCCTCTGGTCTCCAACCGCCTTAAAAGGCCTCCCCATATTCCCCTGAATTGCCCTGGCCTTCTTGCCTACATTCCAGTTAATCCCACAGGTAGCCTTGCTCTTGCCAGCCTCCAGGTAACCTTGTCCCCTTCCCCCTCGAGCTTATGACACCCTGCCTTTCCTCTCTTCAAAGGGATTTGGCCTCCAACCGGCACCCCAGCTTCTTTGACCAATGGCATACGTTAGACACCTCAGTCTCCCTGTCCTGCCAGCCCTGTATCCCTTGGCCTGACCTTCATTTCTCAGTTCCCGCACCCCAATGTGCGACGTAGCCGTGACTCTGCGCTTTTGTTGCCTTTGAGCCTGCTGTTGCCCTTAGTTAGTCCGCAGGGTTAGTACATATTTCCTGATTTATGTCTACTGCACTGCGAGACTTGCCAGGTGCTGCCTACTGCAGCTTGCAACCCAATCGTTCTTGCATGAACCCTCCTATTTGCGATAAAGTTAAACTAACTTCTTACCTTGTGACTCTCCGCCGCCTGTTCAGCGCGAGTCAGCAACCTGCTACGATCTTCGTCCGAACTGGCAAGCTCAGACGAAGAGAAGCTGCCCGAGGAGCTCCTGCGTCTCTTGCTGTGTTTCTTTGTTTTCCTTTGTAATTTATTTACCTGTTTCAACGTTTCTTTTGAAGGCGGCGACGCGACTGCCCTGTTGGTTACTTGCTCCCCGTGGCTGGCCCACTCTTTAGGTACTGGCTCTATTCTGTTCACGAACACCCTGTCTAGCCTGTCGAAAACTTCTGATGGGGCTAACCAAACCCTTAGAGGATTAAACTTGGGTGCAGCTGACGGATTACTTAGAACTGAGCTCGAATAGGGCGAGTTTGGACTGAATAACGATGTGTGCACTCTAAACACGACCTGTTTGGTGTCCCCTGGGGACCCGGCAGCCCTCTTAGCTATCACCTCAACAAAGTGCTCTTCATTCAACTCTTCGAGACCGCCATAATATATGACGGCGACCTCGTAGAGTTTGTGAGGATCTGCTTCCTTTCCTATTAGAGCGAAACCACATGACTTTCCGGACTGAGCTTTAGCTCGAAAGTCGTCCGGTGGATCAACGTTAGCTGCCCAAGCTTCGAAAAGGGGTAACACATCTCTTACCGCCCCAGCACCTGACGCCATGCTGAGGAATAACAAATACAAACTGCTCCTGCCCAAGCCAGTGGCATCGGCCACCAACACCAATAAAGGTGCGATGAGCCGTCCGTCACCAGGGTATACACAGTCAAGCTAGTGCAACACCGCTCCTGTCTCTCTAGATTGAAACCCTGCCCTTTACCAAGCTTGGTAGCCTTAATGAGTTAGTTCAGCCGTTGTTTCCCTTGAAATATCCCAGATCATTCATCCGTGATCTGGAGTCACGTGATGGTTCCCTTAGTCACCCCTCCTGAGGGGTTTACTAGCCCTCTCGTAGCAATGGTATTTTCGCTAACCCGTACGGTTCCCGTACGGGTTGTCGTTCACTGATCGGGACTCCCAGCAATGCTGGGCCAGCATGATGCTGGGCCAGCATCATGCGGCGGCCGTACAGTGTACACTACTGGATGAAAGGAAGATGCTTGTGCTAGCTGTCGTGCCCTAAACCCATCCATGCTTCCAGGCCTCTAACAAACAAACGGTTGGGCCCCCAAAGTCAGGTCCGTGCAAGCAAACCACAGATTGGTGCTGGAAGTCCTAGAAGTCCTATTGAGCTCCATATTGTGACTCTGAAGCGCCTAGTACGCCACGCCCAACAGCGGATGCTTATGGGTCGGAAAACGAAAACTCCTATCCAACAAAGTGGTTGGCTTGCATTGACACTCCAATCGAATGGTGAGTGGCCGCCGACAAAAGATGAGGAATTTCCTGCTCTGCCAGGAACTGCTGGCAAAAGCATCGCAGCAGAGATTCCGCTGCGCAATATCACTTATGCGCGGCCAGCACATGCTGCTAGAAACCTGTCGAATTCAAAAGAAGTGGAGAAGAAAGGAGTGCGGCAGGAGGACATAGATATTCTTCTTTCCGCTTTCCCTGCTGCAGCTGTCGATATTGTGCAGGTGCAGCCTGATAACCTTGAACATCATGTATTACGGCCTTGGACGCACAAAAATGTATTAAACAATTCTCGAACGTTTGGACATGCAATGCTCAAGTTTTGTTCGATTGTACCTCTGCTGCGAAGTAAAGTTCAGCTGAGTAGGCCGGGTTATGCAGTGCATATAGTCCCTACTACCATACTATCCCTACAGATTGAGTTCAAGAACTTGCTTTAAAGACAATTTGGGCGCAAGTTGACTGGACCAGTGTAGCTCACGCACATAAGTCTGCATTTGCTGGAGGACATTAGCTGCACACTGTAGCCTTGAAAAGGTTGCTTATGCCGGAAAGTAATCTGTTGTACATCTACAAAGTAATGTGCAAAGGAATTTTTATGAATGCCGAATCTTGATGCCCGTGCAGGCCTGCTTGGAAGAGGCAAAAGGCGACTTGCATGTTGCCGCCAACTATCTGGCTGAGGTTTATGGCGGTGACTCGCGGGAAGGCTTATCTATTGTGGATACTGATATTGATCCTACACATGTCAACCCTTCAAACTCAGAGATTAATGCTGACGAATTATCTCCAGATGAGTACCTCATATGGGAGCAAGAACAGTTGCTCAAGCAAGATGTGTACTTATCCCACCGCAAGGAAGCCATTGTTGAGACGCGAGCATGGCAGCGTGCGGCAAACAGGTGTGTGATTAATTAGCACATTCCTGGAGTAGTGTAGTACGTGAAATGGCATCATGTCTTGAGGGAGTGCATGGAGGGTGGGGTACGCAAATTCAGAAGTAATCTTCAACCCAAGGATTGCAATTCCCTGGTATGGGCAGATGCGTGGCAGTCTACTTGCACATCTTTAGTTAGGCACATGCACACAATCTACGGCTTGCGAGGCGTTTTCTGGGCGGCAGAGCATAAAATTGGAGAGAATTGTGATCTGGCAGTGGGAGATTTCTGTCAGATATCAGGATAAAAAAGAAATTTGTGTATTGAGCTTGGAAGGTGTTCTGATGTGGTCGGGCCTTGTCTTACTAATTTGGCAGCATGCTCCTGAAGCTATTATATTAAAGTTCCTCGGGGACTACTTGGGGTGCGACAGAGCAAAAGCAGCTTACAGAAGGGGAGATGGGGCTGCTGCAAAAGCTTACTCGTTGGAGGCCAGTCAGAGGCGAGCGGCCGCCTTGGCCTTGCATGCTGATGCCGGGGCCAGGATCCTCGATGCAAATAATGGGGGCCAGGGGCTTGGGATCTGGGAGATGGATCTGCATGGACTTCACGTTCGTGAAGCTATCCCCGCTGTTGAAAACAGGTACTACGTCTTTCACCCCTCCTGGCTCCTAGCATGGCAGTCTCTATCCGTTTGAAGGCAGGGACTTCATCGATCCCTGGTTTGCTCTACCTGGCATGTCTACCGCTGTTGACAACAGGAATTTCGCTGCGCTCCTTACGCCCACCTAGCATGGTAGTCTCTATTTCAGTAAAGGAACGGGGAAGGGGTTGCCGTTAAGGGAAAAAGGTAGGAGGGGTGGAACATAGCGAGAGGGAGGAGAGGGGGGCAGGAGGGGAAGAGGATGTGTGCACGCGAGAGGGAGGGCGGAGAGAGAGAGGGGGGGGGGAGCGATAGAGATGTGTGAGTGTGTGTGTGTGTGTGTGTGTGTGTGTGTGTGTGTGTGTGTGTGTGTGTGTGTGTGTGTGTGTGTGTGTGTGTGTGTGTGTGTGTGTGTGTGTATATATATATATATATATATATATATATATATATATATATATATATATATATATATATATATATATATATACCGTACCGTCGCAAAATATTGACCCAGGAATGGGGGGTCAACATAAAAATATTCCGAAATCCCGCAGGGAAGGGGAAAATAACGGGATTTTTTGGGGGGTATAAATAAAATTTGGGTCAATATATATACCGTACCGTCGCAAAAGATTGACCCACGACGTTTTTGGGGGGTCAAAATTAAATTTATGAATAAATCGCCGGATGAGGGGGGTCAATATTTTGCGACATTATTTTCCGGAATTTTTCCAGCGTATGGACACCTAGGAGAGTTCTCGAGACACTTTGACATCATTAAAAAATTCAGTGATGAAGAATTGGCCCAATCAAGTGATATTCAGTGTTGATGTAGGTTAGGATATGAGGATATTAAGAATATTTTTAACTGTCTTGAAGGGGGGGGGGTTAAATAATTTGCGCCATTATTTTTAGGATTATTTCTTATTTTTAATTAATAAATCGGGTTTTTTGGGGGGTCAAAATATAAATATGGGTCAATATTTTGCAACGGTACGTTGTATCTCTCTCTCTCTCTCTCTCTCTCTCTCTCTCTCTCTCTCTCTCTTCTCTCTCTCTCTCTGTGTGTGTGTGTGTGTGTGTGTGTGTGTGTGTGTGTGTGTGTTTGTGTGTGTGTGTGTGTGTGTGTGTGTGTGTGACTGAGAGAGGGAGAGGGAGGGAGAGAGAGAGAGAGAGAGAGAGAGAGAGAGAGAGTGTGTGTGTGTGAGAGAGAAGGTGTGTGTGTGTGTGTGTGTGTGTGTGAGTGAGAGAAAGAAGGGGGGGGGAGGGAAAATGCGAATGAGAATGAGTGGGGGTTAGGAGGGGGATGGGGAGAGAGGGGCGAGGAGAGGCGAGGGCGAAAAAGGGGAGAGGATGTGGATGGGGTATGGAAGGGGGCCAAATGTTCTCTCCAGCCACCTACATGTTGGGCTTTTGCCCGAGGTCGTTAGTAGAGATGTTGTGCAGGTCTGGAACTGTGGGGCATCCCCTTGTCCGCTTCCAGGAGACGACAAAATGAAAAAAGGAAGAAGAAAGAGGGGTTTTGGGCATGAAGCTTACGAGTTGACAATCCTGTGTGGGTGGTTGGGGACACTGTAGGCTCACAAAATTGAGGTTGACAGAGGGTGGAGGGAGGGGCCGTCAGTTCCGGGTGATTGTGGGGAGTGGAAACCACAGTTTGGACGGGGAGCATCGCTTGGGCCCTGCCCTTCTGGCCCATTTTGAGAAAACCCCAGCTTACCGAGTTCAACAATCGGGCCCCCACTTATTCCTGCATGTCCCATACGGTGATCCCGGCCAGAGACCGCGAGCTCCAAATCCTGGACGCGGCCATTAGGAGTTGACCCTTCTTGCTGATCGTAAGGCTTGAGGGCATCGCTAATATTTTTTTCCTTTTGTAACGATTTCGATTCTTGATTTTTGGGACTTGGGCGATTGAAACGTCCAGTGTCAGTAGGAGAGTGTCAACGGGTGACTCCTGCATTAAAGAAGGCAAATCAAGGCAAATTGCTGAGATCAGGCAAAATGTGGTTTGCGGTTGGGTTCTTCTTCAGCTTTTATTTGAAGTGTGGAGAGAGGTGGTTCACAGCATGAGAGCGCCCGCCCTTTTAAACCGCGCGCGGTGCTGTTCTAGTATCTCTTTTGAGTGGTGCTGTGCCTTTACTGCAGCCCTGTTGCCAAGCAGTGGTGACTGAAGCCTTGAAGTACCTGCGAAGTAGTTGTTTGTAGTTGCTGTGCGTTTTGATATGTCTTGATATGTATGTCAGTTGCGATCGTAAGTGTTGTGCAATGAGTTGGAGGTGCCGAGGCTGGGTTGCTTGCGTATGACTGTAGAGGAAACTAGTCAGCAGTTGGTCCTCTTGTTGCAGCTGGACAAGAATGGTGCCTCATAAGCTGAGAAATGAGCAAGAAGCCGAGGGAACCAATATACAATCAAATACGTGATTGTGTTGTGCAAGACATAGCTAGGTCGGCTCATAAAGGCCGACTGACAGGGTGTGCATGTACTGAGGAAGGTGGAAAAGAGATCCGAAATGGTCGGGAGCCGGACGGAGTTGCCTGGAATGTACAAGACTATTGTCATGGCCCAGTCTGGTCCAGCAAGGTAAGACCAACGGGGCTCCAGGGAGATTGGATGGGGCCCCTAAACCTCCATCGCCGAAACTCAAGTGTCCTCTACGTAGAGGGTTTACCAACTACAGTGCCAAGGACAAGGGACGTCTGTTACAGTTCAGGCATGACTTCAAAGGAGTGGGCCATGTCAGAGGGCCAACTGCAACAAATTAGTGAGGCCATCAACCTGGGCCGACGCTCGTCGTCTTGTGACCTGAGGTATCGTGAGATATGTTGCACGAAAGATTAATGTAACAATCACCGAGACGATCTCTGGTATGTATCAGGCAGGCATCTCAATAAAGTCTCCAGTTCTCCATAGAGTTCACAGTTCCACAGTTGGACACACTGCTAGAAAACCTCATGTTTGGGCGAAACATCATGTCTAGCGCGCGCGCACGCTCACACACACACATTCTCACGCTCTCTCTCTCTCTCTCTCTCTCTCTCTCTCTCTCTCTCTCTCTCTCTCTCTCTCTCTCTCTCTCTCTCTCTCTCACACACACACACACACACACACACACACACACACCCACACACCCACACACACGCACACACACACACTTGCCCTTTGAGGCCTCTGGCTCCTGACCTAATCCAGCCCCCTTCTCTGCTTTTCCTTCTCCGCTATCGTCTCACTCTTCCATCCTTCCTTCTCCCCCTCGACTCCTTCCCCTCCCTCCTCTCCCTTTTCTCCTCTTGAGGCCCCCACAACGGCAATCTGCCCTCTGACCAAGACACAAACTCTGCTTCGCACCTCGGCCAAACTCTCTCCCAAGAAGATCCTCCCCACCCCCCACCCCACCCTTCCGCAAAGCGCGGCTCAAGGCAAACGAAGGCCCACCCTATCCGTACGTGAACCCAACGACATCCTCCATCACCTCCCCAACGGCAAGGCATGACTCAAGGGGGTCCTAGGCACGCCTCAATCCCGGGGATGGTAGGCACGCGTTAGCTGTACCTAAAACCACCGACAAACCCCTCCAAGTACAAAGGCGTCACTCATGGGGCTTTCCGGCACGCCTCAGCCATATGTGAATCCCACGACACCCACCAAAACTACAACTCTACGACATCCACCAAAACTAAAACTACCCCTCTAAACTACAAGGCGTTTCTCGAGGCAGGCATGCAACCACGCCTCAGCCCTACACGAACCCAACCACTTCTTATCCCCTCGCAACTGCAAGCTATCACTCGAGGGGATGGCAGAGGGTACGCCTCACCTGTACAGCGACCAACAGACCCTTGCCTTCCCACTTAAAGGAGTGATGGCTTGCAGTTCCAAGCCTTCCCACTGCAAGGAGTGATGGCTTGCAGTTACAAGCCTTCCCACTTCATAGAATGATGGCTTGCAGTTCCAAAGCCTTCCCACTGCAAGGAGCGATGGCTTGCAGTTTCAAGCCTTCCCACTTCATAGAATGATGGCTTGCAGTTCCAAAGCCTTCCCACTGCAAGGAGTGATGGCTTGCAGTTTCAAGCCTTCCCACTTTATAGAATGATGGCTTGCAGTTCCAAGCCTTCCCACTTCATAGAATGATGGCTTGCAGGTCTAAGCCTTCCCACTTTATAGAATGATGGCTTGCAGTTCCAAGCCTTCCCACTTCATAGAATGATGGCTTGCAGGTCTAAGCCTTCCCACTGCAAGGAGTGATGGCTTGCAGTTCCAAACCTTCCCACTGCAGGGAATGATGGCTTGCAGTTCCAAGCCTTCCCACTGCAAGGATCACTCCAGGGGATAGTAGGAGTCGACGAGGCTGGAGAGGTCCATCGCCGAAAAGGAGGACGCCCACCAGGCTGCCAGCTGCTCCTCACCCCCGTTGTCCCCAAGGAAGCGCAGCAGTATGCAGAAGGCAATCGACAGTAGTACTGCCGCCCGTACCGCCTCCAGGAACCTGGTGCTGTCCTGTACCCCTCCCCACACGTCACCAAGCCATGGGGCAATAACCCTCCCTCATGACATCTGCACCATTACTCATAATGATTTGATTGGTCACTTCTGCGGGGCCCCTTCGCCTCAGGGGACACTTACAAAATTCACCTGGGGTACAGAAAAGGGACTGTTCTGGACCGGGAAGGGAGTCGCGGCACCCCAC
>KV908536.1:78983-81483 GCA_002005505.1 Botryococcus braunii
CTTGAAGACATTCCATTCCCAAGTCCTTGCGTGTTTAAAATGAGCTAAACATGAAGTTCAAATCTCTATGTGGTCAGAGAGTACATCGTCCAGGGTGAAGTAAGGCTTTCCTCACCATGTCCTTCCCAAAGGTCTCTGTGGTTCAACGGTTAGGTTTATTTGGCCCATCCTGCTAAGAGTTGAAACTGTCTGCTTTCTATTTGGTCGTCTTAAGGACCAGCATTGGGCGGGTGAACATGCCGACGGTCGTCGCACGGCCCCTAGACATATCGAGATCACACGTCCTGTTCTTGAACAGGGATGTGCATTGACTAAAGTGTCACAGATGTTCATTGAGTATGACCAGTAAAGTGAATAACTAGAGAACCAGATATCAAGTCCAATACGTTCAGCGAAATCGGTAAGCTCTTACATGCTTTCGACAGTTCTCTAAAAAGCCAAACAATGTAAGTAGTTCCTGCTCAATCATGACATCCTGCTTCAGCTTGTTGTATAGGTTGTAAAACGATCTTATCGGCAGATACGTCCTCCACGTCCGCACGTGCCCCAGATCATTTCAGTTGGACGTACTGTTGCAGAATGTGATACTCATGTCCACGTATTCCCATACCCATTCCTCTACGATGCCAGCAATGGATTTCACCTAGAACACTTTTTTACTAAATATTGCATGTAGTTGGTGTTAGTATTGCAGAGTTATATTACCATAGTTTTACTTGGGGATCGACAACAGAACTTGGCCACGTACATGTATTCCTAGCAGCGGGAGAACTTTGCGGACAGATAGTAATATTGCCTTGCGGTTGATCATTCTTATCATGCATTCCATGTAATCTGGTACGGCATTGGGGATCTCCATTATTCGGACCTGTGTACGAGTTTAACTATTTTGCAAAATTCTTAATTTCTGATCTGTGATTGCGTTTACAAAACTATTTTGGCTAGCGGACTTTCCTTTGCTAGTAATTTTCTTGAAATCTCATTCTTCGCTCGCTTGCTTAAGTTCAAGAAATATATTCGAATTTTGTAGTCTTTGGAAGGCCAATATTCACGTTGGCCTGGTAAGGCTTTGGTACACAGTGAGTGTGCTGACTCACTGTACGATCCAAGCCCTTATCTAACGATTTTGGAGGACTTGTGAACCTTTGGATGTCGGTTTGACAGGTGCGGCTGTCCCCATGGGAGCCGGAACGAGCCAGGAGTCACACCAAGCAAGATCAGGCACCATTTTGGGCAATGGCCAAGAAGAACTCCATGGGAACTCAGGCTCCAGGTCACCTCAGGAACTGGTGCCGCCAAAGGGATTTGAGAATGGGGGCATGTCTGCCTTCACACTGGCAGGCTCCGGTACAGACAAGGCAGACTTCCTCAAGGCCTTTGCGACAGACTATGGCTACCAGGGGCGGATCGATGCCCTTCGCAGGGAGGAGTTCAGTCGCTTGGGGAACGAAGTGTATGTTGACCACGCTGGCGCAACACTGTACTCTGAAAAGCAGATAGCAGACATCTTCCAGGTGCCCTTTCTGGGCCCGCATAGCCCCCATGTCCCCTTGTATGAGTATGAAGCCAAACAACATGCATCGCCGGCATAACTCACTGCACGTAGCATGGCGCTCCAAGCTTCACGGTAAATGGCACGCGATATGGCAGGTTTGCACCATGCCAAGGCGTTCGCAAGGATAACGGTGTAGCAGCTCGAAGAGTGTTTGCACGAAATCATGCCGAGGCATGTTTTCCTCAAACATGCCTCGGCGGTGGCAAGAGCGGTGCATGTCGCAGTGGACCTGTGGTTGGCACGCTTTCAGTTTGGGAATAGATGGGGGATATTTTCTGTCTGCAGGACGGCATTGGTCATGTTCGCTGGATGCCTGTCCAATCGAGTTGCAGTCTCAGCAATGTCACTTCCCCAACCAGGGCTCGTACATCTTCTGAGGTGTTAGGAACAGTTTTGATTCGTGTCCTTGGGTCAACGCCATCCTATGGGTGCAAACGCTTCAATGTTAATGACTTGAAGTTTGAACATCAATGCAACAATTCCAATACAATATGCATCTTACGTATTTTTCAAGATTGGGGGGATAATGCAAAAATCGAAGCCCAAAGCGATTGGAATTTGAAGAATTTCCCCACCGGAGGGAAGCGCAGAGCAATACAGAACCTTCGATTGTGGTCATCTTGTGAAAAATGTGCAGGAGCTGAAAGCACACAGGTGCCTGCCCATGTGACAGGTGCT
Source organism: Botryococcus braunii (assembly GCA_002005505.1). Classification (NCBI taxonomy): domain Eukaryota; kingdom Viridiplantae; phylum Chlorophyta; class Trebouxiophyceae; genus Botryococcus; species Botryococcus braunii. Next base: position 81,217 of record KV908536.1, read on the forward strand.
AGCAAGCGGAGTATTTGGAAACCCGCACAGCCAGCACAGCCTTGCGCAGGGAATCAACCACGCGCAACTGGAAGGAGAGGCCCGCGCCTTGACCCTCAGCATGTGCAAGGCTGACCCCGCTGAGTATGAATGCGTGTTCACCTCCGGGGCAACAGGTGACGTCTCTTCCTCGCTTGCCGACCCTATCTTGCTTTGGAATACCACCGGTGGGCTGCTTTTGCCGTACCTTCATCATGCCGCAAAGAAATAGAGTTACACACACACACA
>KV908536.1:83983-88983 GCA_002005505.1 Botryococcus braunii
CCCACAGGGCTGGGGGCCCTGTTGATAAAGAAAGAGGCCTTGCCTTTCATGCGCAAGGCCTATTTTGGGGGCGGGACTGTGACTGTCAGCATTGCCGACTCCAACTTTTTCAGGTGACTTTTGCAAGCCTCTCTCTGAGCGCATCAGTGAGGGCATTCTTGTCAGGGTGTGTGGGCTTCTGACGCTTGTCTCGTACCTGTAAACCAAGCACGCTTGTGTGGGGGTGTGTTTGGGGCGGGGGCTGCTGGTGTTGTTGTGGGCATGTATTTGTGTCTTTGGGGGGGGAGGTGGCGGGGGTGTGTTGCTTGTGTTGGAGCGCGCGCGTGTGCGTGTGTGGGTGCGTGCGTGTGTGTGTGTGTGTGTGTGTGTGTGTGTGTGTGCGTGCCTGTGTGTGTGTGTGTGTGTGTGTGTGTGTGTGTGTGTGTGTGTGTGTGTGTGTGTGTGTGTGTGTGTGTGTGTGGGTGGGTGGTGGGGGGAGGTGGCACAGACAGGGCACACTGTGTGTCCTGTCTGGGATGGGATGTACCAGGCAGGACAGAGAGGGACCGCCTGCAGGTCTGGCAGACGTGGCTTCCCTGAAAGGGACCTGTCTGGCATGAGATTGAAAAAGGTGTGGGTGTTTATCCCAGTTGTACCAGGATAAACACCATGATTCCGACAAATTCAGCGCTGTATGCCCGAGTCCTGGGCTTCAGCCGGTACTGTGAGGGATTGCATGAAGGTCTGGCAGACGTGGCTGCCCCTGAAGGGACCCTGTCTGGCGTGGGATGTACCAGCAATTACCGAGAGGGATCACTTCTTAGTAATGACAATGTCCACTTGAATACTTTGGCAGGAGGCGAGCAGGAGCGGCCGGCCTGGAGGATGGCACAGTGGCCTTCCTGGACATCCTGGCGCTCCCGCGGGGCTTTGCCCAGATCCGAGACCTTGGGGGCTTTCCAGCCGTGCACCGCCACGTCACTTGCCTCACCAGGTGCTTGCCCCTTTTGTCCCCTTTTTTTATCCTTTTTTTCCTTTTCTTGTGTACCTGCCAAAGTGGCCACTTCTGCGTCAGCTGCCTTTCAATGTTCTTCTATCTTCTTCCTGTTGCCCTTGACGATGCCTCACCTGCCTTTCAGTGTTCTTCTCTTCCTACTAATGCCCTCCTCGGATCTGTTCTCCTGCATTGCTCCTCGCTCGTTTTGCCGTACAGAAGGCGCGTCTCCCGCTTCCGCTGCCTTTGTATGTGCTTCTGTTCCACAATCGCCATTAATGAAGCTTTTCTCTTGTGGTCCTCCTTGCTCAATTTGCCTTCAAAACACACAACAAAAAAGCCAAACACACGCAAGCGCGCGCGCGCGCACACACACACACACACACACACACACACACACACACACACAAAGAGAGAAAGTGGGGGGAGAAAACATGGTAAAGCAGTGCCACACTGGCAAAGAAAAGATCAGACAGTGGCCACGCTCTCCAACTGCTGACTGACCGGCTGCAGGCGTTTTTGCACAGATATACGCTGACGCAGCTGCAAGCTCTGAGGCACTACAACGGGCAAGCGGTGTGTGTCGTGTATGGTGCGCATGAGGGGACAGGGAACACGGGCAACACCCAGAAGGGCAGCCAGCCGGCAGTAGCCGGAGCCGTAGGCCAAGGCCCTGTCATCGCTTTCAATCTACTCCGTCCCGACGGCTCCTTTGTGGGCTACAGGTGCGCCAACGACTTGTGCTGAGCCTTTTGTCACGCGTGCGCGCGCGCGCACTCACACACACACACACACACACACACACACACACACACACACACACACACACACACACACACACATATATACGCTCTCTCTCCCTCCCCCCCCCCCTCTCTCTCTCCCTCTCTCTCCCTCCCCCCTTCTCTCGCTCGCGCGCACTATCTCTCCCCTCCCCCCCCCCTCTCTCTCTCTCTTTCTCTCTCTCTCCCCCTCCCTTTTCCCCCAGTCTCCGCCCTCCCCTCTGTGTGTGTGTGTGTTGTGTGTGTGTGTGTGTGTGTGCGTGTGTGTCTTTGCCTGCACACCCTCGCAAACATTGAGCCGAATGAGCTTGGCAGGGGCGTGTGCAGGAAAGGGGAGATGAGCTGTTTGACAACATTGAAAGTCAGGGGGCCATGTTGTGCAGGGAGGTGGAAAAGCTGGCCGGGTTGTGGAACATCCGGCTGAGAACGGGCTGCTTTTGCAACCCGGGCGCATGTGCCTGGCACATGGGGCTTACGTCAGGGCAGATGCGGAGCAATTTCGAGGCGGGGCACGTCTGTTGGGATGATCACGACATCGTGGACGGGACGCCCACTGGGGCTGTCCGCATTTCCTTCGGTTACATGTCCACCTTTGAGGATGCTGTCGCCGTCCTCGCCTTTGTGAGGGAGTGCTTTGTAAAATCTGTCCTGCCAACCTGCCGCAGCATTCCGGTAGGTCCTCCGTTGGAGCCACGCCTCTCTGCTGTCACGCTACGCCTGTCACGGCACGCCTGTCACGCCATGCCCGTCACGCCATGCCTGTCACGCCACGCCTGTCACGCCACGCCTGTCACGCCAGGCCACGCCTGTCTGCTGGCTTAGTTTCTAGGATCCTTAGGAGTGAATCAAGAGCAGGGGAGCAAGAAGCAGGGGCGGAGGGGGGTGGAGTTGGGGAAGAAGTGGAGGACGGGAATGGGGAAGAATGGGAGAAGGGGAGTGGAGTTGGGGCAATGGGGTAGGAGGGAAGCGGAATTGCGGAAGAAAGGGGGGGGGGCGTGGGCGTGGGGAAGAATGGGGGGAAGTGGAAAGGCAAAGTGAAGTGGAGACAGAAAGAAAGGGGAGGGAGAGAAGGGGAGTTGAGAAACCGTGGAGTGGGGAAGGGGGACATGGAAGTGGAGTGGACAAGGAAGGGGAGAGAAGTGTGTTTTGAGGAAAGGGCAATGACAAATAGTAATGTGCTCTCCTATGTCCCCTGAGAAGGAGAAGTCCCTCTGCATGCTGGTTGTGATTATGCGCATTGGGCAGTTGACTCAACCTGGTTTAAAGGTAAAAGTGAAATATATCAGTCTGCCAGTGAAATTTGTCCAATCCAGGTTCATCTCACGCGTTACTACACTGGATAACGGGAATCGATGTTGGAATTCCGCATTCAGCTTTCTGATGGTTGGAAAGCTAGGGAAGAAAGGGTAGCATTGTGTGAGCCTCAAATTCGAAGGGAAGCCTTGCAAACAAACAAATGCAAGAACGCTGCAAAGTTGGGAACACCTTGTACTTGTTCACAACTCCCTTAGACATCAACTTAATAACGCCATAACTCACAACAAATTCTCTGGACATTTTGTGTGTACCGGCATCACCAGCCAGTCGTTTTTATGCCGGTACAACCTGGGATAAACACCCACACTTTTTTTTCCGTCAGTCGTCACGTGATGCTTTAGGCTGTATGTGTGTCACCTCCCATCATCAACCCTAGGGTTACACTCCTGGTCTCATTTGTGGCATGACTTCCATTCGGATTTTCACATGCCACGTGAAATGCACTATTCTCTCACGGGTGACAAGAGCGCCGTTCAGTTTCCCACACGTGAGGGTGAGTTGCACTTTATCTCCCATATGCCACATGAGTTGTGCTCAGTGTCTCACATGTGACATGAGGCGCACTCCATTTCTCACTTGTGAGGTGAGTTGCCCTCATTCTCTCACTTGCGCCAAGAGTTGCATCCAGTGTCTCAGATTCGACAAGAGTTACGCACATGTTGCCACGTGAGACAAGACTTACACTCGACTTCTCACGTGCGGCGTGAATGGCCCTCATGTTCTCACCTGTGACGTGCGGTGCACTTGTGTACTAACAACTGGTGTGAGCTGCACTTCTTTTCTCACATGGGAAGTGAGTTGCACTTCCTCCCAGAGACGTTACTTGCACTTATTTTCTCGCATGTGACGTGGATTGCACTCATTGTCTCACATTTGACATGATCGCACGCCCATCATCACACATATGAATGAGCAGCAGCCGGGGTCTCACATGGGACTGGCTGCTGGACCTGGGCAGGAAGTGGACGTTGCAGCAAGCAGCGGAAGCGTGCGCTTGCAGAGGATCTGGGTGTATCCAATCAAGTCCTGTGGGGGCTTCAGTCCCACGGAGTGGCCCCTGTGCACCCGAGGCCTCTTGTGGGACCGGGAGTGGGCCTTGATTGATGCCAGCGGGGCGACCCTCACTCAGAAACGCTACCCACGGCTGGCCACAATCCGCACCAACATCGATCTGTCTTCAGGTCTGCCTCGCCTGGCTCCTCTCTCTCCCTTCCGGTACCACCACCACCACCACCACCAAAACCCAAGCAGACGCGGAAAATAGGGACACACACACACACACACACACACACACACACACACACACACACACACACACACACACACACACACACACACACACACATCCCCATGTTGCCAGGGTGGCAACCAAGAAGGCAGGCCTCCTGGAAAGGGACTCTGAATGAAATGCAAGTTGGAAAAAATATGAGTGCCACATACACCTCGGGAGTAAGCCACAGAGATAGTCCATACTACTTCTGATGCAATAAGATGGCTAAGCAATGGAATGGGGAGGAAACCTGATCGAGCTCCGAAACCACTAAGGGGCAAAAGTCGCATAGGCCCATAAACGCAGGCATCGGGGGGAGGAAGGGTTGCGACATTTTGAATTGCATCCATTGCAATCTCTGGTTGGAAGTTCCCTCCCTCCACACCCCTCCCCCAAATATTCTAAAAACATGAAGGAAAGTAGGGGGGGGGGGCTGGGAAAGGAGAGAAGGGAGTACGCCAATGGAAAGCTGTCAAATGACCGGCGGTTGAAAATCGTGAGTATTCTGCTTAATTTATTGATTACTTCTCCGGTGGGAAACAGGAGTCCTGCAGGTGTCGGCGCCCGGGGTTTCTGAGGTCCTGGTACTGCCCTTGCCAGCTATGCCAGAGAGCAGGGCCCCTCCACCTGGTCGAGCCACCAAGGCCAACGGATATGG
>KV908536.1:93983-141483 GCA_002005505.1 Botryococcus braunii
GGCGACACGAGTTGGGTTATAGAGGCTCGTCCCATCAGTGCTGGGGATCTGTCATCGTAATCTGATTTCCTAGATGTATGTTCGTACTCTGACATCGTCTGGTGCGACGTTGGATTCACGCCGCTTCTGCGAGGCAGCATTGAGTTGGAGGCCTGCCCTTGCTCGTACTCGGGCCCCAAGCTTGCATAAGGACTCAGGCCTTCCATACGCACATGCAGGTTGGCAGCCTGGGTGCTGGCATTGTTACCAATCACAGCTGCAGACACTTCGACGGAGTCCCAGTGTCCACGTGGAATCCTGCGCTCGACCGTGTATGACATGCCATCCACCATCCCTGGACCCTGGACCAGCTCGGGCCCACTCATCCCCCGGGACTGGCGGGACATGGCTGCGACACTTGGGAATGATCCAGTTGTAGCCGTGGATTGGCGGTGCATGCCTTCTGCACTGGGGAGGTGTCCACTCGGATTCGAGGACTTGCGGTATATGTCTCCCGCGCTGGGGACAGACTCCGTCGGATTCGGGGACTGGCGGTACATGCCTTCTGCACTGGGGAGCGATCCAGTCAGAGCGGGGGACTGGCGGTACATGCTTTGTGCAATGGGGAGTGATCCACTAGTCATAGCCAGGGACGTGCTCTCAGCAATGGCGAGTGACCCCTTCCTAGGCGAGGATTGGCGGCCTTCCGCGAGTGGGAGTGAGCCGTTGGACTGAATGCTGTCCAACGTATCTGCAAGGCCCTGCTTTGCTTCCGCAAGCTGAGCAGCCACGGAGCGGCGGTGAGTTAATCGGATTGGCGCCGCAAGGCTGGGATTGGCTGGTCTCTCCTCCCACCGGGAATCCTGGACCTTTGCAGGAACTGCCTTGGCAACACTGGGCCTGGGGTGGTTACGGACAGGAGGGGGATCCTCATGTGGGAGCCCCCACGTTTCATTTGAGCTCGACACCGTGGCTCCATTGGCATCGCTTGTCGCCCACGTGGCAGGAACGTGGCTGAATTGCCCGTAGTCTTGAGAAGTACTTCTTTCAAGTGATCGATAGTTTGCAAGGCCCGGGGCGGCGCGGGCAGATGGATCATACTCGACAGTCGTGCTCAGCCACCTTCCGGTTGGAGCCCCGGTCTCGCAAGAGGAACCGCGTGCGTCAGGCGGACGAGTGTCAAAGGCGGCAGCTGTGCTAACAAGGGAACCATGGCGGGACTGCGCAAGGCTCTGCCGCGGCGGCAACGAACTGGCCGGAAAAGGAAACTGACCCTCTACATTTGCGCCGTCTCTCGTGGGGCCACTTGCATCACTGTCTTGGGTCACGCTGGCTACACGCCTCGTTTGTTCCGTGTGCCCTCCACCTACGTAGGTGAAGTATGCTGGTTTGGAAGGTGGGACTGCAGGTTGGTCGGAGGGGTCCTCTGGCGACAACGTGGGCAGATGATTTGGCGGAGCGTTCAAGACGCTCATTGGAACGCTGCTTGCGCTGTAGCAGGCGCTTGATGGCCTGCCGTGTTGGGCTGGCCTGAAAATAAGCTGGGAGCCGCTTGGCAGCTGCATTGAGAGCGGTACTGCCTCCGCTCCCATTTCGGACAGAGAAATGTCTCCACCAAATGTCGTGCCAACGCCGGCCGCCTCTCGAGGACAACCGGCTTGATCTTCCAACCGGGCAAACCACACGGGGTGTGTTGCACCGTGCTGCTGGTCGGGGGATCCTGAGAGAACATGTTGCGGCACGTCTCCTGGTGGTCCGGGAGCGGGCGTCTCCACGGTCATGTCGTGCAGCGTCTGCTTCAGACTGGTAAAGCCCAAATATTGCAGCTGAGCCTGCATGCAGAATCATGTTGTGGTCAGGTCCTACAGCTTTTGATGGTTCGGTGCATCTAGAAAGGTCTGCATGCCTTGTCCCCCGGCCTCAAGACACGCAGGTGGACATCAGCTGCCTGTATAAGCTGTATCTTTGATAAAACTTTCAATGCATATTGACTTGTGGACGGTCGGGTGTTCCGGTTGAAGCGTCTGCAGCCTAGCACCTGGGACTGTGATAGTCTAAACACGTAAAAAAGGTTCCCACCCTCAAAATATTTGCAGCGGTGAGCTTGACCGTGATCGATTACAGATAAGGGCTTGGCATTCGAAATGCAAATACAAAGACGATACTGTGCTCCCTAGCCCCGAGCGGGGGCAAGAGCCAAGCCCACATTACAAGTTTGGCAAGGGTAAAACAAGTCGCTCGAGAGGCCACACTAGTGGGCCCAGTACTGGGCCCTCTGAATATCCAGACCTGCGCGGTAGATGTTCCGGAACGGAAACACCAGATACACGCTTCCCCTGGTGGGCTTGGGTATCCACTAGACAGGCAGATAGGCGTGGACGCACAGCCAGCTGTTGCTCCTCTTGCAGGTGCGCCTCTACGTGTTCCAAAAGCTTCTGAAGACTCCTCTTCAGAGCCCCCACTTCGCCAAACCGCTGTGCAAGCTCGTGCTGCATTTTCTTGAAGTCGAGACCGGGGTCCTGTGATCCCAATTTCCCTTTGCTGCAATGGATATATGCCAAGCAGAGCAAAAGCAGTGACTCCTATGGAGTCAGATTTCGTCGCCGTGTGGGTGCCATGCAAATGTGCGATGTTCCAACCTCCAACCCTCTGGGCTATGGTCCGCATGTTGCCAGTCCCGCTCTTTACCCATCCTTTGTCGGCAGTCCCCCCCTCCCCCCTCCCCCCCTTCTCTCTCTCTCTCTCTCTCTCTCTCTCTCTCTCTCTCTCTCTCTCTCTCTCTCTCTCTCTCTCTCTCTCTCTCTCTCTCTCTCTCTCTCTCTCTCTCTCTCTCTCTCTCTCTCTCTCTCTCTCTCTCTCTCTCTCTCTCACTCACACACACACACACACACACACACACACACACACACACACACACACACACACACACACACACACACACACTCACACACATGTCCCCCCCCCCACACACACACACACACACATGTCCCCCCGTCCCCTTCCCCCTCCGTCAAAGTCTTCCTCCAAAAACAATTTCATCCCCCACCCGCGGGGGCATATGCACGTCCATCACGTCCAGCACGTCCTCCATCACGTCTCCGGTTTGGCTCCGGTTTGCGGATACATTGGTAAGCTGAATTAAGTTTGGAGTTGGCATCATGCACCGAAATGATGTAATAAGGACCTGTCAGGGGATTCACGAAGAGCCACGTCGTGGAGGGGCCGCAATCATTAACTGTTTCAGTTGCGGGAACAATACGCGCAGGATGACTGAGTGCCATTTGCGCAATACCGTTCACAACCGTAAAGGGACGGTTCTGGGGAATATGTCCATAAATAGAATCAATCTTTGGCCTTTAAACGGCATAAGAATAGCGGCATAGTGACCAGCGCAGCTCTGCAGGGCGTAAAGACATGACTAGAAATATTTGAATGGTAACAGGAAAGGGTTCTGGAATCGGCACAAGATGATCATGAGTAATGCGTGCAATGTCCCTGAATTAGAGTGCATCGTATTTCGTCACTGTTGTGCTTTCAGCTGTAAATGGTAAATGGTAAATGATTGAATGGTAACAGAGAAGGCTCTGGAATCGGCATAAGATGATCATGAGTAATGCGTGCGATGTCCCTGAATTAGAGTGCAGCGTATTTCGTCACTGCACTGTTTTCCAAACATGTGTTTTCAGCTGTTGGAGTTGTAGAAGGAACGTGAACTGCCCGATTGCAGGAATTGCTCATGGGAACAAATGAGTCTGCGCAATCCGAGTGGAAGAAAGGACTGTCACGTGATTCATGACCTCACCTGGCTGCTCGAGTGCGGTTCATTTTGGAGATGCCAATCAACTTCCTTCTGCAGTCTGAGAACCTCTTGGCTTCGCAACGAAAGGCCAGCTCTTAGACTTTCAATTATTTGCATGTAGTCTGGTTGTCCACCCACGCCATGGTGGCCAACAGCGAGCAGTCTGGTCGGGAGGGACGCCAAACCCCTTTCTAGAACCTGCACATCAGCATAACCATACTGCTTTCTCCCTTTTTTAGGAAGCAATTGGGGGAGGCTAGATCTAGATGTCGGTGGTTCCTTTCAATAGGCTTCCTCTTGAATCATTTCAATTCGAGTTTTACTACGTCATGGGTTTTAACGTCGACCATTCAAAACTGAGAAGCTCAGCCGCGATTCCCTTCGTTGCTTTTGCAATGGAAATGCAGAGATGTCTTCATCCTTTTTGCAAAGCAAACGTAAGTGTAAGCTAGGAACACATACTTTAAAACAAACTTGGAAATGAGGACCGACTCAACGGCCCTAAATAGGGTCCGTTACCTTGAGGTGGGAATGGGCTTGCGCCAACTGGTGTTGCAGGTTTTCGCAGTAGAGTGTCTTTGCTGCCAGCGCCGCCGAAAGGCGCTGGATGTCTTCCTGGAAAACCTGCAAGGGATCGCCAAACTCGTTGATACGTATGCACACGTCATTAAAGCCTCGTACTCCAGTTTAATTACGATTAGTGCAAAACCCGCTTACCCATTGCCAATCCCATATTTAAGCACTGCAGTTGCCGCCACATATTCTCCCACCAGAGACTCGATAGCTAGGTACGTACTCAAAAATTCGACTTTAAAATGACGATATCGCCGGAAATCCCTCTCTTCAGTTGACAACCATCGGCACTCAGATGCTTCAGCCTTCCCTCATGACGTTGGACTTGATTCAGGTCAGGCCTGACGCCTTCCGGATATGTAACGTGCAGCACACGGTGGCATATCTACTTGTGCCCCATGCTTTAACTCACCATGCGAGAGTGAGGTGCGGCCATATGCATAGAACCCTTGAGTCACTATTTGTTGGCCAGGTATTAGCGACGGCTGTGATGACAATTGATCAATAGCAACAAGGCCTATGATCATGACTTCCAAGTCCATAATGCTAGTTATACAGTGTTCTAGGACCTGAGTACACTGGCTGAGCTTCACCTCGACAGATGCGGCTCCTCACATTCTTTTCTCGGGGTGGAGAAAGACTACTGCCTTACCAATTGCGACATGTGAACAAAATGTTAATGATGAATTTGGTCTCCTAACACGATAAATAGCTCTCCATCCATGCCTTCGCCCACTCCATGTATCACTGTAACCCCTCCACGTCCCTTATACTTTGCCCCTCCCAACCGTGCACGTGAAGGCCGCCTCGGGCCCTCCTAACTTTTCCAACTGTTCCGTGTCTGAATTTCTGAAGAACGGGAGATCACTTCACCCCTCACCTGTTTACGGTAAACGACGCTGTCAAAAGGTAGGAACCGAGTGGCACTTACCTTGCACATGAGCGCCAAGCTGGCACAGTCCTGTTGGCAGACGTGCAGTACTGTGGGCACTAGTGGGCTTCCGTTTGCATCAGATTCTGTTAGGTCCTGGCTGGAAACTCTCATGCTGGGGCCACTCCCCGCTGAATCTGCTGCCGGGATGGCATTGCTGAAATTGTCGCTGGCAATCTGCAGAGCCTAAAGAGTACCATGTAAGGTTTCCCCATATACTGGTATATAAGGTATTAAATTAAGGATCCAAGAATCCTTGCCTTGTGGAATGAGGGACAGGTTTACCCTTGTTAATAAGCCTAACAAGGGTTCTAGTAGCCTTATCAACAATTTTGCAAGAGTGTGCAAAAGCCGCCACTACTTGGGGAGCTGTCAAGCAGCCGTACCAAGATTTTGAATTGGGCAAAGTGCATCGTACAAAGATTCATCGAACGTTCCTGCCCACTCCACAGTACCTTCCTGATGTCCTCCTTTCTCCCTCCCTGCCCCCCCCCCTATTTCTCTCAATCTCTCTTTCGCTCCCTGGCCCCCTCGCCCCCCTTCCGTCCCTTCCTCTGTGTGTGTGTGTGTGTGTGTGTGTGTGTGTGTGTGTGTGTGTGTGTGTGTGTGTGTGTGTCTGTGTGTGTGTGTGTGTGTCTCTGTGTGTGTGTGTGTGTGTGTGTGTGTGTGTGTGTGTGTGTGTGTGTGTGTGCGCGCGCGCGCGCGCGTGCGTGTGCGTGTCTGTCCACCAGCATTCGTGAAGCAGGTATCATGAAGATAGGAAGAAGGTGTCATCCCAGGAGATACCAGCCCCATATGCATACGAGCCGTATAAGGTCCACCGGGCACTCAAGTGAAAAGATTTCCTAGCTATTGTGAGGCAAGAAACGTCGGAGGTCTGCTAGGCAGTCACTGAGAGGGAAGAGGACCCGCTGACATATATACCTGCAGAGCTCTTTTGCACTGATCAAGGAGACCCCCGACTTGAACTAATTCGCTGTCCAACACCGGGGCCCCAGTCACTGCCCTTAGAAAGTCCGTCAACCTCTCAGCCGTGTCCCTGACATCTTTCAAATGAAGATCAGGCGAGGCTTGGCCAAGCTGGAAGTTGGTGAGCTGGCTACTGTTCTGCTCAACCAGGTGCCCCCGCGGAGGAGGCAGGTCACCTGCACATCTCCCAATGCGTCAGCTTTTACATACACCACTTACATGCTCATTGTCGGGGCTTTTGAACGGATTGCATACTCAGAATTCAGACAGCGTTTTTTTTTTTTTTTTTTTTTTTTTTTTTTTTTTTTGGGGGGGGTGATTGTGCCTCTCCTTATTCTCTTCAGGCGGCACCATTCGTCTCGTCACTGAGGCTGCTTGTGATCGATCTCGTAGTTGTGTCTTTTCTCCTCCCCACTGCCCCTATTCCACCCTTCCCGCCTCATGTCTTACTTCGTCGTCCTCTCCTACTGTCTTCGTCTTTCTCAATTTCGTTGACTTTGGTGGCTCTTCCGGGCGTAAGATTCTTCCCCGCACAATCGGTGACTCTGAAGCAATTGACTGTGCGGTTGTGGCTGGATGAGCAGGGTCACCTCAGAAAGCCCATCACCCAATCACAAAATATGGCCAAGCTATGACAATGGGTGACTCACCGTTGTCCCTGCTGCTGAAGTCTGGGAGGGGTGGCTCCACCCGTACTGTATCCATTACGTCCCAAACTGCCGGGATACCGTCGCTCGCTGACAAAACATCCTGCACTGAGCTCAAGGTCTTGTTGGCAACTCGGACGGCGTCCAGCTGCTCTTGCAGGCTGCTCATCTGCTTGACTAAAGCTGCATTTCTTGAGTCACTCAACGAGAGCGCTCTTTCCAGGTCGGCAAACTCCGACTGCTTTGTCTGCAGAGCATGCCACATACCGTCGACTACCCCCCCCATGTCGGGCCTCCACTCCGCAGTGCCAATATGCGTGGCGCGTCTCGTCGTACCTTCTTGTGTGTTTCCTCCAAAATCACTTGCCAAGGCCTCAATCGGGACAGCTGCACTAAATCCGAAGGGAGATGAGACGGGGAAATCCGTCCCCATCCTTGCAGGGGGCAGAACAGCGCTCCTTCTCGCTGTGGCCGCTAGCTTGCCCTCAAGAACGTGTATTCGAGACGCAAAAGTCGTGGCATGTTCACTGGCGCGCTCTAGAGCTGCCTCCAGAGCGCTTCTGGCTGTTGCAGGACCAGTGAGGGGAACGGCCCCCATCTCCAAAATCTGGGCGGGAGTTTCCTTAAGCGCTTGGCCGACGTGATCATTCTCATTGGCAACAGTTAGATCAAGGGGGCCGGTTGTCTGGGATGTTGAGTCCTTAGAACCGCCCTCTGACTGAGTAGAGATCAAGCCTTGAGACGCGCTGTGACTCGGAGATAGGATTGGGGAGCCTGACTCTGCTTCCACTGGGATAAGGAGGAGGGATGTGGTCTTGCAAGGATCAATGTTTTGAGGTGCCAGGTCCTTCTCCGGCTCTAATTCCCGTATTCGGCAGGCAAAGTCCATTGCCTGTTCTGTTGCCTTGGATAGAGCTGCCTCTAGCACGCTCGTGGTCTTAGGAGGGCCGGGTTGCTCGCTTTTCAGCTGAGCAATCTGCACGAGAGCTTTCTCCAGCTTCTTCTCCAGATCTCGGACTCTACAAGCGAAATCCATCACCTGTTCCATCGCCCTCTGTAACTGCTCTTCCACATATGTCCCGGTGCGTGAAAGCGGGAGGATGGGCTGAGCAGGGTTTGCACTGGGATGACCCTTGTCTTCGTACCCTACAATGAGCGAGGCCCTGGCATCGTCGGCCTGACACTGCTCCTTTAGAGCGGCTATCTCCCTCCTAGTGTCGTTCAGTTGATAAACAAGGCAGTCTACGTGCTTATCAGTACCCTCCAATGCTACCGCAAGGGCCTCCAGGCCCGTCATGTAGCTTCCAATTGTCCTGACGTGGTCCTCAATCTGCGGTGGGAACAGAAATTTCAGATACAGCCTTGCTTTTTTTACGAAGAGAACGCATCTTTTTTGGAAGGTACACAGCGGATGTGGTAATGTATGCTTGTTCGGACACATTGTCAAAGCCAGTATGCGGGGGTAATCTCTCATGAGATTGACCAATGTCATAATGGCAAGGTTGCGACGGCCTGATAGGGGTTAGAGAAGAGGCGAGCCATTACGGTTTCCGTCACTCCCTCCTGTAACGCGCAACGAGTGCATGGCGAACATCCTTGCGACAACCAAGTTCTTCCTATACCAACGACTAGTACCACGAGTCATATTGATAACAACAAGATCGTGCACATTCATTGGCAACCACAGGCATGTGGCTGATGCGATAGTGCATTCTGTCAAGCGATCCGCTCCATGCAAGGTCCCTCAACACAAGAGGGTAGATCCATCGATGAAACTATGTTTAGGTTGCAAGGTCGAACATGGCAACAGGCCGTAAGTAGCAAAAATGGGGTCTTGTTAATCTCTACACTGCAAAAATAAGTTAAGGTGGAGAGCCGGGGGGGGGGGGGGGGGACCATGGCAGATGCAGCAATTAGAAGCGGATAGGCTTCCTCCATATCGGGCTGGTCGTCAGCAAGTGGTATGCAATTTTGCTCAGTATCATCCTTGCCCCAGCTGGCAAAGTCCGAGGCGGTACATAAAGACACCCCTGTACTGTGCTCCTCATGGCAGTCCTCGTGTTCTCCAGCCTATCTCCACCAATCAATGTGAATGGCAGAATGCACAAATGGAATGCGCATTGCCAGGTGCTCAAGCTCACGCGATCTTCATCCGACACTCTTGTTTGATATACTTCCGGGGCTGCGTGCCGCGAAGGAGGGAAGAGCAGACAGGGAGGCCAAAAGCTCTCTCGAGGAGTGAGGGGGGAGTTAGGTGGGGGGGCGGGGGAAAGCTAGATAAAGATGGGAGAACGGAAAAGGAGGCTAGGCTGAGGACGGGGATAAAACATGCAAGCTATAGCTTTTAAGTTGGGTTGTTGACAATTTCTGGAAGGAACCACTCAGATCTGAGGAGTTTGTGACAAATATATGCAACGTCAGAGCAGTCTCTCGTGGGCGGGTCCATACCGGGACCAACCATGTTCCAGTCTTGGTCAACTCAAACGTCTTCCGGCCAAATAGGGGGTTGGTGGGGTTGCTGCCAACACACTCTACATTGCCACCGAAGTCCTTCTGGGCGTGCCAATCTTCTAGGGAGGGCGTCCAGTCGACGCTCTGCTCCATGTCTGTAGTGAATTGCCCGAATAATGGGTTCATAGGGGCAAACATGACTGTGGATTTCATCTGCACACCCTTGAATTCACGGGGTGACTCGCTTGGGGATTCTTCCCAACAAGCAAATTCTTGTCGGGACCTGTCCGAGTTAATTGCATGCAGACTCTTTCTAGTTGAGTCCTGTTGATGCTTAACGGTGGACCGACTAGGGACATCAGCCGGATCGCCTTGGGCCTGGGCTTTCCACGGTAGAGGCTTCAAGTTGAATGGGTTACTGGCCATGGGCTGTGCTTCAGAGGGGTCCTCTGCAAGAACCAGTACGGAAGGGTTTTTCCGAGCATGAGAACCTGGTTGTGTCTGGCTGGGAATCATGGCCATTGAAGTCCTGGCGATTGAGGGTGTTGTTGGCACTTTGTGAGTGTACAACACTTGGGGGGAGCTCGTCCTTCTGACTTTGGTAAGTTTGATTGACGCGTCTTCAACAAAAGACACATGAACGGAGCTGTTTCTTCTAAGCGGATGGGCCTCTAGCATGAGACGTAGAGCCGCGTCAACTTGCGCCATCTGCTTCAATTGGACCCTGAGCTGCTCAACAACCCTCGCATAGTTTCCAAGGTCTCTGGTGTTCTCCTTGTTTAGATCTATCAGCCATTGGTTGTTCTCTTCCTTAGCTTGAGCATGGCCCAACAAAGCCTCGTGCTCACAGCTGAGGGCATCGTAAGCCTTCTGAATTGCATCCGAGTGCTCTGCTGCACTCGTGCAAAACTCTTCAGCATCCAAGAGGTCCTGCAACTTATGTATGAAGGGATCTTCGTAGTGGCTGGGAGGACTGGTATTGTTTCTTGAGGATGATTCTCTTGATTTGCAACGTGCAGCGTCTCCACCTTCTATGTCTACTTCTTGCGTCACCGCCAAATCAGCCTCGTCCTGTGCAGAGCAAGCACACTTTTCTCTGATTTCATTGCGTCGAAAAGCCTTGCTTGCACACCTAATGGCTAGTGTGCGTCGTACCCTACACTTTATTGGATACCAGCCACGGGGGTGGCACGGCATTCATGGCAAGGGCCTGTGCACCGGGTGAGGCAACCATTCCTAGGATGATGTCTACGCATCTAGAACATCCCCGGATTCAAAAGATTAATGAGGACCCAGGATCCACAAAAAAGTGCAAAATGTATTAAATGCATGAACCACCCCTATGCCTCGTCATCCAGGCTTTCAAGAAAGAAAACAAGTTGGTGTCAAAGTAGACATTGCACTAATGGATGGAACCAAAGTTCCTCCACGTTGCACCCACGCGCAAATAACTCAAACGTGGAACAAGAGTTTCTTTGGCCAGATTCTTTGCTTGGTCGGGCCCAACCAAGCACCGGTGCGCACCTCCTCCAAAAAGGCTCGTCTTTCCTCTGTAGGATACAGCTCGCCGCGCAAGAACGTGATGTATGCTTCCTGGGATGCATCCTGCTCTTGTGCAAGCGAAAGCCGCCATTTGCACTGCTCAAGCTGGGCCTTGACGCTCAAGAGGTTGTGCTGCATTCGCCGCATGCGCACCGTACTTTGAAACCGCTCCTTTCCAAGCTGGGACTTTAGCTTGACCATGTGGGCCTTCATCCGGCGGTTTGATGCTTCATGTTGCTCAATTTGACATGACACTATCTCCAAGGCCCTCTGGCTGGATTGTAGCTGCCCATCCATCTTGCTGCAACGGTCCTCAGTATACTTACGCTTCTCCACTTGCCTCTTTACCTCTAGCAGAGCAACCTGAGTGTCTGCTCTCTGTTGGACAACCTGTTGATGCATGCGTGGACGTCAGAACAGGCCTCAGCCATGCAGTTCAAGGTTTTACACACTGTAGCATCGGGAAAGGGTCATGAGAGTCATCGGGAAAGGGTCATGAGAGTCGATGCCGAGGGGGGGAGTCCCCCACTTCCGGAAGTGGAGGCTTGAACTGCCTTTAAAATCCGTTAGATGCTGGCAAAACAGGCATTTCCCCTTGTGGAAAGACTTGGGCCCTGGAAAGGGGAGGGATGCCCTAGGATACTCAGGAATTGGAGAATCAAGTGCTGGTCAGCATGCATGTTCAACCCTCAAATGAATTAACCTTATACAGACCATTGCTGAGACCGTTGATTGACTCAAGTCTAATTGCTTGGTCCTTGAAGTGGATGAGGAAAAGGACAATAAAAGACAAGCTCCACAAAACAAAAGAAGCGGCAGAATCGCTATCACACGAAAAGTATATTCCCACCTTATTGAGGAGCTGTGCAAGTCCCCAAGCTTTGAGCTCCAGCTCCTGCTGCCGGGACTTGTTGCTGGACCGCTCGTACTCGATTACTTCTCTAATACGTTGTATTTTCATCCTCAGCAACTGCACCAGGAGCTCCCTCGATTTGTTTTGTGCAGCTTCAGCGTTGTAGCTCTCTCTCCACTCTTGAGCAGCCTCGGAAGAAGCTGCCAAGGCTGCTTCGAGAGCCTGCTTCTCCTCCTGCAGCTTCCCTACCGCCTGTTCGGCAATATGCATTAATGGATATTCCAGCTCAACAAGCTACCCTGCTGACTTGGCCGGAGCAGTGATCCTCCACATCTGCCCTGGTAAACCGATTACAATGTTATTGTACATTTTATATGTCATTTTAACGGATTAGAAACAGGGGCTGGCTCCCCCATGATGGCCACAGTCGAATATGAATATGTTGAAAATTTCATGGCAAGGCAGCATACGCCTTCCGGGTAGGGTGCTTCACCCACAACTGCGTGTCCCTTGCGTGAACGTTTGCAACTGATGGGTACCCAGTCATGACCGGTGATGCCCTGTTCTTCGAGTCCAAAGGGCTTTTGCAGGACGGGGTCGCATAGTGGAAGTCTGAGCTTCCAGTTGTGTGCACGTAGCGTTGTTCATTACTTGACAAGTACCATCACTGCCGCCACTCCAAGGGAGCTTAGAACCAGCCGGGGCGTTTTCCAGCCCAGGATGGACGGATCTTTCAAATAACTTTTAAAGGAGATATATCAGTGTATATACACTGAAGCAGGTGCTTCCGAGCTAATTGCGATCTGCCCAGAGATCGCTGTTGAAACTACATTGCATGGCATCACTGCATGACACTTATCATGACAGGCATAATATTGTCCTGGCATGGGTTTCAATCCCTTCCCCCTCGCCAACAAACATCCATGTGCTCGCAGATTGTTCGTCAAGGCTCCTCTGTCGTCTCCCCTTGACAGTCCATGATCCTTGGGCTCCGCTCCCTTATAAGGCTCAGCTTCTTAATTCCTCTTTCTGTTCCGCGAGAGCCCGCACGCGCATGTGTGTGTGTGTGTGTGTGTGTGTGTGTGCGTGTGCGTGTGCGCGTGCGTGCGTGCGTGCGTGTGTGTGTGTGTGTGTGTGTGTGTATGTGTGTGTGTGTGTGTGTGTGCGCGTGTGTGTGTGTAAGGGAGAGAGAGGCGCAGACAGAGAGGGGGGGGAGGGGGGGGGAGAGAGAGAGAGAGAGAGAGAGAGAGAGAGAGAGAGAGAGAGAGAGAGAGAGAGAGAGAGAGAGAGAGAGAGAGAGAGAGAGAGAGAGAGAGAGAGAGAGAGAGAGAGAGTGTGTGTGTGTGTGTATGTGCATGTGCACTCGCGGGGGTGTGCGAGTGTGTGTGTGTGTGTGTGTGTGTGTGTGTGTGTGTGTGTGTGTGTGTGTGTGTGTGTGAGTGTTTGTGCGGTTGTCTGTGGGGGTGTGTGTGTGTGTGTGGGGGGGGGGGTGGTGTGAGTGTGTGTGTGTGTGTGTGTGTGTGTATGTGTGTGTGTGTGTGTGTGTGTGTGTGTGTGTGTGAGCGTGCAGGTGCGTGTCTGTATGATTGTGCGCCCCAAGGCGTGTTCCCTTGTGTGTGTGTGAGTGTGTGTGTGTGTATGTGTGTGTGTGTGTGTGTGTGTGTGTGTGTGTGTGTATGTGTGTGTGTGTGTGTGTGTGTGTATGGGACACACAAACGTATTGATTAGCCATCGACCATTCGGCAACTTCCAGAGAGAGCTTCTGCGTTACAGAGAATGACAAAATGCATAAGATTCCTGGACCCACCCGTATGGCTTGCAGTGCACAGAGTTTATCGTTAGCTTCTTCCAGCTCCTGGGCCCTACTTGAGGCCAATTCTGCCTGTAGGGCGGAGGCTGCTTCGGATGCCTGTAGGTGTGATTTGACGTCGACCAGCTCTGCCTCCAGATTGCCGCAGTAGGTGCTCAGTTCTGCCATGTGGTTTTGTAGATCAAGTACCTTGGTGAGCAAGTCGATACTTTCCTTCCGAGCTATGCTCAATTGGTCCTCGTGTGGCTTGCCAAGGCCATGCGCCATGTCACCCGTTCTCGAGTCCTCCACATCTGCCTGCAGTGCTTGGTCGGGTGCTGCGACGGATTCCTCGTCAGACTCTGACTCATCTTCGCTTGTCACAGAAGCCTCGTCATCATTCTCCAACTCAACCGAGTGGATGTTCCAGGAAACCTTCTCGATCGGGGTCAATCTACTGTGAACTAAAGAGGCCTCGTCATTGCTGCGGGGTGAATCCATAACCGTATGCATTTCGCCCAGTGCCTGTCCCCCGTTCCGCAAGGTACTCTGCAGTTCCTCCACGCGGCTCTCTAGTCCACGAACGTGGACCTCCAACGCTGCCTTCTCACTCGCCTCCATGCTATGGTCTTTGCGTGCTTCTGAAAGGACTGCTTTCAGCTCTTCCCGTTCCTCCCCCAACATCCGTAGGCCGCTTTCAGCGCAAATAAGGCTGGCGTGCAAATCTTCAAATGGTAAGACATGACTGCAGATTTCGCTGCCAAGAGGTACTGCATCCTCCATTGCTGCCATTGCACCTTTGCTGGCTGTCTCTTGGCCCCATTCTTCTCGCATTGGTAAATCCAGCTCTGTCTCGTGCCGGTCTTGAAGATTTGTCTGATCAAACCCATGCCCGGTATCCTCATGGGCAACCCCTGTTGCGGCGAGCTGGGCTCGATATCTGTCCAGCAATTGCGTAGCCTCTGAAGTACAGCGTACCTCCTCTTGTACTGCCGCCACCAGCACGTCGACCCTAAGCCTCAATTCAGCGGCCTGCAGCTGTGCTTCTTGCTCTCGTGCTGCTGCTTGGCTGTTCTCTGCCTCGAGCTTCTCCAGGCGCTGCAGAGACTTGTCCTGGGCTGCAATTGCAGAGTGGAGCTGGCTCTGACACTCTTGCCAAGAGGCCATCACAGCAGCGGTACGGCCCCGCTCTTCTTGTACTGCTTCCTCCAACAGTGCCGCCTGCTGCCTGAGGTCCAGGACTTTCTGCTCTGCAACGTACATCCGTGTCCGCAACTCTTCGGTTGTTTTGCATATGTTATACGGAGGTACTGCAGCCTCCGTTGCCGCCATTGCATCTTTGCTGGCTGTCTCTAGCCCCCATGCTTCTTGCTGTGGTAAATCCAGCTCTATCTCGTGCCGATCCTGTAGATTTGTCTGAAGAAGCCCAAGCCTAGTATTCTCATGGGCAAGCCCTTTTGCAGCAAGCTGGGCTTGACACTCCTCCAGCAGTTGCCTAGCCTCCGCAGTGCAGCGTACCTCATCTTGTACTGCCGCCACCAAAATGTCGACCCGGAGCCTCAAATCAGCGGCCTGCAGCTGTGCTTCTTGCTCTCGTGCTGATGCTTGGCTGTTCTCTGCCTCGAGCTGCTCCAGGCGGTGCAGAGACTTCTCCTGGGCTGCGATTGCAGATTGGAGCTGGCTCTGACACTGTTGCCAAGAGGCCATCACAGCAGCGGTACGGCCCCGCTCTTCTTGTACTGCCTCCTCCAGCAGTGTCGCCTGCTGCGTTGGGTCTCTCTCGTGCGGGACGCTTAGACTTGTCTGAACAAACCCATGCCCGGTATCCTCATGGGCACCCCCTTTGGCGGCAAGCTGGGCTCGACACTCCTCCAGCAGTTGCCTAGCCTCCGCAGTGCAGCGTACCTCATCTTGTACTGCCGCCACCAAAATGTCGACCCGGAGCGTCAAATCAGCGGCCTGCAGCTGTGCTTCTTGCTCTCGTGCTGCTGCTTGGCTGTTCTCTGCCTCGAGCTTCTCCAGGCGGTGCAGAGACTTCTCCTGGACTGCGATTGCAGATTGGAGCTGGCTCTGACACTGTTGCCACGAGGCCATCACAGCAGCGGTACGGCCCCGCTCTTCTTGTACTGCCTCCTCCAGCAGTGTCGCCTGCTGCGTTGGGTCTCTCTCGTGCGGGACGCTTAGACTTGTCTGAACAAACCCATGCCCGGTATCCTCATGGGCACCCCCTTTGGCGGCAAGCTGGGCTCGACACTCCTCCAGCAGTTGCCTAGCCTCCGCAGTGCAGCGTACCTCATCTTGTACTGCCGCCACCAAAATGTCGACCCGGAGCCTCAAATCAGCGGCCTGCAGCTGTGCTTCTTGCTCTCGTGCTGCTGCTTGGCTGTTCTCTGCCTCGAGCTTCTCCAGGCGGTGCAGAGACTTCTCCTGGGCTGCGATTGCAGATTGGAGCTGGCTCTGACACTGTTGCCAAGAGGCCATCACAGCAGTGGTACGGCCCCGCTCTTCTTGTACTGCCTCCTCCAGCAGTGTCGCCTGCTGCGTTGGGTCTCTCTCGTGCGGGACGCTTAGACTTGTCTGAACAAACCCATGCCCGGTATCCTCATGGGCACCCCCTTTGGCGGCAAGCTGGGCTCGACACTCCTCCAGCAGTTGCGTAGCCTCGGCAGTACAGCGTACCTCCTCTTGTACTGCCGCCACCAGAATGTCGACCCGGAGCCTCAACTCGGCGGCCTGCAGCTGTGCCACTTGCTCTTGAGCTGCTCCCTGGCTGTTCTCTGCCTCGAGCTTCTCCAGACGCTGGAGGGACTTCTCCTGAGCTGCGTTTGCAGAGTGGAGCTCGCTCTGACACTCTTGCAATTTGGCCATCACTGCAGCAGTACGGCCCCGCTCTTCGTGTACTGCCTCCTCCAGCAGTGTCGCCTGCTGCCTGAGGTCCAGGACTTGCTGCTCTGCTACGTACATCCGTGTCTGCAACTCGTCGGTTGTTTCGCATGTGTTTTGCGGAGAATCTGCAGCCTCCACTGCCACCACTGCATTTTGGACGGCTTGCTCTTGGCCCCAAGTTTCTTGAAGTGGTAAATCGAGGTCTGTTTCGTGCCGATCCTGTAGATTTGTCTGAACAAACCTATGCCCGGCATCCTCATGAGCAACCCCTTTGGCGGCAAGCTGGGCTTGACACTCCTCCAGCAGTTGCCTAGACTCCGCAGTACAATGTACCTCCTCCTGTACTGCCGCCACCAGAATGTCGACCCGGAGCCTCAACTCGGCGATCTGCAGCTGTGCTTCTTGCTCTCGAGCTGCTGCCTGGCTGTTCTCTGCCTCGAGCTTCTCCAGGCGCTGCAGAGACTTCTCCTGAGCTGCGTTTGCAGAGTGGAGCTGTCTCTGACACTCTTGCCAAGAGGCCATCACTGCAGCGGTACGGGCCCGCTCTTCTTGTACCGCCTCCTCCATCATTGATGCCTGCAGCTTGAGGTCTAGAACCTCCTGCTCTGCAACGTACATCCGTGTCTGCAACTCTTCGGATGTTGCGCGGGCCCCCTCAAGCTCCTGTACCAACTGGCTCTGCTGTTCGCTCGCCTCCTTTACGAATCAAGAAAACGGAGGTCAGGTGTCCTTGCCAGTCCCAAAACCACCTCCTCAATCATGTACAGGTTTGATTGTTACAAGACGTCTCAAGTCTGCTCCTGACCAAGTTATTTCCTGAACGTGATTTGCTTCTTGAACTAGTTTGTTTGAACTGAAGAGTTAGTTGTTTCCTGAACCTGATAGCCCCAACAGTACCTCCTGGCGGTAACGGACAAAGGCAAACACGGTTGGCAACACACAGGGGATTTGGCTCGAAGTTTGGCTCCTTCAGGGGAAAACCCCAGGACTTGCCAAAGAACGCAAGAGGACAGGGAGGGGGTAGCTTCCTTAGCAGCACAGTAAGGACGATTTGTTATCGTGTACGCGAGGTGGCTTGGGAGTCAAAACGGATATTTCTCGATCTGTTTGTGGAACGCGTCCAAGGACAAAGGTTCCGACCACATGCAGACATATGGCCAGATGCACATGAGCACAAAGATGTGCACACGTCTGCATGCCTCCTGCCCTGCCAACATGGTATGGGCAACAACCGCTACTCCGGAAGCCCCTCCCCGCCTTGTGCCCAGGCACTTCGGACTCTCCTAACAAGCCTCTACAAATTCACGTGCAGATAGCCTCTCTTTCTCTCACTCCCCCCCCCCCTCTCTCCCCTCTTTCTCTCCCCGCTCTCTCCAACTCTCCCCCCCTCTCCCCCCCCCCTCTGTGTGTGTGTGTGTGTGTGTGTGTGTGTGTGTGTGTGTGCGTGTGTGTGTGTGTGTGTGTGTGTGTGTGTGTGTGTGTGTGTGTGTGTGTGTGTGTGTGTGCGTGTGTGTGTGTGTGTGTGTGTGTGTGTGTGTGTGTGGTGTGTGTGTGTGTGTGTGTGTGTGTGCGCCCTTGTCGGCATGCGTGAATGCATGCGCAGGTGTATGCCTGCACGTGTGCATGTGTCTGCGTGTGTGGGTAAGCCCTGGAGGGAATGAGCAGCCGCAGCTTCAAACCCTAATTTTGACCCCAGACCAGTAACACAACCTCATGCTCGTTTGCGCATGGTCAAAAACTGGCTTGGGGTCACGTGGCTTCTTGAATCTGACCTGGAGCTGAACTTCCTGAAGCAAGCCCTTTTGGTTGCTGCATTCACCAGCACTGCGGGCTTCCGCCATGGCAGCCTCCAACAGCTGGACTTGCGAGGTGCGGCGCTCGCATTCGTCACGGAAACTTTGAAGGTTCCTTTCGAGGGCAGCTCGCAGATCCCGCTCGGTCTCCAAGCGACTTTCGAGGGTCGACACCGTGGTCGAATCCTGAGCGAGGGCACTTTGCAGACTGGCAATCTCGTCTTGGCATTGTGCGCACGTGGCCTCCAGCTGCGCCACATTCGAGATCAAGCTGGCCCTGATGGCGTCGGACTCGGCGCAACACCGACGGAGCTCTTCGACCTCTGCCGATCGCGCTTCTCCAATCAAAGTCAAAGCACTGTGCTGGGACTCCAAATCCCTCACAGTCCTCTCCAGAGACAAAATCACTTCCTGTGCCGTCTTCAACGCGCTACGCTGGGCTTGCTGCTCCCCAAGGGCGGCTTCTAGAGATTGGGCTTTCTCCTTGGCCAGCTGCAGTGCCGTCCAGGTTTCTTCTTGTGCCTTCAGAGCAGTGTCTAGAGACCGGACCTTCTCCTCTGCCAGATGGATGGCACCGCTGTGCTTTGCCTGCTGTTCCCGCAGGGTGGTCTCCAGGAACTGGATTCTCTCGCCTGCAAGGGTCAGATCCACTCGAGCATTCTCTTGTTCGAGTCTCAGTGCTCCTGCCTCTGCCGCTTGCAGGGCTCCTCCTGCGGACAGTTCCTGCACCCACCAGGAGCTGGTGAGTCAGTTGAAGACACTGAAAGACCATGTGAAACACCGTCGTTGTGGCAGCTGCGTGAGAGAGACATGTTATATGGCCGGCCGCATCCCCCCTCACCCCCCCCCAACACACACACACACACACACACGTGTGCGCGCGAACCCGCCTACCACACCACACAGCACGCGCGTGACCGGATTTATACACTTTCCGTCTTCTCTCTCTCTCTCTCTCTCTCTCTCTCTCTCTCTCTCTCTCTCTCCCTCTCTCTTCGTGTGTGTGTGTGTGTGTGTGTGTGTGTGTGTGTGTGTGTGTGTGTGTGTGTGTGCGTGTGTGTGTGTGTGTGTGTGTGTGTGGGGGGGGGGTATGTGTGTGTCTAGGTCTCTCTCTCTCTCTCTCTCTCTCTCTCTCTCTCTCTCTCTCTCTCTGTGTGTGTGTGTGTGTGTGTGTGTGTGTGTGTGTGTGTGTGTGTGTGTGTGTGTGTGTGGAAGTTTTTGCCCCTTTTGGGGGTTGCATGGACATAGACAGGAGAAGGCAGTCTCATGTCTATGGCAGCCATAAACACATGTACTGGATGCACACACCAACGTATTAGAAAGTGATTAGGGCATTTCCCTCGCGCCATATGGAGGCCACTTGTATTCTAAGCGGTTAGAGCACCACATCTTAGATGGGAGGAGAAACGGTGAGGAGGGGAGAAAGCATGGGGAGGGCAAGACGACTGGAGAGCAGGAGTAGAGAGAAACAAAAGATAGGGACAGACACACTGGTCTGACTGCAAGGCAAGGCACTTGGAAATCGACAAATCTATATGCACTGTACCTGCACTGCATGTGCATTTTGCACCGCCTCTCTGCTTTCAAGAAGCTGCCGCAGATGGTCATTCTCTGCCTTGGCCACCACGACATCTGCTTGAAGGGCTGTGAACCATCAAATGGCATGTCAAGCAACACACACGTCGAAGTTCAATGCCTTTGTCAAGCTGGCCCAAGAAAAAGGTATACGAAGGCAAATCGCAGATTGCCAAGCCTTGAGAAGTTTTGCAGTAGCATGATACCCTCAGAGTTGGCATTCGCTTCCCCCCCCCCCCCCCAACCACCACCACCACCGGCACACCTGAACTGAAACTAAGATGTGAATGTCTCCATCCTCTTTAGTGTTCATTGTCCGCTGCATCAGGTCAAGGTTTATTTACAAAATGTCCGTGACAAGAATTGGCCAAGCCAGCCGGTAGTGTTCACAACCTCTGCACTTGGCGATTGCGATGGCAAAAGGTTTTGACTTAAACCAAACCATTTTTCATTGGCTAGAAGTTCTGACACTGTACTGAGTGGGCAGTGATTAAAAGAAGTCAGTGCCCTCTCAATGCATTGTCAGAGCTTCTATTCGATGCAGATAGTTTGATTTGAAGTGGAAGCAGATTCCATCATTGAGCCAGAAGAGGCTGATGAGGTTGCCGGCGTAATGGGGTGAGTTCATGTCTTGGCTCTAACATGCCGTAAGGCGAGGTGGCTTAATTGCCGTAGCAATTGCAGCAGAGCAAGATGTCTAGCAACTTTGGAGGAGGAAGCCTACCCCCATTCTCCTTGCTCTTCAAAAGCAACTCCACTCCAAGCTGTTTCACAGTCTGCCTGAAAACAAACAGCTGCTGATGCAATTCCCCAATGTCGGCCTCTGCAGTACCAGTTGAGCTTGCCCGCCTGGAAACCTGTAGACAGAAGCATATGCTCTATGCGATTGAGGAAGGCCCAAGAACAGTCGGTGTTTTGCTGCCCTGTCACCTCGAATTCTGAGCCCAATCTCTTAAAAGCTTATGTCAAGACATGGTTCATTGGTGCTTGATCACTATCAGGAACCCATCCTCATAAATGGTGCTGGAAACATCTGTCAGAATTGGTAGTCACTTCAGCTCACAGCATGTGACATCTCAGGTGAGGGTATGAATGTTCCCCACATGACTAAAAAGACTTGAAAACAACTGGAAAATAAATAAATTAATAGAAAACAATAATTAATTAGATAAAACATAAGCAACATAATTTTAGTTGCAATATATGTTGTTCGCTTCTGCTAGCAGAGACTCATGAAGTCCACTCTGAGCAGCGGAGGGCTCTGTCAGGCCTTGGGGATTTGCATGGGTTTTCTGCCCACCCATACAGTTGGGTCACTTAGAAGAGAGAGTGAAATATATCAGTCTCAGACCCCAAGCCCCGAACAGTCACGTGTCAATCTCCAAATGGCCACGGGTATAAAATCTTCACTTACAGCTATGGAGGCCAGCTCGTCCAATCGAGGAACTGAAGATTTTGTGCGTCCAATGGCCGAAATCTTCTCCTAGGTACATATATTTTTGTATCATGGAATGGTCAGCTTTATGAAGAAAACAATTCGTATACAATCCACTGGAGAAGTTGGGCAGACCTCATCAGGCTGGTCTCCTTTCCTGAACTGCTCATTGATGGTGAAAATGTACTGGTTCTTGCTTTGCAGTTCTTCCTGCAATACCGGTCAATGTGTAAAGGTATCGTATACCAAGAATGAAGGCCGAAAGACAAAGTTTGGTTCTGCCCAATATCACAGCACTACAACAGGCCTGCAAAACGTGCGTCAACCTCTAAGGCCACAAGAGCCCGTGAATTTGCAGATTCATCAGCTGCCATGAGACTGCCACTTTATTAAGCCTTAGTATTCCGCAACACACTCATCGTCGAAGTCCCCCGGTGGCAACACGTACATGAGAGGAAAACTCAGAGACTTCGACTGATCACGTTTTTGGCTTAAACAGTACCCTATGCGCTGTAGAAAGATATCAATTCGCAGACACCTTCCCGGTTGGTCGGAACATTGTACCGTTCGACATCCCCGACACTTCGATGTACACCTATCCAACCTAAGAAATCGTTGGGCGAGAATAAATCCAGACACCCCTACATATCATTGCTTATAGTATTATCTTCAAGTCATTTGCACCGTTGGGAATGTATCCTGAAGGTATCGGATCTACGCTCTTCGTCCCAGGCCCTTGGGAACTTCTGGTACTCCCACGTGGTTCGAGCAAGTACCAGGGGACCAGATGTTGAGCCAGGGGATCGCGGAGGCAGATGTTCAGTCTGGTACGGCCAACAACGCAAAACAAGTACATGTTAATAGACACGCGTCCATGCACATGGTAACATCTGGCAGAATCCGGGGAAAACGCATCTTGCACGAGGGACGCACAAGGGAACAGAACGGCAAGGCTGGGACGTGAACCAACTGCAATTACTGTGCACGGGGAGTGCAATAATCACCGGGCTTTTAAATGCAAGCTAATAGATCAATTGCAAAAATACTGCGCAGATCGTCTGAAGTACACGTCCGAGAGGTACAGATCCACCAGCCGTCATCAGGAAATTATTTCCGACAGGCGATGCTTATCATGCTTGACAATCTTTCGTGCGACGCGTGCAGGCTGCGGAATTTGTGAAAAATTTCTTGTCCATACCGGAGGCAGCGCAGAGTGTGACGAGCAACGAAGGGGGTTTTACTGACACCCAGAATATTTATTCGGCTTTGAATCGCAGATGTGGGAAAAGGGGTCCATCAAGACAGCTCCACTCTTCGTCTATGACTCTACAGTCCGATAATGGCTATGAGCCACAGGAAAATCAGCGTACGAAAGGCTCATACGGGCAACAGGGTATTTCCAACATGGTAGTTCACAAACCATTAAGGATCAAAGGGCTAGGCTCCTACTCCTCGAGACGTGACGTCCTCAGACTTCTTGATGGGTTTGACATATCAGGATACTTCACCAGGCAAGGGCCCTTGGGATGCATTAGAAAAAGTGTAGAGTGTGCATGACCCAGCACCCTGCCACCCTTGCATTGTTGTTCAGGTCTGTTATAGCACTTCAGTCAGTTACATGTGATTCAGCAGTATATTTCTCGATTTTGATCGAAAGTTTCCTTGCCGCCGCGGACTTTTACATCAAGACACCTGTCATGTGAATGTCTGTTCTTCACCACAACTGCATGCACATTTTAAGTCAGCTACCATGCCAAGCCTTTCTTACGACCCCTTTTATGTTGTCTTGGAGGGGCTATGTCTCCCTACCCCTCCCTCTTCCCTTGTCCCAACCCCCCCCTATCTTCCTCTGTCTGTGTGTGTGTCTGTGTGTGTGCGTGCGTGTGTTCGGGGGTATATTCTCTCTCTCGCACGCGCCTGTGTGTTGAGGGGTATATTCTCTCTCTCTCTCTCTCTCTCTCTCTCTCTCTCTCTCTCTCTCTCTCTCTCTCTCTCTCTCTCTCTCTCTCTCTCTCTCTCTCTCTCTCTCTCCCCCCCCTTCTCTCTCCCCCCCCCTCTCTCTCTCTCTGTGTGTGTGTGTGTGTGTGTGTGTGTGTGTGTGTGTGTGTGTGTGTGTGTGAGTCTTTCTCTCTCCCCCCCCCCATCACACACATTTGAGAGAGTGAGAGAGATAGAATGTGTGTATGTATGTGTGCGTGGTGTGTGTGTGTGTGTGTGTGTGTGTGTGTGTGTGTGTGTGTGTGTGTTGGTGTTTCTGTGTGTGCACCCCACAGGCAGCAAGGGACACAGGCAGACAAGACTCCTAATGAGGGTGTGGAAGTATAGATAAGAAATAATAGTTCCAGCGAAATGCGACGCTGATTTCCGCATGATGCAGTGGTTTGTCTGGAGAGGACTGAATTGTGGCTTTTTGGTCCTGACAGGCTAGAATATGACCAATCCTACAGGCCTCTTGCGTGGTGGGTCAGCACAGCACAAGATGACAGACGGGAGAAAATCATCAGGAATTGTCATATGATTCGAGTGGTAACGTTGCCATTACGTCCTCTCTCAACATCCTTTCTCTCTATATCTACCTCTCTCCCGCCCCCTTCCCATTCCCCCCTTCTCTCTCTCTCTCTCTCTCTCTCTCTCTCTCTCTCTCTCTCTCTCTCTCTCTCTCTCTCTCTCTCTCTCTCTCTCTCTCTCTCTCTCTCTCTCTCTCTCCCTCCCTCCCTCCCTCCCTCTCTCTCCCTCCCTCCCCCTCTCTCTCCCCCCCATCTCTCTCCCCCCTATCTCTCCTCCCCCCCCATCGCTCTCTCTCGCGTGCTCACACACACATCCATAAGAGAGAGAGAGAGGGGGGGGGGAGAGAGAGAGAGAGAGAGAGAGAGAGAGAGAGAGAGAGAGAGAGAGAGAGAGAGAGAGAGAGAGAGAGTGTCCTTTGTTTCTTATTCGTGTCTGTGTGCCCATATACATGTGCCTGCGAAGTTCTCCAACCCTCCGTCCCCCACTGACATATCCCCACACCCCCACCCCCTCGGCACACACATACACACACACACACACACACACACACACACACACACAGGCCAACCCCGCGCGCTCGCAAGGTGAGACATGGCGGGGGTGTGTGGGAGTGGGAGAGAGTGCTGCAGAGAGGGGGAAGGGGGGTACAGCTGGACACATCCAGTTTGGGCTGTTCACCGAATTGTTGAGAGTACACAAGGTTGCGCGGGCTGTCCTATCAAAGAATGGTTGCTTTCTTGGGTTGACAATAACGGTTTGGGGGAGAGCAGGGAGGTCATACTGCGAAGTTCACGCGCCATTTCCCTCTGGCGATGAGGCAGAATATATTCAGACCCCTTGCAATAGGCAGCAGAGAGCGCTATGTGCTGGTCACTGACATCCAGGTTTGCGGAGAGCCCACTTCTCCAAAGTTTGTAACCAGCCTGTTTCTGTGGTGGGCGCAACTCTGCCTGGCAGGGCTGTGCCTAGTATGTGGGCTGGCACTCGCTTATGTGACTTCCTGTTTGGGTGCGCATATGCTGGCATGCACATCTGTGTGTGTGTGTGTGTGTGTGCGGGGGGGGGGGGGTTGTGCGAGTGCACTACGGATGTACATTCTGTGCCATAGATTTGGAGATTCAGTAGTTGGTGACAGAGAGCCCTACATTGAGCTAAGAATGCTTGTTGAGTGGCTGGGGGGGCTGCAGGAGAATGCCACGATGGAGGATCTCCTGAGATTATTCAAAAACTTTGATTTATCCTTCACGCCTGTTACAATCGTCCGTGAGGTTGGACGCCTCTTCATGTTGTTTTTGAACTTTCAGGCTTGATCTCAGCATGAGGGTGTGCCAAGAGCCACAAGGGGGCCCACTCGGTTTTGTAGCCCGGTTTTGGGAAAATCCCCTCTCTCCTCTCTGTGTCCTCTCCCCCCCCCCTCTTGGGCACTTTGTCCCCCTCTCGCTGTGTGTGTGTGTGTGTGTGTGTGTGTGTGTGTGTGTGTGTGTGTGTGTGTGTGTGTGTGTGTGTGTGCGTGCGTGTGCGTGTGTGCGTGCGCGCGCGCGCGCTGGAGTGCTAGGGTTTCTGTGTGTGGAAGGGGGGCGGGTGCACGTGTGTACATGAGCGCAGCTACGCGCCCCCGCCCATCATTCTCCTGCTTGGTCGTGAACCATCTCTCTCCTTCTTTTCACTCACCCTGGGCCCTCTGCTTCCCTTCCTCACCTGCATGGTCGTGACTCCCTCCTCCTCCTCCCGATCATCCTTTCAACCGCCCCCCTCCCGCCAAATTGGTTTTCTTTTCTTCTGACTCCCTGCTAGCTTATGGAGGAGGCGCATCCATGGAGGGCCATCGCACTGGCGATGATCCTGGAACGTGGGGGCACGTGCAGGAGCCTCTCGAGGAGCAGCAGGATGGGGTGTCGCAAGTGAAGCCCTTCCCCAACGCCAAGCCGTCCTCTCACTATGCCGTAGTGCGCTTCCAGACCAAGGAGGAGGCTCACCGGGCTGTGCGCACCAAAAACAACAGCTTCCTGCTCAACACTCGCATACGAATGCGGGTCCTGCAATGATCCTGCTTTGTCTGTAGAGAGAAGTGAGATATATCAGTCTCAGGCCACCGGTGCCTTGACAGTCACGTGTCGACATCATAACGGCCACGGATCGAAATAGTCATTTTGTTTACTCCTGGCCCCAGTTTACAGAGAGAAATGAGTTCTGGCCAATGCTCAGCTTCGCGGGGCCCTGTTCCCAGCTCCCGTCTCGTCCGCCATCCTTTCGTTTCTTGTTTTCCCCTCCCCCCCCCCCCCCAATTTTTTTTGGAGGGATTGCTGTTAGGACGGCGGGTGTTGGTGGGGGGATGAGGGAAATGTGGGTGTCTGCAAGCTTGATTGTAATACCCTGAATAAGGGGCCAGGAGGGAAACGCGGGTGTATTTTGCGGAGGAGAATGGAAAGATGTGTGTCTTCGGAGGCGGGCCGAGGGAGGCGCCCCCACAAACAATTTTATTTTTGGTTTTGAGGTGCTGAGCCTGTCTGTAGGCAATAGTCCAGTATTCTTCGAAAGGAGTGTGCGTCGGGAGTTGCACCACACCACACTTACTGCCTCGGTCTCGGCGTGCTCATAACATTGCCGCGGTCACTTTTTGAGGGCTATCCGAGAGCGTCGAGAAATTGTTGTAACTTACAATTTGGAATGCTTTCCAAAGCATTCTTTCCGAGACAGGACGGAGACGAGGCTGGCCAGGAGGAGGAGGGGAGCGGCGCTCCCCACCCCCAGGGGGGGGGGGAGGGGGCTGAGCGGGGAGGACCATTGATGTACTACTCGTAAAATTCTCCCCTTACGGTTCGGAAAGCATTGCGAAACGCCTTGCATTTAAACACTGTGCCACCGCCACATTCAATGCCATGGCACAATCCTATGCAAGCCCGTGCTGCAGTAGACAGCATCGCAATGATACAGTTTCATGCATGCCCCTGCGTCAAGTAGAAAGGAATGCCATGACATAGACGTATGCTAGGCCATGCCAAAAGTCATATGCTATGCCATGCGCATGTACTGGCAAGTTTGATGATTGAACTTGCCCATCGCACATTAAACTAATATGTTGGACAATGCATGCTGTGATAGTACACTTCGCAAACGTGCTAACCCCCCCCTACACACACACACACACACACACACACACACACACACACACACACACACACACACACACACATATTCACACGCACGCACGCACGCATGCACGCACCACCATGAACGTGCGCGTGTGGGGTGGACACACGCACATGCGCGCGCATGCAAGAACAACCATGACCGCAAGCTGGACCCCACAGCATCCTCGCAAGGCCTTGAAAGCCTTCACACATTAAGAGGCGTGCCTGCTCGAAGGGTTCTTCAGGGCTGCCTTTCAGGCTTAATGAAGCATTGCTGTGTATGCTGTCTCACACAGGCTCGAGATTTTGAAGACCATTTGAGGCAAGCGCAACCGTGACTAAACATGCAACCTTTGACTTAACACTTCACTTAAGATGTGGTCAGAAACAGCTCCAAAACGCTGGGTCCTTCATCCGCGGCCATCCTCTCTCCACCAGCGTGATTGACGCAGAGGCAGCTTGATGAAATTAATACAGTTTGCCGGGTGCCGGGTCATGCACACATTACCCTTTTTCTAAATACAGTTTGTACGGGACCGGTCGTCCTCATTACTGTACAGACTCATCACCCTTTTCTGATACAGAACAACACGTCAGCCTCCCCTCAAAAGTCGGGAACCAGGACCCTCGGCATCGTTTGCATGTGCGATGACTTCTCCTCAGGCGTGCCCATCCCTGCCCTATTTGGGACCAGCTTGTCCTACAATATGCTCAAACAAATGGCGATCATAGTGTGCTCAAACAAATGGCGATCATAACGTGCTCAAACGAATGGCGATCAGAAAATCCGCCTCATCAGCCTCTAGTGGCTGGACAGATGAAATCTAGCACAAAGCCCTCAAATCAAGTGCTGACTGGAAAAACCGGTGTTCAGGCGTGCACGTGCTCCTTGACGTCTGGAAGGTGCAAATTCTGCAGCAGCTCAAAGCAGCCGGTGCCCAGTTCCACAGGCCGGCCGACCACAATTCTGGCTGCAGGAGAGGCCAGGTCGTCGTGTCCTCCTCTTAGCGTGGCCTCTGTTAGAAAGTGGGCCGCTGTCTCGAAGCTGATCTTCAGAAACGGGGACACGGTTGTCTCAATGCCCAGGCGGTTGCAGGGCCGATATCCCCCCTGCGCCACAGCCCCGCCCCGAACCACACATTCAACCCCGGACTCGTGTGTGTGTATGCGCGCGCGCGCGCGCGCGTGTGTGTGTGTGTGTGTATGTTTGCGTGTGTGTGTGAGCGTGTGTGTGTGTGTGTGTGTGTGTGTGTGTGTGTGTGTGTGTGTGTGTGTGTGTGTGTGTGTGTGTGTGTTGGGGAGGGGGGGGACAGACTGAGCCCCCCAGGTTAGGCAAACAGGTGCAGTGATAAACTTTTCCTGCGTGTGAAGCAAAAGAAATATTGGGGGGTTCACAGAGAATCAATTCTGAATGGTAGATCAACAGCGGCAAGAACTCTATTCCCCTCGTTTTCCTCAACGTAGTGCCGCCCTACAGTGCCCCGGGCCGAAGTCGCCTCATTTTCTCCAAACCGCAGAATGAAGGCGTAAACTGGGTAAGATTATCGAGCGGGTCTTCTGCGGAAGCAGCCCCACAAGCTCGAATGAGCAGGCGGACTCTCGCTTGTTGCAACTGCCACAACGACTTCGTGCTCAGATGACGGGACCCCATTGTGTCCACCGACTCCTCAACTCCTTTGCCCCCCCCCCCCCCCAAACAACCTCTTTGGTTTCCCCTGCCAACAGGTAGTCCACTTACCTCCGCGATTTACCAGTCTTGCGGCAGCCAGCAGTCTTTAGTCAACCCCCACTCTGCAACGACGGCAGCAAACACGAGGAGTTCAAGAAACAGGCAGGGACTGGGCGCACTTCTTGTTTTTACGAATCGGGTTGCCAACCTGGTTCGTTTCGGGTCATGCACACTGTGCACTTTTATCTCTCTAACGGGCTGTCAAAGATGGGGCTGGATATGCTTCACTTCACATTCTAACGATGCGACTGGTTGAGAAATGGGGCCCTCACCTGCTGAGTCATGAAGTCGGCTATGAGGTTGAGGTGGCGGTTGTTGACGGCAATGCCATACGCGTTGAAGAGGCCCACAACCTCGCTGACCAAGGTGGTTCGGGCCGCTTCCACCCCAAGCGTTCGTAGAGTGGCTGCCACGTCATTGGTGCTAATTCGGGTGCCATCCAGCAGATCCACGTGCTCCCACATGGCCTCCAAATTCACACCTTCCGTCTGGACCACAGGCGGATCTCCCGCCTGCTTCCCAGGTACTATGTAACACTTTTCCACCCCTGCAGTACCCCCAGTGACCACGCTCCCGTTGGCACCAGCTTAGTGAGGGAACCCCCCCCCCCCCCGGGGGAGGATTGGAGGGCGGATGACCACAGCGGACCCCCCCCCCCCCCCCCAAACCCACACCGTAACAGAGCTAGACGGTTTCAAACATCCATGTGCTTCGAAAACAACATTTTGCACAGTGCAGATTGGAACTGTACGGGACTCATTGCACACCAACACGCTTTGGAAGTGTACGCTGCACATTGCAAGCGTTCACGCCTTGAAAGTGACAGCACACATTGCAAGCCCCCACAATGCAGATCAGAACAGTGCAGGACAGCGCAATCCCACACGCATTGGAACTGTACAGGACACAGTGCAAGCCCTCACGCACGCCTGGACCCCTGCGCAGTTACACATGGATAACAGAGCGCTGTGAGGCACACCGGCGAGAGCGTGCCTTCCATACACATACACGCGCGTGTGCACGTGCACGCACGCACGCACGCACCCACACACACACACACACACACACACACACACACACACACACACAGAGAGAGAGAGAGAGAGAGAGAGAGAGAGAGAGAGAGAGAGAGAGAGAGAGAGAGAGAGAGAGAGAGGGGGGGGGCGAAAGAGGGGGGAGAGAAAGAGAGGGGGTGAGGGGGGGAGAGAGAGAAGGGGGGGGAAGAGAGGGGGGGGCGGGCTGCCAATGTCTTGCATCAGCAAAAACACATGAATTGTGAGAGGGAGGGGGAAGGGAACAACAGACAGAGAGGCAGGCAACGGAGAAGCCGCAAGAACGCACCAGGAGTGTGGCGAACCATGGTGCCGACACAGGTGCGCTCCGCCATTTCCAGAAGCAGCAGGTTGGGCGCCTCCAAATCAGCCACAAAGGAGAGCGTCCCTGTTGCAGAAGCTCTATCAACGTGCACCCGCAGATCGCTAATTCCTGATATGCTGATTGCGGGCCCTGCCTGTGCCTGCATCTCTTCTTCATCCTCTTCCATTCCTTCCTCATTCTCTTCCTCGATCCCATCCATGGGGGTCGATACTCCAGATCTCCTCTGGCTTGGCCCCTCTTCCTCGCCTCCCTGCAACACACCCAACCACAAGCGTGGCTGGAAATCGTAGTAGCTCACATAAGAGCCGGCACCCTTGAAGTCGTACAGCAATGGCATCAGGGCCCCTTGCAAAGGTCGCCCATGCCACCTCCGGGCTCACAAGAGGGTGTCTGGAACAGGACCAAGAAGTCGAGCGAATCTGAAGTACCCTAAGCGTCTTAGAGCGCCTTCTTCCTGATCTGTCATCGTCGTCGTCATCATCATATCATCATCATCATCATCATCATCATCAGCAGCAGCAGCAGCAGCAGCAGCAGCAGCAGCAGCAGCAGCAGCAGCAGCAGCAGCAGCAGCAGCATCATCATTATCAGCACAATCTGCTCGTCCTTTTCAACTTGATCAGCACCATCAGCTTCCTCTTCCTTTCTAAAATCACTGTTGTCGCCCACACCACCACCCATTACCTCTACCTCCCCAGCACTACCACCACCACCACCAGCTGCACGGTCCTCCTACCCCTCTCCGTTCTTTCTTCCTCGTCTGCTTCCTCCTCCTCCTCCTCTTCTTATGTTCCTTGTTATTGCTCTTGCTAATCGCCATCGTTTCCTACATCATCCTCTTCTCCATCCTCTTCCCCCTCCCATCACCTTTACCACATCAGCATCTTCTTCCTCTTCACTTCCTCCCCATCCACCACTGCTTCCCCTCGTTTCTTGTTCTCCTTCAAATTTCTCCTTCTCATCTTCCGTGTGTCCCTTCTCGTTTCCTCTTGTCCGCCTTCGCCTCAGCCTCCAGCCCCTTATTCTTCATCCTATTTGCCTTATCTATGCCATAAGCACAACTAGGACTATGACATTAACACAAATAGGACCCTTTACCCCTTCCAATCACACGCCAAGCACAAGAACACGCACACGCGCACCCGTGCGCGCGCGCGGGCACACACACACACACACACACACACACACACACACACACACACACACACACCCAGGCGCGCGCGCCAGGGGGTGGGAGATAGGGGGGCAGAGAAATGGAGAGGAGATCTCAGAAAGGACGTACATCCTCATCCCGGTCATCAGTAGCCATGGTCTGAGCCTGCAAGGAGGCAGCCAGGCGGGCATCCTCCTCGTCCCCCTCATCATACGTAGCGGCTTCTCCCCTGCCCCCCGCAAACCGCAGCTTGCCCTCCCGATAGTCCTCATTCTCCTCCTCGTTCTCGTCCACATCGTCCTGCGCAGCCCATTTCCTTTGGAAACCCCCCTTTTGAAATCCCGCTTTGAAAAACCAGGACCAAACACGCCAGCTTCCCCGAGCTCCAACTTCCCAACCTGCCTCAAAATCCTTCCCTTGCTCCACACTATCCTGCCCCGTTAAGAATTGCAGCCGATCATGAAGCCTCCTCCAACCCCGCCAATTCTGTAAACCTTCTCTTGGGTCCACACTTAGGGTCTCTTCAGAATCCACAGCTGCTGCAGCTATATCTCCTCAACACGAGCGGTCATCAAAAACTCCCCACCCCAAAATAGCCCTTCCCCCTTCGGGCAGTAGGAGGACGCAGTGCCCGAAGTGCGTGTTCCACAATTCCCAAAGGGGGATTGGGGAACACGCCAAAGAGCAGCGTCCCGGTTGACTCTCTTGCTCGGAAAACCCGTACAAGACGGGGCGCACCTCTTCAAAGTCCGTCCCGCTGCGGAACTCTGTCAGGAGGGTAGCCACAGCCTATACCCTACCTTGAGAAGGCCACCACCCCCTTCCCCCCCAGGCCCCTTCTCAAACTTACACTGTCACTCACTCGAATCGCGAGCAGGCATGCACTCGTGTGCCAAAGTCAGGCATACACTCGTGTTCGTAAGTCAGGTCCCTCAAAAGTCTCAATACGATGCGGATGCACTTGTATGGATACCAAGAAAAAAGGGGAAAAAAACATACAAAGAGGCCGACCTTGGCCTTGGACCGGGTTGGGCGCCCGCCGTCCTCTTCCCCATCGGCTGGCTCCGGCGAAGCGCCGCCCTGAGCTGCCTCATCGACGGCCCGAGGCATCCCGATCGCGGCCTGCTCGGCGGCCATCTTGCGGCTCGCCTTTGCAAACGCGCTCTTCACACCAGCCATCAGTTTCCTTGCGAACGCCTCTCGGAAGCACCGCGCGATCTGCTCCCAGGTACCACCCCACTATCAGTGAAAACCACCCCACACGTTCTTTCGATTCATCTAAAAGCCATGCCACACAGCATACCACACCAGACTTGTGTGAGGCCCGTCCTAGGGTGCCTGCTGAGTGGTTTGTTCGCACACTGATGGGAGAGGCGGGGCTGGGGCACTGGCAAAGGATGATGATGATGATGATGATGCGGATGGGATAGAGGGCCAGAAGAGGTAGCAGGAATGGGAGGATGCATCGCTCGTGTGTTCGCCCGCGGCCGCATAAAGCGTATGCGGCCAAGGGCAAGGATGAAAGGAGAGAGCGAGGAACAGCATGCGAAGGTGTGCTGAACGGATGGTGGTTTTTGCAAAAAAGGCTGCGAAGATGCAGTACTGATTACCAGGTGTAGGAGCAGTGGCGGTCGTGGGGCTGTCTGTGTTGGTAGTGACAATGACACCGCAAGCATGATTGGAGGACAAGGAGGGGTGGAGGGGGGTGAGAAGCGGGTGGAGAGTGACAGAGGAGGGGGGGCAGAGAGAGAAAGAGAGAGAGGCAGAGAGAGAGAGAGAGAGAGAGAGAGAGAGAGAGAGAGAGAGAGAGAGAGAGAGAGAGAGAGAGAGAGAGAGAGAGAGAGAGAGAGAGAGAGAGAGAGAGAGGAGAAGGGTGCGCACATCGCGAAAGGAGATGTGCGCGTCTGAAGGGATCTGGGATGGCTTCGGAAACCTCATCCGTAGCTCGTAGTATCTCCCAAAGCCCGATAGCGACATTGCATTCTCTACAACGGGCTTCTCTTTAAGTGTGAGTCCCTCCACAACCTGCAGCCAGGCCCCCGCCTCCCGTCTCTCTTTTGGAGGTACCGTCCGAGTTTCTTTAACGTGTTCCCCAGCTTTGCCGTGTGGGCGCATGTGCATGTCTGCGCATGGTGTGCGCCTTTTGGGAAGAGGAAGGAGCGAGGGACGACTGGGAAGGCAGGGGGGGGGGGAGGAGGGGGGGAGGACGAGAGAGGATTGTGGGTGCAAGAAAGGGGGTGAGACAGTTGATCGTAGCGTGAAAAGTTGGGAAGGGGTTTGGAAGTTGGATTCGCTGCCTATACCCCACACACACACTCACCCCCCCCCCCCCGCCCAACACACACACACACACACACACACACACACACACACACACACACACCGAGAGGGGGGCCCACAGGGCGTGACAGGGGAGGGAGGGAGAGGCTGGGGCAGGGCAGAGCAGGGGGGCGGGGGGAGGAGGACCTCAGCAAGGCGGATACGGCGCAAGCGAGTGGCCAACTCCTGCGCGGCCTGCTCCCCAAGTCCAGGGCGCAGGGCGAGGCTCATGCTAGGGGTGGCTATGTTGCTGGACGCCGTCATGAATATCTCCCGCAGCCTGGGAATCCCCATCGTCACGTTTGCCTCTCCTCGCCCTGCCTCCACACACACACAGCTTTAGGGGCTACCACTGGCCTTCCCGCTCCTAGCCCGTCCCCTTGCACACCGTGTCCCGCTTCCAGCCTGGTCCCTTTCACTCGGTGTCCCGCTTCCAGCCCGCTCCCTTTCACTCGGTGTCCCGCCTTCCAGCCCGGTCCCTTTCACTCGGTGTCCCGCTCCTAGCCCGCTCCCTTTCATACGGCGTCCCACGAGGGCCTCGAAGGTTTGTCCTCCATGTCTGCCGGCCACCCATCCCTCAGCCTCTATTTTTGTCCAGCCTTCCATCCCTGCCCACCTTTCTGGCCGGCCTGCCATCCTTGGCCTCCACTCTTGACAGCCTTCTCTTTGCGCCCACCCACCTCAAGATGTAATGTGCAGGTTTGCAGAATGCAATCTCTGACTCCGGGACATGCGTCCATGCGCGCATGGCTGTGTGTGTGCCTGTGCAGTGTGTGCCTGTGCGTGTGTGGGTGTGTGCACCCGTGTGTATGTGTATGCGTGAGTGCATGCGTGCGTAAATGTGTTGCGTGTGTGTGGACATACATGCGTGTCCTGTGTGTGTGTGTGTGTGTGTGTGTGTGTGTGTGTGTGTGTGTGTGTGTGTGTGTGTGTGTGTGTGTGTGTGTGTTTGTGTGTGTGCGCGTGCGCACGACATAGAGTGAATCTGGTTGGATGCGGGCGATCTAGGC
Organism: Botryococcus braunii; assembly: GCA_002005505.1. Classification (NCBI taxonomy): domain Eukaryota; kingdom Viridiplantae; phylum Chlorophyta; class Trebouxiophyceae; genus Botryococcus; species Botryococcus braunii. The sequence continues at coordinate 128,433 of KV908536.1, forward strand.
AACTCGGCAACACTAAACAACTGTCCGGACAATTCAAGCTGCTCATATCTTCCGATTCTGCCAGCCAGTCTCCCAATGCTCTCCTGCAAACCACCAGACCCCACAGCCCCAGCTGACATGCCCTGTTCAGGCCCAACAAAGAAGCAACCCCCGTGTGATAAAGCACAAGGCTTTATCAAGAAGCTCAGAAGCTCGAGAGTGCCGTGACATTGCTTGCAAAATTGGAGGAGAGGTGGCCCCCGAGGCAGCTTAATAGATAATAGAAAATAGATAATAGATAGCGGGAAATCAACCTGCCATGTGGAAGGTGTTGAGGGTCATTTGAGTAGAGGGCTCCCCGACTGATTGGGCGGCAATGACGCCGACCGCCTCGCCTGGGTCCGCCAAGCTGTGCATGAACTTGAAGTCCATCAGGTCCTGGAAGCCCTCCGGCGTCCTGGGGTCCCAGCCCTTCGCTCCCTTCTTCCCCTGAATTGTCGCCCTTTCTGCCAATCATCAGCGGTAGATTGGACTAATCTACCCCAGCCTTGCTTGCCCAGGTTTGGTGCTTGGTTGGTAAGCATTGGTTGCCCACGTTTTGGGGCTTTGTTGGGACACCCCCCCCCCCCCCCAAAAAACATGACCCCCACCCCCAAAACCTCACCCTCCCTGTTGCTAAGTCTAGGAGCTAAGCGCCCAAGGACTCTGACTACCTGGAGGGATGTGTGTCAAGTCCAAAAGACTGGAGCCATCTTCTTTTTTTAAAGCATCAGAGTCCTACGGGTTGTGTGGCTGGCTGACAGGCACATCGAGTCGTTCTGCTGTGTCATGTTTACAGTTCGTTCAATCTACCACCCAGGACACCACACACACACACATACACAAACACACACACACACACACACACACACACACACACACATACACACACACACAGACACAGACACACACACACACACACACTCTCTCTCTCTCTCTCTCTCTCTCTCTCTCTCTCTCTCTCTCTCTCACACACACACACACACACACACACACACACACAGGCAAACACACGCTTACGCGGAGAGAGGGGGGGAGATGTAGGGATGGAGGCAGAGGGAGAGAGGGGACGGGGAGAGGTGGGGAGGAGGGGGGGAGAGAGAGGGAGAGAGAGAGTGAGAGAGAGAGAGAGAGAGAGAGAGAGAGAGAGAGAGAGAGAGAGAGAGAGAGAGAGAGAGAGAGAGAGAGAGAGAGAGTGAGAGAGAGAGAGGGGGGGGAGAGAGGGGGATAGACAGCGAGAGGAGAGAGATAGAGGAGAGAGAGAGAGAGGGGGGGGGGGAGGGAGAGAGTGTTACGAGACAGGCACACCCTGAGAGAAACAGACACACACACACAGGGGAAAGGGGGGGGGGGAGAGAGAGAGAGAGAGAGAGGAGAGAGAGAGAGAGAGAGAGGAGAGAGAGAGAGAGAGAGAGAGAGAGAGAGAGAGAGAGAGAGAGAGAGAGAGAGAGAGAGAGAGAGAGAGAGAGAGAGAGAGAGGACACAGAAACAGAATACAAGCAAGCCAGCCAGACACAAATCATGTCATTAGCATGAGTGCGTAAGAAGCAGACGTGGCAAAAGCTCATAGATGTGCGGCCCTAGGGGACCGCAGGAGCGCCTCCGAATAGAGAGCGCCCCCTTCTGGCACCCTGGCCGAGACTGCTATCGGCAGACCTTAGCGCTGCTCATGCCGTGGTACTCGGCAATGACAGTGACTCTAAATGGCCTGCCTTTGTTGTGAACAAAACGGAACACCACACACACACACACACACACACACACACACACACACACACACACACACACACACACACACACACACACACACCACACACCCACACACACACACATACACACACACCAAAAACAAGCAATCATCATAATTAAAGAATCACAAAAAGAATAAAACACGTCCCAAAAATAAGATCTCCTTTCCCATCCGTCCTTGAAATGATTTCTGCTGTCTCTCCTGGAATTAGTCAAGGGGAAGACACAACATGTGATGGCCCCAGGGTCCGCAAATAGTGAGGGGCAAAACGTGCTGTGAATCTTGACACAAACCTTGAGCTAATTTGGCATATTTTGTACAGGGAAAGGAACTTGACCGGACCCAGGGTCCAAAAAAAGGCTGCTGATGCGATGAAGGGCCTCGACAGAACAAGAGGCTTGCAGTGTGAAGGGAAGATCTGCCACAAAAAGGGCTTTTCATCACACGAGATGGTTTTTACCAGATTTCAACGACAGCAAGCCGTTATGATGTGTGCAAGCAGAGAACTTTCAACAGTTTCGATCGGCTTCTCCCGCCTGATTGGCTTCCTTTGGAGCGTCGCAACCGTTGCAGGTCTTCAAGCAACCCCCAGGGGGCAAGTAAAGTGAAGGAAACTTTGAAATGCACAAAATGTTTCCTCCCCATGATCCATCGATCTATTCAATGAGTCAAGTACAGATGCATTCACTTATTCATATACCGCAATAGTTCAGGTAAAGGTGTGAAGCAGCCCAACATGACACACCTTGAAAGGAAACTGGGGATTGGAGGAGAATGCCATCACACAAGATCAGCTGAAGGTATAGGGCAGGCCAAGATGACGCACCTTTTTGGAAACCGGGGATTGGTGGAGAATGCCATCAGGGTTTTCGCGTACATAATCTGCCACTGTGTCGGCAAAGACTTCTGAAGTAACTCCCCGGACAGTTGCGGGAAACAGGGCAGACACTGGCTCAAGCCTTTGCAGTTTCTTTGCTGTGGACCGCTTCCGATCCTTTTTCTCTCTGAGCTCCTGGCGCTTTCTGTGAACCCGTGCATAAAACCTCCAATATCAGCATGCTAAGGCTAATTCCTTCATTCCTCTCCCCCCCCTTCTCTCTCTCCACCCCCCCCCTCTCTCTCCCCCCCCCTTCTCCCTCCCTCTCTCACTCAAACAACACACACACGCGCACACATCCGCGCGCCCAACCCCCTCCCCCCCCAAGCACACACACTCACAGTTACAAACACGCTCACATGCGCAAGCGCTCACACAGGCCGTTATTCTGACCCTCATTCTCTCAGCCACGCACGCCATCACGCGCTCACGCACACACACACACACACGCACACACACACACACACACACACACACACACACACACACACACACAGCCAGCCACGCACAGCGGCAGCCCCACAACACGGCCCCTCCTCCCACGTACACGCACGCATGCAACCCCCCACCCCCCAACACACACACACGCGCGCGCAGAGGCGGGCGGGGGGAATCCCTCAGCAAAGGGGCAGGCGGGGGGGGGGGCCAGGGGGCGGACAGCAGGGCTTGGCGAGCGCGCTGCTCCAGGGGGTGAGAAACGGGCGCCTGCAGAGCAGCTGGCAGGTCGAGGCGCAGCGCCACTCCCTCCGCGTTATTAGCCAGGAAGCCCACTTCCTTCAGATACGCCCCGCTTGTCACATCCACGCCATCCTCCCCGTATGCAAATTGGATCACCGACCTACGCCCAACTAAAAGCCTTCTAAAAGCTCCAGATTGTCATCATATACTCTTACTCATACTTTGAACGCCGCCTCGTTTTTCACTACCGCAAACTCATTAATGCAGAAGTCCTTTCAAGCACCGTCTGGACTTCTCTGTTCGCGGAAGTGGAACTATTTTCAGAAGATTTCTGAAAAAAGAACTCTGAACGCGGAGCGTGGATGTTATTAAGTCAGAGTTAGCATAGTACTTTGGAAGTGGCAACTTGAAAATTTCCAACCTTCAAACACCATTACCTTGGTAATGCCGCCCTCAAGCTGTCTTCTACTTCCAAATGTTAATGTTCAGGATTGACACCACAATCATTTGAACAGTCATCGCCTCGAAATCACCATCGAGTTCTGAACACTGTCACACGTCAAAAGTAGATCATTCACCTCTGAGCTAACACATCAAAGTTGTCACCAACTTTCTGGATTTTAACCTCAAAAGTTGTCTGCTTCCAAAACGCCATTGCAATTCATCATCTACTTCCGATTTATGACCTCAAACTATCCTCTACCATATTATCACCTGCTCATCACCAGCACCTCAAGGGGTGTGTGTGTGTGTGGGGGGGGGGGGTCAGGCAACGCAGCCCCCACAACTCACTAACGTGCAATATAGCCAAACAACACCCGAAGCAGACCCAACAGACTGGCGGTCTACCGATGGTGCAACACAGGGCACCCTGACCAAACCTGCTATCCCCACCGCAGTTTCTCCTGGAGAGGCTGCACCATGTCTGGTACCACAGGCCTCAACGCATCATGACGAGAGCATGGTGATGCGAACAAGGGGGGGGGGGGGCGAGGGTTGTTGGCCATCCAGCATCAGCAAACCTTGTGGAGTTGCCGTTCAAATTTGGCGTAAGCAAGATCCCGAATGTATGTAAGAAGTAGGGGCTGCCCCACCCCACGTGAAACCCACCTCTATGCCAGAAAACAGCAAAATGGTCAGAGTGCAGAGGCCGAGCATTAATTTCCAAAGTAACAGCACCAGGCGGCTCGCCCTAATGGACCCCAAGGAAAGGTTGTTGAAGCGTACCCGTCGGTGTTGTCCCGCACAGTTCCATCGTACTGCACGCTGAGGGCTTCGAGCGACTTGATTAGGCAACGCTGGAGGTAGCCGGATCTGGACGTCTTGACCGTGGTGTCCACCAAACCCTCCCGTCCCGCCATGCAATGGAAGTAGTACTCCTGAAGCACTTGACCCTCATCAGTGATCCCGTCCATCCATCACACACATTGAGCCGTTCAAAGCCACAGAATGGCACATACATTTATAATTACTGAGGGCATGTCCCTCCTCCAAAACAAGAGACGTAACAGATGTCAGTAGCAAACGGTGTAGCAATGGGAACTCCCGCGAGATCACATCTGAGCCCGAAATCTGCCACGATCGGGACTGTCCCGACTCGAAAGGACGAAATTTGCGCTGAAAATCCACACAAAGTCGACCTCGCAGGAGTTCCCAGTAGCATGGAGCCACCCATTCATTGTGCACAGCTCAAAGATTTCTGAAGTGGTCCCCCCTATATCGACGTGCAGCTCCTCCTGTCCAAGCCTGCAGCCTTTTGTGTCCCCAGGTAGCGCACACCTCTGGGTCTTGCCATTGTCGTCTGCCTCCATCTCTTTGACAGGAGGCACCTCTGGTGCTCAGAATTTACACTAGTGGATCGGGTGTGCATGTACAATCACCACCCAGCACACACGCACAAAGGGGAAAGAAGGGGTGGGGAGACAGACAGGGGGAGGAGAGAGAAGGTGGAGCTTCGGCAGGGGAGGGAGGGAGATAAGGAGGGAGGACACACACACAGACACGCGCGCGCGCACACACACACACAGACAGAGAGAGGCGGGGGCGGGAGGGAGGGAGAGAGGGACACACACACACACACAGAGAGAGAGAGAGAGAGAGAGAGAGAGAGAGAGAGAGAGAGAGAGAGAGAGAGAGAGAGAGAGAGAGAGAGAGAGAGAGAAAGAGAGAGAGAGAGAGAGAGAGAGAGAGAGAGAGAGAGAGAGAGAGAGAGAGAGAGAGAGAGAGAGAGAGAGAGCTTGCGCGCACACAAGAACTCGAAAGAGAATGAGAGAGGGGGGATGGAAAGACGTGAAGGGAGTGTGAAGGGGGGCAGAGAAGTAAAGACATGACGAGGTAGGAGGAGGAACTGGGCAGGGATGCACTACAGCAGGCACTGAATCAAAGACAGCAGAAAAGCACATGTGAAGCACCGATGAGAGGGGGGGGACCGGTGCCCAAAACTAAGGCGAACTCCAAATGCTAGGTGTGGGATTTTTTTCCTGTTTTGGACATGAGAGGAAGGGGGTGACCTGAGGGCGGAGTCCTGTCAAAAAGCGGTCTCCGATGAATCCCCCAGCTCTTGCTCCAGGGTCATAGGCCGGGAAGCAGGGCAATGTTTTGCCACTTGCCATGCGGGGCACCCGCCTTCCTTCCAGCTCCTACGCTCTTCCACCAGCCTGCCTCATTCCAGTATCCCTCTTATGCGTGCAGGCGCGCGCGCGTGCGTGTGTGCGTGCGTGCCTGTGTGTGTGTGTGTGTGTGTATGTGTGTGTGCGTGTGTGTGTGTGTGCGCGCGCGTGTGCGCACACACACACACACACACACACACACACACACACACACACACACACACACACACACACACACACACGCACACGCGCGTACGCTCATGCGCGTTGCGAGGTCGCTTATCCATCCATGGGGGGTTGGGGTGGGAGGGGCAAGGACCCAATTAGTTCACAAAACCGGCTTCCTCCGAAACACAACTAGGGAGGCATACCAACTTCCATTGCTCCAAGGGAAGCCCAATATTTAGCCCAAAATTGTAACACAGTCCTTGGCAAAACAGGGCATGATACTCTTTGCTGCGAAAGTGGCAAATGTCCTCGGCAGGCAACAAGTACTGCCAGTGCTTCCCATGACAGGGAATTGAGGGCGCGGCACACCCTGCAGGCCGGCACAGCGGCATACCACTCTGGATACCAAAGCAGACGTCTGCGTCTGCGCTTGCGTGTCCGTATGCATGTGCGTCAGCGTCTGCGTCTGTCAAAGCAAAGCCGGAGCGAGGGCACAACACTCTTCAGCGCCGATTGAAAGGCACGCCCCTCTTCAGAGACAAACTGAGGCCAGCAAAAACCGGTACACAGGCTTGATGCTTGCCGAGGCCGGAACAAATGCCTGATACCGTAAAGCCGGTGCCAAAGGCTTGCACGAACGTCGAGTCCGGACCAAAGGGCCTGACGCACTTTGAAGCCGGAACAAAGGGCCTGACGCATGTTACAGCCAGAAGAGAGGGCCTGACGCATGTTACAGCCAGAAGAGAGGGCCTGACGCATGTTACAGCCAGAAGAGAGGGCCTGACGCACGTCGAGGCCAGAACAAATGCCCGATGCATGTTGAAGCGAGAACAAAGGCCTTACGCATGCTGAAGCCAGAACAGAGGCCTGACATATGTTGAAGACGGACCAAAGGCTTGAACCCCGTCGAAGCCGCAACAGAAGCCTGACTCATGTCAAACCAGAAAGCAAGGCTTAACGCACGTCAAAAACGGAATGAACGCTTTACCCACGTTGAGGTCGGAACAAATTCGTGACGAATGTCGAAGGGGCAATGAAGGATTGATGCATGAAGAGGCTGGAGTTTGGGAATATCATTCTTGCAAGGGCAGAGCACGGGGCCCCTTGCCTGCTGGCCTAGGAGGCACGAGATCTGGGAGAAGTTCACGTTGGAGCCCTTAGCACCAGACACTGTCATCAGAGACAGGCAGTTGTCGGGGAAGGGCTTTTGCTGCCCCTCTGGCAAACAGACTTTGACGACCTCGCTGCTGAGCGCGTGCATGGGCCCCACTGCCTTGGCGTCGTGCGCGGCGCCGGCCTTCGCATGCGCCCGGTACCGCTCCCCCAGCAGCTCCCGCACCTTCCGCTCCTCTTCCACCAACACTTGTGGCTCCTGTCCACACGCCCTTTCCGGGCCCTTCAACAAGGCTTTGAAAATGTTTAAAAAGCTACTCAGGGGCACCAGGATCAAGTGTAAAGTACATTCCAGCATCAAAACGCACGACGCCAAATGCTGCGACGCGTTTTGCACGACGTGACACTGCCATGCACGATGCTATATGCTTCAGGGGCATGATGCCAAATGTGGAAACGCCCCTGAAGAATCGATTTTAGAGATTAAATTTACAGTGGGAAGCGAGCCCCATCTCTGGCAACCTCCCTTCATCAAGCTCCCTCCCTAACAGCCAAGCACCTCAAACCGCCTTTCCATCCTCTGTCTTTCCTCCGTTTGACATCTCATTTTCCCAACCCTCCCTCCCTCCCTCCCTCCCTCCCTCCCTACCTCGCCCTCCTCTCCTCCCTCCCTCCCTCATCCCCTCCCTCTCTCCCTCCCTCCCTCCCCCATCCTCTCCTTCCTCCAGGCCCAATCCACTCCCCATGGCTCCCACAAGTACAAGCTGCAGCAGGCTATTTCAGCTCCAACCATGCCGTCAGCTGCCTCTGCACTACAACTCAGAACATCTCTTATTGATGGAGCCAAAGGGGTGTGTGTGTGTGTGTGTGTGTGTGTGTGTGTGTGTGTGTGTGTGTGTGTGTGTGTGTGTGTGTGTGTGTGTGTGTGTGTGTTTGTTCAGCACATCGTCAGTCGGGGCAGTACAATTCAGGGCCGGTACCTTGGAGCCATCCCCAGATTGGAGGCTGGGAGGCAGCTGGTGGCCCACAAACTCGGCTGTGGCACGCAAGGCTTCTAGCTCAGCTTTCCGGAGCAGGTCGGCCCGCGCCTTCTCCGCCGACGGCTTCAGCAGGAGGTCGTCCATGCCGCACGTGAAGCCGCGCTGCTGCAGGTACAACGTCAGCAGGCGGGACAAGCTGCTGGTGAGGTCTGCTGCAACCTTGTCGCCGTACACCTCCTGTGCGTGGCCAACAGAACGTGGGACTGACGCTGTTGGGGCTTTCCGGAGTGGGGTTTGGGAAGCCGTCAAGGCTTGAAAAACTGCAGACCTCCTGTCCGTGGGCAACACAATGTGGGCCTGACGCTCTGGGGGCTTTCCGGAGCGAGGTTTGGGAACCTGTAACTGCCGCGGATGAGATGTTGAAAGGGACAGAAAGGGGTTTGAGGGAAGCCTGTAGTCTGGACTCCAGAATTCACAAGGGAGATACAGCAGGGCAGCCTTGGGAATAGGGGTTTGGGAGCAGGCTTGTCGCCGGATTCACCAAACATCTGCTCGTGTCATGACATGTCACCACCACACCTCATGACCCGAGCTGAAGACAGCCATGTACCCCACCTCTCTCCCTCTCTCCCCCCCCGCCCTCTCTCTCTCTCTCTCTCTCTCTCTCTCTCTCTCTCTCTCTCTCTCTCTCTCTCTCTCTCTCTCTCTCTCTCTCTCTCTCTCTCTCTGCGTGCGTGCGTGCGTGCGTGCGTGCGTGTGTGTGTGTGTGTGTGTGTGTGTGTGTGTGTGTGTGTCCATTTCCCGCACCAAGCTGAAAAGGATATGGAGAAGTGGATGAGTGGTACACATGATCAATAATCACGATGAGATACCCCTGTCAGCCAACTCGCTCGTGAGAGCTTAAAAGGGGCCAAGCAAATCTCAAAAGGGCTACCTGCACAGCATGCACGAGACCGTGGGTACCATAGGTCGCTTTATCCAGGGTACCCTGCAGCAGTTCCCCCTGGTAGATCACCACGGTCTTCTCCTCTGGGGCGCTCCCCCAGTACTCCGCCTTGATCTTTGTGGGGGCGCTGAGGCTCAGGGGGGGCCGCTCCCCCACCCAGTAGGCTAGCACGCTGCTTATAACCTGTCCATGCACATGCCCCCTTGGCACTGGGGCCCGGACTTGCACCAGTGACTCTCAATAGGGAAAACAAACCTCGAATTCTTGCCTCTCCCAGCTGTCACACCTATACAAGCATGCTCACCCCCTTTCTCTCCATCCGCCCTGAAAATTCTTCAGCATATAAGGCAACAATTTCTTTCCCTGGACCCCCCCCACACCCCAGTTCCAAAAATAACCCCGGTGCCCAGATCCCAGCTGGCGCAGCTGGCGTTTTTTTTGGGGGGGGGGGGGGGAGGCGGGTTGTTTCACGGTCTCGCCAGAGGGGGGGGGGGGAGGGGCACCAAAGAGAGGTCACGAAGGCAGACTGAGCATATGCAACAGACAGTGTTTTTTACATTCTTAAATGTAAATGGGTGACACGCAGCGAACCTGTTTGCCCGTCCAGAGAGGCCGCGGCTTGAGGATGGTGGGGGGGAGGAGGCGGGGCCTTCTGGCCATGCGGTCCTTGCGGCGGGTCGGGGCACAGGCCAAGAACACCAGCTGCTCATACTCCGCCTTGCTCAAGAACGTGTCCATCTTGGTCAGCAGGACGCCCGCCACCACGTGGTCCTGTACCGCCAGCAGGTGCCTCCTTTCAAGACTGCCGAAGCCCAGCCAAGGGTCAAGTCCTTGCACGACAGCAGTTGCCCCGCCATCATGTGGGTTTGTGCCGCCAACACCCTGAATCCGCTTCAAGACACAGGGAACCCTGTAGGCATGTGATATTGTACCGGCAGCACACTTGGTGGCCACCATCCCTGTGAAGCCCAAGGACATATTACAGGATCTGACTTAATTGAGGCCCCACACTAGGTTTTTTTCCCGGGGGGGGGGGGGGGACGGAGGGAAGATGAAAGCGGGTTTCAACCTGAATGAGGCCCCGCACTGGGTTTCCAGAGGTGGGCACGATGTACTGGTGGTCAGCATGCACAATGTCATAGCCCTCGGCCCGTGCCACCAGCTCCTGGGGGAGGTGCAGGTTGATCTCGTCCCCGTCGAAATCGGCATTGAAGGTGTTGCAGTTGGCGTAGTGCATGCGGATGGTGCGCTCACCCTGCGTAGCTCGGCCCCACCCTGGAGGGTCGGGTCGAAGCGAGGAGGACGGACAGATGGGGAGGGGGAGGAGGAGGAGGACAGGGAGGAGGAGGAGGAGGAGGGGGAGGAAGACGGGGAGTAGAGGGACAAGGAGGGGCAGGAAGCGGGAGAGAGGAGAGGAGGAGGAAGCGAGAGGAGGAGGATGAGGAGGAAGCAAAGGAGGAGGAGCAGGGGGAGAAACAGGAGGGGAAAGATGAGATGAGAAGGGAGGGAGGCAAGTAGGTTGCAGCAACGTCTCAACACAGTGTCCTTTCGCCCAGCCTAGATCCATTTTGGAGCAGAAGGTTCACAGGGGAAACGATGAACTCGTGCCCCACTTGCTGAACGGTTCCTGAATGATTAAAGAAGAGCATGATTGCAGGCGCCACTACATCCATTCTTCCTCCCTTCTCTCTCACACAAACGCGCATACATGTAAATGCACAGCCCCAAACACACACTACATCAGACACATAACACACCCAAAGACACACAGACATACATACACTTGCATACATACGTATTATGTAGCACAGGTGTGCGTGCATGTGTGCATGCGCACGCGCCATACTCGCGCGCATGTGTGTGTGTGTGTGTGTGTGTGTGTGTGTGTGTGTGTGTGTGTGTGTGTGTGCATGTTTGCGCGCCTGCGTGTGGCCATGGGGGCACAAGTCATTCAAGTCCGAGCGAGCATGCGTGCATTGCATGGGGGAGCAGGATGTGGCAAGCGTTATAAAAGAAGAAGGCAGGAAGGAAAACCTCGAGGACACGGGCACGGTGGGCCATCATGCCGGGCTTGTGAAGAGTGGGCTGTCGATTGGTCAGCATGACGTCACCGTCCCGTAAGTGGCGGTACACCGTCTTGCTGACAGAGGTACGGGGGAGGCTCTGCTTGGTAGGAACCGCCGATGCAGCTGCCTTCCCTGGGGTATCCACCATCTGCCGGGAGAGCAGCTGTTTTGCCACGGCCTCTCTCCTCTGTTCCCCCACCTTGGCATGGGTGACTCCTTACCCATAGCAAGAAAGGGAGGCAAGAAGAAAGGGTGAGAGACTGAGAAAGATAGCGAGAAGGGGGGGGGGGGCGTTGGTCGGTCGTGTGTGCGTGCGTGCGTGCGCGCGCGCGCGTGTGTGTGTGTGTGTGTGTGTGTGTGTGTGTGTGTGTGTGTGTGTGTGTGTGTGTGTGTGTGTGTGTGTGAGAGAGAGAGAGAGAGAGAGAGAGAGAGAGAGAGAGAGAGAGAGAGAGAGAGAGAGAGAGAGAGAGAGAGAGAGAGGGAGGGAGGGAGGGAGGGAGGGAGGGGGGGGGGGGGGGGGGGGGGAGGGAGGGAGGGAGGGAGGGAGGGAGGGAGGGAGGAGAGAGAGAGAGAGAGAGAGAGAGAGAGAGAGAGAGAGAGAGAGAGAGAGAGAGAGAGAGAGGAGAGAGAGAGAGAGAGAGAGAGAGAGAGAGAGAGAGAGAGAGAGAGAGGGGGGGGGGGGGGAACATGTTGTAAAAATGCCCTTCTTAGCATTGATTTGTCAGCAGAAATGGCACTACAGCCACAATGCCAAACTCTGAGAGGCAGCGGACTATCCTTTTCGTCCTGCTGTGCCTTGGCAGACATACCCATGCTCATTTGAACCACCAGTTACGAACACAGTCACTCCTACAACAGCCGCTACAGCATCTGGATTGCCCAGGGGTCACTAAATAAGAGATACAAGCAACCATAACAGCACCTGAATTGGCCTGGGTGTCAAAAATACAAGAGCAGCACCTAAGGTTCCCTGTCGGTCAAAAATAGATTATCTTCCCAAAAAGGAAAAAGAAAAAGGCAGTGTACTAATTCCCCTCAGAGCATCCGCACCTTCTTGGGAGGTGTGGGGGGTTGTGGGATGCACAGGGTCACCCTCAAGCGCCTGGCAAACTGCATAAGAGGGGACGAAAACACTGTGCTGAACGCAAACATAGTATCATGCGCAGGCTCAGGAAAAGGTGTTGGCTCATAAGGAAAGCAAGGTGAGAAAGCCGGGGAGGAGGAGGAGCTTGCTCATAACACAGCAAGGTGAGATGAAAGGGAGAAAAGCGTAAGAAGTGCGGGAGATGGGAGGCAAGGCAAGCATGCCTGCCGAGACAATTTGTCCAGGGATAGGACGCGGCCATACTCATCTTCCACAGCAACGGCTCCTGGGTGCTCGTGGGCGCCTCTGATCACCAGCTCCCGCAGTTCCTGATCAGGCAACCTCGGCTCAGCCCCAAGCTCATACCCTTCTCACAGCCCCCTGTGCAGGACAGATGTCAACTTCTTCTTTAAGAAGAGTGGGACAAAAAGACCAGCCCAACGTTCAACGACCCAAACCCCAAGGTGTCAAGCTAATAAGTCACACCTGGCGAGCAGCCAGCTGGCGACCCACAGCGGCCGCAATAGTGAAACCGACCCGAGGCAGGACAAAATATCCCTCCACATCTTCCTGAGCAATGATGGCTGGGTCAAAAGTGTGTGCGTGTGTGTGTGTGTGTGTGTGTGTGTGTGTGTGTGTGTGTGCACGCGCGCGCGCACGTGCATGGGCGGGCGAGAGTGGGCATGGTCATGAAGGCGAATGAGGTGCAACAGAGCAGAAAAGGGAGGGGGGGGGGCCAGGCCACCTGAACATTCCAGGAGG
>KV908536.1:146483-161483 GCA_002005505.1 Botryococcus braunii
CTCTCTCTCTCTTACACACACACTCTCTCTCTCTCTCTCTCTCTCTCTCTCTCTCTCACACACACACACACACACACACACACACACACACACACACACACACACACACACACACACACACACACCCATATACACATACCAACACTTACAGTCACACATGGTGTCATACAATAGCGGCCTCATATGCATGACAATTTGTGTGCCCCGATGGAGGCGGCAGGTGTGGGCGGTCCTGTGCGGAGGAGGTATGCAGGAGGGCCGCGAACCTCATGCTCTGACTTGCGGAGTCTGTAACAGTGGCGGCAGGACGCTCGCAGCAGCTTCAGTAAGGTCCTGCACGCAAGCCAGACCCATGAGGGCGATCAATTCCTTGCATGCACATGCCCCCAGGCTCAAGAAACGGATGGATGAAAGAAGGTCTGCTACACAAAACATGACGGAATGTTGCACAGTACATCAACGAATGTGAAACAATGTTGCATGCACATGCTCTCAGGCTAATGAAAAGATGAACGATTACAAAAAAAGTTTCACATGACCCATCACGATAAATAGATGTGCCTGTCAGCCAACGTACTCATTGGATGGATGAGATATACATGCAAGAAGGTACAAGACATATCCTCAAGAAGAATTTGCAAGTAAGAAAACATGGATGGTAGATACACAGCACCTAGATTTGATGCCCCCCCCCCCCCCCCCCCGGGTGGGTATCAAGTTGCGATAAGCTGGGCGTACTTGAAAACCAACGGGTTGTAGACTGGTAGCTGAAGCTCGATATGCCCAAAGTGGCCTGGGCACTGATGGTACTTGTTTCCACAAGTTGTGCAGCTGCACCTCCCGCAGACGCAGCGTAAGTCGAGCACAATCAGACAGAGCACGAACCCATTCACAAAAAAGCACTTTACCATTTACACGGACCATTTAGTTCTATTTACTAGGACCACGTACTCATTTACAAGGAAAGAATGTCAAGAAAACATTTTGATCGACAAGGATGACCATCCCCAGCCTGGCATACACCCAAAACAAGTGAATATGGAAGACTCTGTTGGTTGGCATGCACATCACATCCTTGCATAGCAAGCACATCACATCCTTGATTGGACACATGCTTGGTTCGCATGCACATCACATCACATCCTTGCTTGGCATGCACATCACATCACATCATATCCTCTATTGACACATTCTTGGTTGGCATGCAAATCCCATCACGTCACAATTTTGATTGGACACATCCCTGCTGGCATGCACACCACATCGCACCACATCCTTAATTGGCATGCACATCACATTACGTCACATACTTGGTTGCCATGCACATCACATCACGTCACATCCTTGATTGGACACATGCTTGGTGTGCATGCACATGCACATCACATCACATCACATCCTTGATTGGCATGCACATCACATCACGCCCATCCTTAATTGGACAAATACATCCTGTCAAACTGGTCAACAAAGTCGAGGAAATCTCCCAGCTTGGTCTCTACTAGGGCAGACTGGCTTTGCTTCCATGGGAAGAGAAGCAATGAGACTTTACAGGTGGTGTCAACAACCGATGAGAGTGACGCAAGCAGGCCAAAATGTGATACACATTCAAAAGCAAATGAGTTCACTGTTTGATTAGGGATTTTGGTTGCCGTTGCCCGACAATTTAACATGACTTTGCACCAAGAGCTGATGTGTACAATCGGTGTATGGATGCTGGGAATTTGGGGCTTCAAACCTGCCGCCTTGCTGATCATATGGTCCAAGAGCTGGGTCATACAAACCTCCTGGAACGGGGTTCCTCAAATTATCGAATACAACAGGACTTGTGAGCTTTTTGACGCTGAGCTTCTTGATCTGCACAACCGGGGAAAGTATCTTATCTGCAGACCTCAAAAACGACATGCAGGTCTTCCTCCACATGCAAATAATTCAGGAGTGTGTTCAGGAGTGTAAAACTTTATGTTACACTGTCAAAAATCCCGAACCTCATCTGACAATGCAGGAATTCATTTCCACTAATCAATGGGGGGCAGGGCAAGAGCATTGTAAGTGTAACAGCCAAGCCTTCACATTCTTTTATATCAAATTAGTAAATTGTACCACAACAGTGCATTTGTTGAGGCAATTAGAGAACGCGGCCGCCGCGTATGGAACTCGGAGCTTAGTACGCACTTCGTCAGCCGTATAGAAACCGAATGATACACCAGTTACTTCACTTGTCGTAACTTCACGGCTTGGAATAGCTGCCATAACAAGAAGCCCCAAGAGGTGTACCACGTTCTAGGAACGAGGTCTGCGCCGTCAGTACAATCGACGTCCCCAGATCTGGGTGTTTTCTGATAGTCTCCTGGACCAGTACGCAATCCGGCTATAATCTATAACATTATTAAGTGTAATAACACAAACATCCAGTCATATCTTTGTATTTAAAATGATCGTGACGCTTGCTAAGTGGTAGGACTGTACATCCGCAGTACAGATTCTGTACCAAACTCGTTCTGCAAACGGAAACTAATTCCCGAATGCTGCAAGAACGTTTCAGCTCAGGCAAGGCCGTCATACTCTGCTTTAAGTGTTCTTATCATGTAAAGAAATATACGTGAACCTGCTGCATTGTGGAGAAGATTAGCAATTGACAACGGATCCCTTCATCAGGGTACTTCGCTATGATTTTGCGGATCCGTGAGGCTTTCAAACGCTCGGGAATACAGGGAACTTGTGTCTACACGTCTGTAAGCGGCCATTTTGGAAGTGTTTCGGCTGGGGCTTCAAGGCATAACCCACTAACCCAACTGTCAGCCCTTTACTCCACGTGGATTCCAGGACATCCACGGCGGTCATTTTCCACGATAGAATCAGAACAAGAGCAGGCGCGGTTCCTCCACAATTTGTTCGTTGGTCAAGTTTCAGTGGGCGGACCCACAGTGCCACTGAGCAAAATGAATAACTTCAAGTATTTTTCCATGTTAGCAACTGACGGCATTGCGCAACACTTTAAAGCGCAAGGGTGGGGATCCGCAGATTGATAACATAAACGATGCATTTGTGACGGCAAGAGAAGAGATTGAATATGCTCTGGAGGATGCGGAAAGCACATATTTCAATGAAAGCTACCAGACTGCCAAATCTGCCGTGGAGAAAGCACTGGGAGACTTCAACAGCCTACTGCAAAGATTGGACCCACCAGAAAAGGAAAAGCTTCAAAGATCTATGGGCCTCAAAATGGAGCAACTGAAGGCATGCTCCAAGGCTTGCTTGTGAAAATACAAAGACAGTTGACATCAGGCTACTACAAAGAGTGGACCTACCATGAAAGGAAACGCTTCAAAGCTCTATGGGCCTCAAAAATGGACCAACTGAAGGCATGCTCCAAGGCTTGCTTGTGAAATTGCACTGACAGTTGACATTCAGTGTGTCGACAAGGCCATCTAAGGTTTAGATTCTCCATCGAAGTGGGGTTAGTTGTCCAGCGTCCTCTCCCCCCCTCTCCACCTCCCAGCCCCTCTCTCTTTTTCTCCCGCCCTCTCTCTTCCCCCTCCCTCCCTCCCTCTCTCTCCCCCCTCTCCCCCCTTCTCGCTGTCTCTCTCTTCCCCTCTACACCCTCCCCCTCTCCCCCCTGCCCCCCCTCATTTCTCTCTCCCCTCTCCCTTCCTCCCTACCTCGGGCCCCCCCTCCACTTCCCCCATTCTGTCTCCTCCTCCATCCCTCCCTACCTTCCCCCATCTCTCATCTTGCTCTGAGCACATACGCACACATACATGTGTGTGTGTGTGTGTGTGTGTGTGTGTGTGTGTGTGTGTGTGTGTGTGTGTGTGTGTGTGCGTGCGTGTGAGTGTGCGCGCGCGCGCGCGCGCGTGTGTGCGTGAACGCGCCCGCGCGCGTGTGCACGAGTCAGGAGGACTTAAGGGTGCTGGTAAGGAAGGCATTTGTCGAATGGCAGAGGGGCCTGGATACATGGGAGCACATGGCACATGGCACACGGTCTGTGACCAAGGGTCAAAACAGTGAAGCAAATGCAACATAGCACAGTGAAGGAGCGACATGACAATGCCACCCCAAGTTTGAGGCCTTGTGGGGCCGTTTAAACGGGACGCATGTGAAATTGAAGGGAAGGCAAAGCACGAGTGACGAGGACTGTGCACGGTGTGAGCATGGCCCCTTGTTGGGAACGACATGCAGGATCCACTGCTGCAGGAAACGTAAGCAAGTCTGTCGATTCAATTGTGGAGGAAACCCAAAAAAATGTCACAGAGCCCTTCGCTGACATTATTGGCGGCTGCTTTGGGCGCAGGCCGAGTTGGAACAACTGGATCGCGTCCACAGTTGAGAGCCAACCCGAACAAGGTTATGGACTCTTTGGATTGGAGACAGCGGGGTTGCGCTGAGGGCCACCCCGAACAGGGTTGTGGAATCTTCAGATTGGTGACACCGGGGTGCGTCGATGAATTTGTCCTGACGTCCCCATGAGCAGCTGGTGCGAGCCAGACTGATGCCTCCATGTTGCCTGCACTCCCCCATATCATTTTTGCAGCCATCACCCTTATTGACACCATGGACCACATGACTCCTTGAATGCTGGGTGATTCATCCATGTCAAAAGTCCTCCGAAACACTGCGGTTCATCAACAGGGAGTGGTTGTCGACAACAAAGAGGCTTGGGTGGAGGTCATTCGAATTCTTTGTAACTTTCATGTGTTGACGGAGTACTCAGCGTTCGCCTTACCGAGCAGTTTGCATGTGGGGCCCACGTGGAAATGGTACGGGAGGTCTTTAGGCATGTGTCTGTAGTGCAGGAGGTGGGAACAACAGTTGGGAAGTCGGCTTGTCTGTGCTGACCACCGTTAAATGATTGTTCTTGTTTATTTTTTTGCCCCTCTGGGAGCTATTTGGAGGGGCCGTGCATACTGCATGACGTTATTGTTGTGCTTTGCATGGGTGTCCCTTCACCTTGGTACTTAACGCAGAATTGCCATGCGAGTAATGCGTGCAGCCAGAACCCCCCACACACAATGTACCGGCTTCTATGCTCTTCGAAAGGAGTGGTCTTGCCTTGACTTCCTAGGCGGGAGAGCGAATACTTGCAGAAATTTACACGTGCTGCAAATGCAAGCACATTCATGCATTTGCAGCTGCTGTAATGAGGTCTACATGCTGCAATCACATGCGAATGGGCTAGATGTGGTTGTCCTTTACAGCTTGACGATTCAAACTGATGTCGTGGTCAAGACTATCCAAACGATTCCCCTGGCAAGGCTTAAAATTCTTTAAAGTGGGTCACACCTTGGGAAACAATGCTATGTACCTTCAATACCATCAAAATTTCCGATGCTATTCGAGAAGGGGTATTGATTCAAAACCCCTTCTCCTCTTCCTTTTCCGAGTAGGGACCCGCATGCATGGGGAGCTGACTCTGTTCACTCCCTCCACTGTTGTCATACTGAACGACTGCTGATCCGAGTACCTCTGTCCTCAGAAGGACCGTCTGCCCATGTGTGAAGCTTCCCCTCATAGAACGGAAGGAGGAGGAGGAGGGGGGGGAGGGGGAGGGGGAGGAAGAAAAGAAGAGAAGAGCTTTACTATCAGACAGGCACGTAAGGCTGATTAAAGGGAGCGACTTCCAGTGTGCCCAACAAGGGAGAAAGAAGGGCCAAGCACTCAATGACGAAGCGAGCATCATGCATGCGTGCACGCTTGCTCGTGCAGAGGGCGGGGTGCTGTGGGAACAACCCCTACGAGCGGGTGCCCAATCGGCCAACAGTTGGCGGCAACGTTGACACACTGGGCCCTACAGCGCAGGGCAGGTGGAGATAAGTACCTGGGTGGGGGAGAATGTAATGCCGCGTTATCCATCGCGGAGTGTAAACCCTAAACCCTAAAACCCGTGCGGACCTAGTGGGGACGCTTGGAGGCTGGTACGAGTAGGGAACTATCCATGTACCAACGGTGGTAGTTAGTAATATCACACTGACGCATTAGTAGTACAGCTGCCACATGCGGTGTTCTTATGGCTCACCTCGTGCAATGGTCAAACCTGCACACACCTTCATAACGTTGATACATATTTAGTGCTCTCCCTTACGCTCACGCTCACGTTCTCGCTCACCCTCTTCCCCCTCTTTCCCCCTTCCCCTTTTCTCTTCCCCCTTCCCTACCTCTCTCCTCTTTCCCCCCCTTTCCCCCATCCCTCTTCCCTCCCCCCACTCCCTCTCTCCCACCCACCCTCCCTGCTTCCGTCCTTCCCTCCCTCTTTCCCTCCTTTCCTCCCTCCCGCCATCCCTCCCTCCCCCCTCCCTCCCTCCCTCCGGCTCTTTCCCCCCTTCTCCCCGCCCCTCTCTCTCTCTCTCTCTCTCTCTCTCTCTCTCTCGCTCTCTCTCTCTCTCTCTCTCTCTCTCTCTCTCTCTCTCTCTCTCTCTCTCTCTCTCTCTCTCTCTCTCTCTCTCTCTCTCTCTCTCTCTCTCTCTGTCCACCCTGGTGCTCGCCTCTGCACTCGCCCTCGTCTTTTGTTGCTAACCCCCCTTTTTCCTGTCATTTCTCCTTCCTCTTCCATTTTCCCACCTCCCCTTTCCCTGTCATGTCACTGTTCATGTTTCTGTCAGTCTGTCCATGGCCCCTGGATTCCGCATACCCACATGTGCGATACGTGGTTTGCAGATAGGATACGCTTCACTGTTTATTCTAAATGTAGTGATCACCAACATCGGGGACACCGGGGGCCTGAGCTGCTACATTTCACTTTCCTCTTGTGAGTGTTTTCGTCTGCTTTTAGCCTTGATTCGATCATCGTTGATTGGCTCCTCTGCATCGTAGCGTCAATGCTCTGTAGGTCGGCTCGGCCGACCACGTGATGACAGCCGGGACATAACCTGGCAGTTTCGCCGTGCTGCCTGCTGCGAAGTCTCACTCACCAGCCGGAACGGGCGCCAAAACATGCACATTGAATTCATGCGAACTGACAGTCCCACTTGAGATTATAGCATTGGCCGTGTAACGCTGTTGCTGACCACAGTTGTTAAAATGTTTGAAGCAAGGCTAACGCAGGGGATCCTCTTGAAGAAACTGCTGGAGGCAGTTAAGGACTTGGTAACTGATGCGAACTTTGACTGCAGTTCAACGGGCTTTGCCCTGCAAGCCATGGACTCGAGTCATGTATCACTTGTGTCCATGTTGCTAAGGGCTGATGGCTTTGACCATTACCGCTGCGATCGCAATATCAGTATGGGCATCAACATGAATAACATGGCGAAAATGCTGAAATGTGCTGGTAGCGACGACATCGTGACATTAAAGGTAGCTTACTGCTCTTGCCTTGACACGTCTGTCTTCGGCATGCATGGCGTCTATGTTTGCTATGCTTTCACATAGCCGCACCACAACATCAAGGAAGCGGGTCTTTTGCTTCTTGGCAGCAATAGGCTTCCCAATATTTTTTTTGCAAATGAGATTAACCCATCGGCGCTGTGGTACACTCAGGCAGAAGATAATGGGGATACGGTTACTTTCATGTTTGAAAGCCCCAATCAGGACAGAATAAGCGATTTCGAACTTAAGCTCATGGATATTGACAGCGAGCAGCTTGGGATTCCGGACACTGATTATGCTGCTACAATAAAGATGCCGTCATCGGAGTTCAAGCGCATCTGTGGGTGAGGGTCTTGGTTTTTACTTTTGAGTCTTATGATGTTTGCTGATGGTGGCCCTTCCAGCACTTTGGAGCGTCTTCAACGTTAAATTAGGGTCGCGCTTGGTATGCAGAGACCTATCCAGCATCGGTGATACAGTTGTCATCTCTGTCACGAAGGATGGAGTGAAATTTTCCACAAGCGGTGATATCGGGAGCGCAAACATTACAGTCCGGTAAGTGTAAAGGGCTCCGGGTGGAATCATTTAAAACTTTGTCGTCCTATTTTTACAATGTTCGTGACCTATTGTTGAGCACATGAGAGTGTGGTTTTGACTTGCCGGTGTGGCTGCTATCTCGTGACAATTTTCCATGTCTGTAGGTCCAACACAAATGTGGACAAGCCAGAAGACCAGACAGTCATTGACTTGCAGGAGCCAGTCACGTTGACATTCGCCTTGAGATATTTGAACTCTTTTGCAAAGGCTACACCTTTGTCACCGTCAGTCAACATTTCAATGTCAAAGGATCTTCCAGTGGTTGTTGAGTATCGGATTGGCGAGATTGGCCACATCAGGTAGGCTACACAGGAGACAAACCCATGAACACATTCCTTCTCAGCTTGGTTCAAGATCCATTTTCTGCTTGTAAGGTTCTTGCATCCCATTTGCGGTCCCCCTGGTTGAGCACAAACCTAACCCCCCCCCCCCCCCGAATAGACCTGACTCTGTAATTCGCGTTTGACGAAGAGGACACTCGTTCCCATCGTTGAGTATTGATCTGTGCATTTGAACTCAAATATGGATGTATGTTGCTCACTACTTAGAGGTTGGCTTCTGTAAATGCAGCTTCTTCTTGGCTCCTAAGATAGAAGATGAGGATATGGAGGAAGAGAGCTAGTTTGAAACCGTTGTGCCAGATACATCCACATGCCGAAGGTGAGCTTAGCATTTGGAAAGCAGCTTAATATCATTCAGGATGTGTACCTCGTAATTGTTTGTCAGGAAAAAAGTGTGGTTGCCTATTCCTTGTTGGCAAAAGCATGATGTTTGGCTTCTGATCATTCGTCAGATCCTTCCTGGTCGCAATAACTATGGACACATTAGCCTGGTTTTCCTGCTTGATCATCCTCTTTCCATGTGGTCCTTTCTCCTGCCACGGATATTTTGTTTATAAAAAGATTGATTATTGTAAGTTTCATGCATCCTAAAGAGGAAGGAAGAAAGACAAGCAGCAATTGGATACGGTGGCTGAGAACTCAAAACTTCATGTCCATCCATAGTGCTCCTGCCTTTTCAGAGCCATGGTGTTTCCTCAATAATACACTTCGCTTTGGGTTTTCAGGAACCATTGCAGCGGAAGCCGAGGCCAGACATAAGAACTCGCAGCATCTAGACATGCAAATGAGTTTGCCAGAATGTCAATTTTCCCGACAATCCTGTGCAGTTCAGCTTGCAAAATTTGCTTTTGCACTGGGACTGAGGGAAGCTCTTAGAAGCTGTTACAGTGGGACTAGCTCTAAATCAAAGCCATTTGATTGCGAGAGGGGGACACGGAATTTCATATTCACGTTGATATTAGTCGTTGCGGTGCTTGTATAATAATTTCACCGTTAGACGACCCTCTTTTTTTTGGGGGGGGGGGGGGGGGGGGGGCCATATGTGTTGCTTTAGGGTGTTGAACACTAACTTGGATGTAGCCAAACATTTGAGAATGACGTGTGCCTGCTAGAAGTGCCGGCCATCCTGCTACATTTGAACTTTTCGGAGGCAAGTTTCTAAGTCTGCAGCAGACTAACCACTCTGGGAGGCAGTTTGATGTAGGGGCATGATACATGCTGTTCAACTTCCAACCAGCTTCCTCCCTTTTGAGAAGTGACATTGATCTGCCAATTGTCTTATCAATGTCTGAAAATTGCCAGGCGAGTTGGGCAGCTGTCTAAACCAGACCGAATGCGAGAGGGTAGGATACATGCCATGAATTGCTTATTTGTCTATGAGAAACTGCAGGTCTATGTCCTTGGGTTTCGTTGGCCCAATCCAGTTGTTGTCCTCATCTCGAGGAAGAGGCGGGTTCAGCCAGAAACTCCCTGTGAAACAAAGTAATTGAATTTATGCATTTCCTCAACAATGTAACCCCAACTCTGACTAAAATTAGCCATGGAGTGACTGAAACAAGTAGAAAGACAAGGCAGCAGCAATTGCATTTATGATGAACGCAGGATGACTCTATCAAGCCCAGCTACCCAAAAGTATTCACTCCACCAATTTCAAAATTCACTATAGTGCCTTCTGAACCAGTTTTCTTTTGGAAAGAATCGACAGGCCTGGAGTTGTCAGGTCATCAAGGCTGAAGCGTTCGTCCCCGGCTTCCCCAATGCAGTCAAATACCGCATCTGCATTGGAAAAATCCTCTTCCATGGTGTAACTGCTGGTGGTCACCACACACCTGTTTAAGACACCACCATGTCAGACTGGTCACCGTCCAATGCCACCACATCTTTAATTAGGGTGGCTCGAACAAAGAATCTCAGGGGAACCACAAGAAGCATGACAACTTTCCACACATGTCAGAAACTCTTCATTACGACGAAGGTCTTTAGATGCTTACCGCATGCCGGCTGCCCGTGCTGCAGCAACTCCAATTTTGCTATCTTCAATTACAACACACCTGTG
This sequence comes from Botryococcus braunii, assembly GCA_002005505.1. NCBI lineage: Eukaryota > Viridiplantae > Chlorophyta > Trebouxiophyceae > Botryococcus > Botryococcus braunii. Next base: position 156,780 of record KV908536.1, read on the forward strand.
GCCCAGAATGAAGCATACCGATATGATGGTCTCAGTAATGCAGATCTTCATGTGTGATTGCATCTGTGGTGTATGTATGGCTGTACCACAAAGTATGCTGCACAACGAGGCAAGAGCGCCTGTTTATAAATCTGCGTCTTACAACAGTTGTGTCGGATCTTCAAACTCATACCAACAGCTTTTAGATCAGGAGTAAGACAGGGACAAATCAGTTCAGAGCCTGTAATATCACGTCGATGTCAAATGGTTTCTACGGAGAGTCATGATCAACCTCATCCCCTCTAAGAAAGATATGGTTTCATTCCTGAGGCACATGTGGTTGATGTAGAACCATAAGCAATTTATAGTGCTATAATGCACCCCACTATGTCCCTTTATGATTGAAACTTTGCCTGTGCACATGTGGATGCAGGAACATTGAAGTGCGCGCGCGCGCGTGTGTGGGTGTGTGTGTGTGGGGGGGGGAGTGAGTGAGAGAGAGAAAGAGAGAGAAAAGAGAGAGAGAGAGAGAGAGAGAGAGAGAGAGAGAGAGAGAGAGAGAGGGGGGGGGGGAAAGGGGGGAGGGGGATAGTAAGGGGGGAGAGCATGCTGGCACAGATAGGCATATAATGGGCGTGTTTCTTACGCCTTCCCCATAACCTCTCTCCTTGAACCCGAAGGTTCAAGTTTTCACCACATGCATAGTCCAACTGAAGGACTGCTGAACCTGGACCCCTCTTATTCTCCTCTCTATGACTCTCTGGCCAGAGTATGTCCTCATGCAATCCGTATCCTCCACACCTCAAGTTCTTAGCCTCTTGATTAAATGACATACTTTATTGACAACTCTAAAAATGTTGGAATACAAGAGTACCTTGCTGGATTTACATTTAGCTCCTGTGCTGCAAGCAGGTATATCGCAGGATCCGGTTTCTTTCTGGGCACAATATCCCCTGCATCGATCTCATGATATCTTGAGCCCTTTGGGCAAGCAAAGAAACCCATAGATGCTGAATGGAATTTCTCCCCAGATGATCTTACCGGCAAAAACTCTCATCTTCTTAGCCACATCCCCCCCCAGCAAAACCTTGACAATGGTGGAGACAGCACGTTCATTTGATGTGCTGCAAACAGCAACAGGGACACCAGCACCAATTGCTTCTCCTGCGCAGGTTCAATGCAAAAGCTTACCCTCCACAAGATATGGCATCCTCTACAGCTTGTGAGCCCACAGTGGTACTTACCAACTAATCGCTTCACTCCTGGTCTCAATGGCATACTTCCAGACTCAATCATTTGCTGCACAAAAATAACCTCCCCTTCAAGAGCTTCCACTCCTCGTCAAACCATGGCAACACCAATGCATTTCTATTAAGTGGTGCAGTTGCTGCACATTTAGTTGGTGAGTCAAAACACTTCAAGATACATTTATCAGAAAATTGATTAATATTTTTATTTTTGTTTATTTTCAACCTTAGCTCCAATACAGCAACTTTTTGCAGATCTCCGCAAGCTATTACCCGACAATCCGGATACAACCCCTGGAAATTGAAGTGTAAAGACCACTGACAGATTAGTGAGAGATGTCCGGACAGTAAATTTGGTGCGGGACAGTTGAATCTGCCAGTCCCTCGTCTCCCTCTATGTACTTCTTACATGTGCGCATGAATACTGTACGAGAGAATTGAGCAACAGCACTGACCAAAAGAATTGATAACAAAGAAACCGAGGACAACTAAGACAGAACATAAAAGTTTACAGGAAGCTTGCACCAAAATGCGTACCATAAAAATATCGGTTTTTAACTTGTGCAAGTCAGCCACATACTGTTTCCGCTCAGCAGGATCCTGCAAGAAATATGACTTAAGTGTTGAAGTGTCTGGAGTGACACCATACCCAGGTTGGATTGCACATCGCCTCTTACCACAATCGACTTGAAAGGTTCTGTATCTTCGTGATCCTGCGTATGCCACACACCTGTCCTCAAACCTGGAACGAACCAAACCGAAGGGAGTTTCACTGGAAAAAATGTTTATCTTCAAGTTCAACGTTAGCACAGACCTACAACAAACAGAGGCAGGCTACACAAGGCACACCAGGAAGTATTTGGTCATGCGCTCTTTCCCTCCACCAATCTCCAAAAGCTTCCCATACAAGGGGACATCCCAAGCATGATCCAAACCTGGATCGCGAAGCCACGTGCCCTTAAAAAGTTCCACGCAGCTCGACATAAATCATACTGAAAACCCACTGAGTGCCTGGTGTCACCTTTTTCCTTGAAGGCCGCGTTAAATGACACACGATGGCCGTCGGCTTCGGTATCGACAAGAACACCGTCGCAATCAAACAATAAGGCCTATCATACGAGCGTAGAAAATTTCACCCAAAGTGACTAAGTATTAAAAAACAACGTGTACTGTTTGCAAGGACATTCGTGCCGATACCTCAGGTTCGTCAATGTTCCTCAAGGCAAACACACACCCGCCACGGGTCCTTCTAATTCGATGGCCTGCTTTTTCTCTGCTTCGTAGCGATACCGTGAGTCGGCATTTGGAAGAGAGCAGTCCGCTCGCGATACTTTGTGCAACACCACATGTGGTGAACTCTTGGGTACCCCCACAAGCTCTTCTTTCCAGTAATCTTCCCAACAGCATGTCTGCGCTTTGGATCTTACACGAATTCTGGTGCAGAGACTACCAGTTCTGTGCAAGACTTGTACCCCGTCCGGTAAGGAAAAGTGTAGCTTTTGATCGAAGGCGAATCCAGATCTGTTGGGCGAAATAAGAAGTACACAGCAGCTAAGTGTAGTGGCGGATCCGCTGCTAATTGTACTAGAGAAAATGTAAAGTGTACAAGAAAAGGTGTAAATTGTAATATAAATGGTGTAAATTGTACTCATGCCATTACTAATCGAGAGTTCGGGACACGAGGGATTCACGTTAGCCAGAGTGTTTTGCGCCTGCCCGCTGGGCACTGCCCAGACCTACTGGGAGAGTCGCAGACTCGCTCTACATAGAACGGCCAGCGAATGCACCTGGTCCTGGACAGAAACGGTTTGGCATGTTGTCTTCTTCAGTACCCAACAGATATAGTATGGGCCTTTGATGGCTGAAAATGTCCGGGTTTGCTGAGGGTGTAAAGGATTGAAACTGTCCAATTTGACTGTGAACCTCTTTTTGTTCGAGAACAGGAAAACTAGCCCCAGTCATATTCATGCGTGCCTGCAGTTGTGACCCTTATGTGACACGCGAGTGATGTTGAATCTTGCTGTACAGTTTCGGACTGTGAGGGCTTGCCCTGAAAGGTCACTGGCAGGTCTTTTTCGCATCCTAGGGCCTGGACCCGCCATTTGAAGTAAAAAGTTGTAGTTGTTGGTAAGTTTTTGAAAAGAGTATGCTGGAACCATCATGTGCAGCTACAGCCGTGGCCATACCACGGTTATTTTCATAAGATGACGGCGGCTCTGACACTTGTGCTTCACCAAGTCACGAGTTTAGCCCATAAAAACAAATGGATACGAAACGTAATCATCATGTCGAGCCTTTGAGTCTGGCATTGCCAACTAATGATGATCTTCAAAATACAGAAGGCCTTGAAAAGGTGTGTTTACGTAGAGCTCGTTCTGGTATCAATTCTTTGTGACATTCCAGGCTTGAACCAAGGTTCCGTGAAGTCCATATGATGAAGATCTTGAATCCAACGCTGAAGTATGCTGTGGATTAACAAAACGAGCTTTTTAAGTCTGATGGAATCACGGACTAGTGTGTGTATGGGTGAAATTTGTGTTTTTACGAGAAAAGGAATTATTGTGAGGAAATGAAGCATGGTGGTCTTAAAAATGTCTTCAAAAGCAATGTTGGACCAAGCGGTGGCGCGCTCTGATAGCCTGTAGACTGCAGGGTGGGAAAGGACATTGAGACGTATAGATAGTACTGCTTAGAGCTTTGTAGAGTGACACAGAATACTGGGAAGAACAGTTGCCATTATTGGAAGCTTTGAAGTGTGCCTTATAGTAGTGGGAACTAAGTGCAGGGACAAACTGAGTGCTTTGCATAGTCATCGTTGTGTGTTTTGGGGCTTTCCCCTTTGTGTCAAGTAAGGATGTGTGGCAGGAAGTGCCCCAATTGCATCATGTAAAGATAAAGTGCAGCAGCTGAGACAGTCTCTTTGTGGGTAGTATCTGCGGGAGCAAAATTTGTACGAAGGGGATGATGAGGCAGCGTTACGTGAAGAGGTACTAGGGCGGCTTGATGCGCTAGTCAAGCAATGGGTGAGGGCAGTAACGATTCATCTTCGTCTTGGGGAGCACCTGGTGGCTGAAGCCAATGCAAAGATCTTTACTTTTGGATCCTATCGCCTTGGAGTTCATGGGCCTGGGGCTGATATTGATACACTCTGTGTTGGCCCGCGACATGTGTCCCGTGAAACACATTTCTTTGGCACAGAGCCATATTGCCTTCAGCAGATGCTTCGGGTATGCCTCAACGCAGAGAACAGCACGATTTTCTAAGGATATATCGACGCTACTTCATTGACATGCTGCGCACCGATACATCGTACAGGCAATTGAAATTGTGACTGTGCCAGGTTGTTGACGGAGTCACAGAAATCACTGCTGTGGAGGACTCGTTTGTCCCAGTTATCAAGATGAAGTACTTGGGGATCTCAATAGATCTCTTGTATGCATCATTGCAGCTAGCGATTGTTCCTGAGAATCTCGACATC
>KV908536.1:166483-183983 GCA_002005505.1 Botryococcus braunii
GTTTATGTTGAACAGTTAGGTCTGCAGTGCTCATGATTTCGCATGTGTTGCGTTTCAAGCCTGGCAATGCTTGCCTACTCTGTCTTTATTGCTCCATTGTGTAATTTTCTTAGACAGCTCAATCATGCTAGTTATTCTCCTGGGAACTGAAGAACCAGTGCTGGTGGTCTGTTGTGGTGGGTTGCAGGGCTTTGATCCAGTGCTTGTGAGAAGTGCAGTGACGGCTGGTGTTTCAGAAACTCAGCAGAGACTTGTCAAACCGTTGCGGTAACTGCTAGATGCTTGTTGTACATGTATAAAAGCAATGATCTATGCGACTTTTAAGGCGATTGTTCTTGTCCACTTTGTCTACGGTGTTCCTGCAGTAATTGAAATGCTGCGTTCGTGAGGCAGGAACCTTTTGGAAGTAAATGCTGCCAGTGTTACAATATGGTTTTTGCAGAGTGACAGTTTTGGGGTTCTGCAGTGTGAAGCTGTCTTGAGTGTGGGGCTGGAGGAGGTAGCATGTGTCACAGACAATGAATGTGCCCATTCTGCTCTTTAATCTCCACAGGAGCATTAGCCCTGGTGGTGGACACAGCCCCTGGGTAAGTATGGGATTGTTTGCTTGCTATGCAACCCCCCCCCCCCTCTCTCTCTCTGTGCGCGCGCGGGTGTGTGAGTGAGTGTGTGTGTGTGTGTGTGTGTGTGTGTGTGTGGTGTGTGTGTGTGTGTGTGTGTGTGGTGTTTTTCCGTGTTTCTGTGCCTGGGTTGGTAAGTGCTCAGTATCATGGGATACGGTGTTTGAGATTGAGGGTTGGGTTGGTCTTATTTTTGGGGCTCACCACCCAACCTTGTCAACTTGGGCCAATAGTGGCCAGAGATATCTTGCACAAACTGTGGTAATCTGATTACCAGACGAAAATTTGCTAATCGTCTTGTCAGCAACATTGGACAAGGGATGGCAGGGGCTACTTCTGGTGTCCCGAGTGTGTGATAAGCTTGAGAGGAACCCACAGAGCATGGGTTACCAGACAAAACAGCCTACGTTTTGTCAAGTCTGCCAGATTGTTTTGGGCTTGTGTTTTCTAAGAAGCTTAGTGACGTGGACATTATTGGACTGCTCCTGGTTTGACTGCTTTACGGTCAATGCCCAACCATCTGCTCGTGGCCCTGTGTTTCAGCCTCTCGTTGCAGCAAGCGTCTCTCCGTTCCAACAGGACAAGGGTTGGAACGACAGAAGCGCGTGCATCGTAGTGAGACAGACAAGCGGTTTCGATGGTCCCAAATGGAGGTTTGAGACAAACTTGATACAGACGGCAGGAGCTGCAGTGTGCCAACTCCAATAGCAGAATGGTACCTGACAAACAGCGCCAGGATGCTTTGTGTGCAGTTTGGTGGATTAGGTGCTTTGAGTTGCTGGCTGCATTGTGCCAGGCTCACATGTAAACTGGGCAGTTGAGACTCATGACCCTGGTTTCTGCCTGTGCATCGGCTCCATGTGTCAGGATTTGGTCGACTTAAAGTTTTGTAACTAGTGTGCTTGATCATTGTAAGGTACAACAGCATGGCTGCCCAATGTGCAAATCACAAAACACTCTTGTGTCTCAGTCCGAGAGACTTTAGCCGGTTGACAGGGTTCAGCAGCATACATGGGATTATATCATGGCTACGGCTCACGTGAGCCAGTAAAATTGCAACAAAAGCTTCCCTGCATTCAGCACATGTAGCATTCTCTCTCTCTCTCTCTCTCTCTCTCTCTCTCTCTCTCTCTCTCTCTCTCTCTCTCTCTCCTCTCTCTCTCTCTCTCTCTCTCTCTCTCTCCCTCCCCCTCTCTCTCTCCCTCCCTCCCTCCCTCCCTCCCTCCCTCCCTCCCTCCCTCCCGCCCGCCCTCCCTCCCTGCCTGCCTGCCTGCCTGCCTCCCTCCCTCCCTCCCTCCCTCCCTCCCTCCCTCCCTCCCTCCCCCCCCCCCCCCCTCTCTCTCTCTCTCTCTCTCTCTCTCTCTCTCTCTCTCTCTCTCTCTCTCCTCTCTCTCTCTCTCTCTCTCTCTCTCTCTCTCTCCCCCCCCCCCCCACTTCTCTCCCCATGCATGCCCACACTGAGGCACACCCCCCGCGGGGTGGAAGGGGGGGGGGGTCTGAATACGCGCTAGAATTGTATCCATTCACTCGACTCGAAATGGTGGTCTCACATTGACGTGGAGGAGAACTGTATCTACGCATGGGAACTAGTTCTAACGTTATCTTTTTTTCTGTGTCCGTGCTGCGTGATGCGCAGTTTGCACGTGTTTTGACAAGCATCCCTCCCTACATTAATATGTTACCAACACCATAATTCACGGTTTCTTTCCAGCATCTGCTTATTTCTGGGAACCTACAAAGCTGAGCATAGAATCAAGAAGCATGCTTGTAAGTTCACTCATGCATGGATTATAATCTTTTTGGATGATATAGGGGGTTTAAAACAGGAACTTACTTGCATCATGCAATCAGTATAGAATGCGACTCCAGGGACAGAGGTGATTCTTTTGAGGACGCATCTGAAGGGGGGGGGGATAAAAAGGGGGCGAGAGAGTACATCTGCCTTCCTGCGCGCGCGCGCGCGCGTGTGTGTGGGTGGGTGGGTGTGTGGGTGTGTGTGTGTGTGTGTGGGGGGGGGGGGGTGCGTGTGCGTGCGTGCGTGCGTGCGTGCGTGCGTGTGTTTCTTGTTTCTGACACTGTGCACGAATATATCCTTTTGCGTTCGTCGGTGGCCTCTTCTGGATGAGCTCTCTATAGAACGCTAGTTGGCAGCTTTGAAGGCATGACAAAGCCGGCAAATTGTTGATACACAATAAAATGACATCTCAAAATCTGTTCGTTTCAATTATGGGCAAGTTCCTGATCATGTACAATGAGGGAGGCCACGCGCCTTCATTGAAATGTGCACAAAGTTGACAAGCAGGGACTCAGGAGTTGCAGTCCCTTGTGGCAGGTGAAACACATCCGACCATTGCCCTCGTGCCATGAAAACTTGCCGAGCCCTCCCTGACCCCGTGTATGTATAACCATCGTTCAAGCTAATTCTCACAATGCCAGTTGCTGTGAGGAGCAATTTTAGTTGCCTCAGATGCTTGTTGATCTACACCAAGTGTCAAGGCTGATCAGCACCATTGGAAATTACATGACCATGAAAGACCATGGTGGGAGCAAAGCCCTTGTCAACGGCCCCGAGATGGAAACGGCCCATTACCTGAGAGAAAAACCCCATCCATTCCACGAAGGAACTCAGTGCAAACGCACCATGGACTTACCCAAGGACAACAGGAACCACTAGCTACAGCCCCAACCAATTTAAAGAGAGTAGTGAGAATTTGATCGCTAGCCCTTCATCACGCGAGTGTCTCCAGACGAACCGCAGCTCCGAGAGAGACGATGTCCTGGACTCAGGACCTGGCGGGCTTGGCCGCAAAGCCTTTTCTCTCTAAAGCCTTAGAGAGAAAAGTGTATATATTAGTCTCAGGCCCCCAGTGCCCCAATAGTCACGTGTCGCCAGCCGAAAAGCTGCAGGTGTACAAAATATATAGATTGGGCAAAATTATGTGTGAAAGGGAAGAGAACAACAAGAAAATAGAAAGATGGGGAGGAGACAAGGGGGGCGGCGGGGCGGAGAGGGTATAGGTGAGAGAGAAGGGGGGGGGGGGAGAGGGAGAGGAGAGAAAGAGGGGGGGGGGGGGAGGGGGAAGGGAGGAGGGCCTTGGCGGCTTTGGAATCCAGGCTGCGTCTCGCGATGGGTCTCTCCCAGGGGAGCATTCGGGAGTCCCACGGGCTCGGAAACACAGGGGCAACGCTCGAATTGCATGATATTATCATTGATAAGTCCCATGCACGTCCGATATACTTAAGGGCGTCTTATGCTCCTTTAAGATTTCAGATTTTGCCACATTCGCTGACTCGAGTCGTTTGAAGTCGTCGGCAATGACCACGTTCTGTATGTGACTACGTCTGACACTTCGTTACAATCAGTTGTAGTAAAAAGCAATCGATAACAGGACGATTGTCCTTTGGTCTGTGTCCCTTGTGCTTCAATCCCGCCAAGAGACATGAATGGGGTGGATGCGAGAAGGGTACTTCGCGTGGTTCATGACCTGCAATCGCACTTGTGGTTGGTTCCCAAGAGTTAGATTTGACAAACTCTCATACTGGCGATTCTTATGCAAGTAACTTCCATACCGGTGATTCTTATTCAACATACCAATGTTTTTTTGGTAGGGCTTTGGAGTCATCTAGAACACCCGCAGCTACTTCAAGCCTCATATTGACAAAGGCAAGGTTGTTTATGTCGCACATGGGAATGCATTCTGCGCATGCATGGTCGTACCACCACAATCCTGGCATAGTGGTACCCTACATAATCGTGACTCCTGTCGACTTACACTTCGAATGGGCTATGTGTCACAGGACAGCGGAAGAGAAGTCGCAACCTCGGGGGAAAAATCTCAAGCATGGCAGGCACTACTGTCTAACATTAACGCGGTAATTGCAACTTGGCTTTCCGTGCAATTCTTTAAAAAGTGCCGTTCGATCCTTACCATCAGGCTGTCCAAATGGTACACCTGTGCTATGCCCAGCTGGGAATACCAGGGTTAAGATGCAAGGGCCGTGCGCCTACCCATGAATCTCACGCATCAAGCCTTACACCTATTCCATTGTTTGCACAGCTCTCTACCATTACAACCCGCAAACTTGCGGTCACGGTCGAGGAAGACAAATCAATGCAGGATTACTTTGAAGAAGCATGCCGCAGGGAAAAGAAGGTCAGCAGGTATCCTGTGGTACCAGTGCCGTGTCTGTGCACGTTGATCTTGCCACTTTGAAGAGGATCGAGCTGGAAAAGGTCTTGATGTGGCATGCAGACACTTCGAGAAAGGCAAAACATGGAGGATCTTCTTCAGACAGAGAGAGATGATCGGCAAGCCGAATCTTTGGAAATGTTGAAAAGTCAGCACAGGGTAGATAACGATCTTAATACCGTTGCCCATCTAAGGGAACAGAAGCTGCAGACCCTTTCCGCTACAGTGAGTTCCTACCCTACTCCCAATCCAGGGAACTCCCAAGAATAAGGTGTTCATTGCCCGGCCAAACTCATGGTGTGGAGGCGAAGTGCACCATCTCAGCAAAAACGTCATCAAAGTGATAAAAGCCACGTTTTTCTCTTGTGGGACGCATTCTTTGTCAGAGATTTTCGCAACAATCTGTTATTTAAATCAAACGTTTTCTTCTCCCACCCGCCCTTTGAACGCTGGAGGCCAAGTTGTTCTAGGTAGTGTTACTTGGTCAGCTGCCGCATGTGTCACCCTCAGTACTATCGTGTCAACCATCTTTTAAATCAGTCTGACCAGTAATGTACTTCAAGGGCGCTAGGGCGGGGGCCGTGCGATGTCATCACTCTACAAAATTTGTCGAGATGGCGAGACGCAAGTGCTGAAATGACCGGCATTGGGAATGGCCGAAGTCATAAACCCCCGTGGCCTTGGGCAGGCAGACGTGCAGGAAGAAGAAAATCAAACAGTCCATGATGCTCAGGCAGCTGCCTTGCTCCATGACATCCGTGCCTTGGAGCAGGAGCTGCATGCTTTGCATCAGGCGCAGGCTGTTTCAGAAGGGGCGCTTCGAAAAAAGAAAGCCAAGGCCGAGCAAGAAGTGGAGGTAGCCCCTTAGCCATGCGCAATTACAAGTGCTACCACATGTAAACGCTTCACAACCTTTCCTAGACATTACACGGGACAGGCAGACTCCGGCTTGTCACTAGCAAGCTGCAATCGGTGCAGCTATGCAATTCGTCAACAACCAAACATAAATATTTGATAGGGAGAGGTGACTCTGCCAGATACCTCAGATTAGATTTGGGTGCTATCTCACCACGTTCTCTGCGCAAAACACCTATCTCCACGCCATCAGCTATGGGCAATCTGCCATTTTGGCAATCTGGGCTTAATGCCGACAAAGAGGAGTTGGAGAAATGGACGGCTGGAGCATTGCGGTGGGGGTGTGGGCTTGTACCAGTTCTCTGCCTTCGCACAAAAGTGGGTGATTCTTGCCTGCCACAAGGAGAAGACAAGACTTGCTTCCGGGGCTTCGCTGCTTTGACCACCATTTGCTCTGTACTGCTGTGAGGAGAACACGGAGCCCGACTACACGTTGTCATGTTGGGCTTGCGATGTGTGAATCACTGGTATTGTTTCAGTTGCCCGCAGTGCTCTTTTAATGTGTACGGCAAGGCCTTTTTCCCACACGGCAACCCTGTTGATGCCCACCTATACGGACGGGTTTCCTGGAAGCGTTGCCACCCTTGAACGTTAGTCTCCTAGGGAAGCTCTCCTCGTAGATGCAACGCTCCATTCGGACCAAGGGTGTATGCGGAGACAAGAGATGACACGTGTACTCATGTGCCAAACCCAGGTTTGGGCCCAAAAGCATGCGGATGAAGTGGGTTTGAAGCAAAGAGAGCTCGACGAGGCAGTCTGCAATTGCCAAGCCGTCCTGCACGAGCTGGAGGAATGCACGCACATGCATGCGCAACTCTTGGAAGATCGCCAGGCATATGAAGCACGCAAGGAAGAGGTGATTGTCAATCTCTGATCCGTGTTTCTTTTTCATTCCCGTTCGGTTTCCGTCTGCCACTCCCCCACGGCCCTCAAACCACAGTTGCACAGGGCTGCTGTTATGGGTCTTCTTGGTGAGAAAAAACTGTCGAATAACGCCGCTGTGTGGTTCAGGAAGCCCGGGTCCGTCAAGCAAGACTGGCTCAAGATTTGCTGCGTAAGAGAGCTGCAAAAGCCATCCAAAGAGCTTGGAAGGTGTATCAGAAGCATCTGCAAGCCAAAAAGAAGGGGCTTGCCAAAGCTGATGCGAAGGCCGGTAAAAAAGGAAGTGGTAGGGTGAAGTGAAGTGTCCTTCCTGAGCGGCAGGCCCCCATCCACGTGCCGTATGAGAATGGTGATGAGGCATGTTGGAAGCACTTTTGCAACCCCGATGGGTTGCAAAAGGCTGCCCTCTGGCTTTCTGATCGAACGACTAAGATTTCTTGTTGAAGTTTTCGGAATGCCTTCACACATACAATGTTGGAGCATCGAAGAATGTGCTTGAACAGTAATTCAAGAGGTCATAGGGTATGCCAAGCTGCTCTTTAAAATGCACACGCTTGGCCATAAGGTTATGTCTGACTGGCCAGGGAGGCATAGTTCAACTTGTCGACAGACTGCAATAATGTCGGGCTACTTCAAAAGTAGTTCTGGTAGATGGTTGAAAACTAGATGGCCACCCCTGAGAGAGTGATCACGAGCACACAGTTTTGGCAATTCAATTAGCTTCCGTTACACATGGGTTTTTACGGATACTAATCCATCACCGTATTAAGGCCCCAAGATGGAGTATTGGCGACTGGAGAGGAGTCCCTCCCCCCCCCCCCTTTTCCAAAAAACACACACACACACACACACACACACACACACACACACACACACACACACACACACACACACACACACACACACACACACACACACACACACACACACATCACTAAGTTTCTTCCCGTCCTTGAAAGCCCACTACCACCATAAGTAACCATACCACAAGCGGTCTCCTGTTTCCCCCACCCCACATACACACACAAACCCAAACACCCACCGACCCGCACGCACACACACACACACACACACACACACACACACACACACACACACACACACACACACACACACACACACACACACACGCACGCACGCACCCCCTCACTCTCGCCTTTCCCCCTTCCCCACTATCCCTCTCTCTACCCCCCCTTTCTCGCTCTCTCTTCCTCACACACACGCGGACGCGCGCGCATGTGTGTGTGTGTGTGTGTGTGTGTGTGTGTGTGTGTGTGTGTGTGTGTGTGTGTGTTGTGTGTTTCTGTGCATGAGCAGCAAATGAGCAGTTCGTCATGTTCGACTCCAATTCTGGACTTCAGGAGCATAGCAAGACCGTAAGCTTTTGAGCTTGTTGGGTTAAGAAGACATTAAAAGGTGTACATGTTACACGATTCAAATCACTCTTGCTTTGCAGGTCACCATTTTAAAGATTGCACATTGGTCTCAACTACTGCATTTCACACAACTGAAACCACCTCTGACTTCTGAATGGCCTGGAAGCAGGCCTATGCAGTCAGAAGCTCATTCAATGGAACCTAAGATCATCAAATATCAAATCTGTTACTCAATTGCACGAACATGGTCGTGCCAACCCTCAGCCCTCTGCAACAGGCAGTAGTAGGGCCCTACCATACGTGCTAATAAAGTCATACGTTTGAGCGACAAACAAATGCTGACCGGCTGCAGACCACAGCACATCGTATACAGACCTTCATGGACTGCACCTCCTGCAGACAATCTAAGCTTCGTCCATGCTTATGTTATTAATATCTTGGCAATGCACCCTAAAGCATAATGAAGCGAGCACATGTCTTCACTACCATACACACCCTACCGATGAAGTCTCACAGCAACACGCTTGTCCTAATGGTATCTCAGTAACTGCAATTGCTTCGTCCTAAGAGTATCATTTCACAAGCTGCAACTCTCCTGCCAAGCAAACAAATGGGCCAGAGACGCTGCCTTGAACCAAGGCATGCCTCTAACACTAGTAAGTAATTACAGTTTTGGTGCAGAACCTGCGCAGCAGGCTGCCTACTATTGCTCCTCACAGGCCCTTCTGTACGTTCACAGCTTCGATGCAAAATCTGCAGGGCGGAGCAAAACTTCAACTGTCTTGAAAGGGTGTCCCTGGATTGTTCAAACCGCAAATTTTCCTGCAGGGACGTTCCCCCTTTGTTGGAACAAAATGGCTCCAGGTCAACAAAATCCTGAAGAGGAACCTTCTTTTTGAAGGTTGCGCATTGGCCTCCTGACTGCCTGACATGTACAGTACCCCCATGCAGACCTGGTGTACTGCACCTCCAGCTGCAACTTTCCTGCTTTCAAGGTGCCATACAGAAGGTTCAAGCCACAGAATACCATTGATGGCACGTCAATATATAAGGCAAAATTCTCACAAGGCACTCAACTAACTTTTCTGCAGTTGTCCTAACTACCATCCCTAAGCACTCGCTTTTCACATCTCCTGCCAACCACCAGATTCCTGCATTCAGCTGTACACATCTGTGTCGTCCGACCCTGAGTTTGGTCCTCACAATATACAAAAGACCTCTGCCAGCGTAAACAGTATGTCAAGTTGGCCATAACCCGGAGGGTGCACTACAAATATGCTGTGCCACCCGACATATCTCAAAGACAGCAGACACTTAGCAGTCTCGGAGCGAACCCACAGCAAGGAGGAATGACTGGCAGTCCCATAATGTGGAGTATGATGCAAACATTCGTCGCCAACCATCCACCCAGCGCTATTTCAAACCAGCTTGGGTGCGGACAGGTCCTAATGCATCACAATGAAGACCCTGGAATTCAATTTTCTTGCGCGTTTAGACCTCAGGTCTGTATAATACTGGATTGCAGGGTTGGAGTGGGCTCACAATTAATTCCTGCATGCCTATGAAGAGTAGTACCCTGGGTAAGAAGAACCACCAATACCACCTGACAGTGCCATGCCTATGAAGGATACTGCAGTGACAGACATATCCAACTTCCCCAAGTCAACATTATTGAGCTACCCTCACCTTTTGATGTTGTTTCCACCCCAACCTTTTCATCATAAATCACAATGGAATTTGACTGAGTTTGGGGGCCGGAAGTCTCCTGATGAACTGTGGAGGTCTGGCAACTTTCTATAGGAGGTATTGTTGAGGCTTGTCCTCACATTAGCTATCCTGCAATGCTGCTTTCTGACAGAATGAAATGCAACACATCTGTACCACATGAGTGTACAGCACGGATAAAAGGTTCTGCTCATACAGCCTGGGGCCAGACTAATAACAAGGGATCTCTGTGCCAAAGCATGAACACAGTTGCAGGATGCTTGCCTTTTAGCCACACCATGTGCAGAGCTATGGCAGCACGAAACCAGCCAAACTACCGACAAAACTGTGTTCATACCTGTAAAATGCCAGATCAGGCTGTCGTCACAAATATACAAATTACACTAAGTTTTTCGATTCATTTGGAGATATTCTGAAGTGGTCCACCTGAGAACTGTAAAGGCCAGTCTCAGGTGTCTGTGTGCACTAAGTGTGTTCAATCAGGCCACACTCACAGCTCAAGCCTCAGTTTTCTCGACCTCATGACTTTGCAGGCCTGAGCAGCTGCAAAGAAGGGGACCGTGGTATTCATCATGCATCTCCCCACCCCCTCCTCCCTCTGAACAGCTAGAAACCATTGTGTGCCTGATACAAAAAGGAGGAAAAACAGACAAAAGCCTGAAAATGGCGAGGAGAGTCGCCAGATAAATGGCAAGCTCTCAATTACAACAACTTTTTGACCTTGCTAGATAAGCATAAGTTGCCACCGTGGCAACCCTGTCCAAACTTAGGTATGTTTCCCACGGCCTTACAACAATCTCTTTTGGCCTTTGCAAGGGACGGACACCTTACTTGGCACTTCAGAAGGCATTAAGCATCATTCCTTGGAAAACCAGGCAAAGTCATCTGGCAATATTGCCTGTAGAGTTTAAACTCCAAGCCAGGGGCCGTCTTACTTCAACAACAGGTGCCAGAGCTCTGTCACCCGGACATTGATAAGGAGGCAACATTGCAATAAACTGTTCTTGAGGGCCAAAAACAAGTTATTGATGCCACAAATCAAAATCGCCCCACAAACTCTAGGAAGTTGCTGGTCGCCATCTAGGGTAACAAGTACTTAAGAAATTTCAGAGCAGGATAAGTGTCATTTGTGGTGGCTGTGAGAACTTTGCAAGCAATGCTGCTAAAAGAATCAAAAGCAATTGCTTGTTATTATACCTCCCACCAGAGCATGACACCCCTTGAAACAGACACATTGTAATTCTGTATTTTCGGAGAGACAGGGGCTGTAAGACAGGACAGTGCAAGCTAAGGCCAAATCAGAGAAGGAAAACTAATGAAATTTCCTAATACGATCAGGCTAACCCCCAGCTAGTTGAACATGCAATGCATGGTTCTCCATGAGTGGAGCGACTCATTCCCACGGCCCTTTTTTGCAAAGGGTCAGAGAACATCTGGTACAACAACCAAACCTCCCAGCCGGGCATCCAATCTCGGCACCCCAGCCGAGCATCCCTTGGCCAACACACCTCCCTGAACCCCATGCTTCTTTGCTCTCCGCCATTTTTGTCTCCCTTCTGCCTGCATGGCGCATCCTTTTGATCTTGCAGGGCATCTGTGCGATGCTGCAACACAGAGTTATCATTGCTGGCTAGCATTGATTCAGGACAGCTGACTCTATTTACTTCCCAGGCCAAAAATCCCAAGAAGATGGCCTGTGCTTGTCTTGCAATGATGGGACCATGCAAACGATGATTCCGCAGCCGACATGGCAAGTGATACCTTACAGCCCACCTGAAGGGCCTAGCACTGGCAGAGCTTCATCTGGGCTGTCACTGGGGATTCTGACTGGTTTGGGGTCCCTCACCGGGGTGGGTGGGCGCCTCGCATTTCCAATGCACTTGTTGGCCTGATTCAGCCACAGCTTTCGATATTTGCATGTCCTCTGCAGCCCAAGACAATTTGGTTATCATTTACAATTCTGAAAACAGAGACTAGTTAACATGGAGACCAAAGGCATTGTATCTTTTGAAGATACGATGAAATTCTTTTACCAATTCGAAGCTGTGGCCGTTGTCAGGTGCCCACCGGTTGGTTGATAGCAGGTAAAGATGGCGAGGCAGTGCTTGGAGGGCAGGATGACCACAATCACAAAATTTTCTTGAGAAAGACAGGAGGGCACGCTACAGGTTTGACACATGTTAGACAACCGATGGCATGTGCCCCCCTCCTCTGCTCTACGCTTTATCTGCAAGGACCTATCAGTCGTTCTCCAGTAATAGGATCCCATTAGGACGGGCAAAGGACGGAGACTGGGAAGGACAGTATTCTTCTAAGGGAAGGCTCAAGTCCAAACACAATGTAAAAAGGACCGGTTGGAAAAGGAAACGCAAGAATTCAAGCACCAACAACTGATTTATTTGCCACGGTGCAGAATGCTCTTGGTGCTAAATTTCCTGAACGGAGTCAAAATGTGCAGGACACTGTCCAGTGCCTATGAGGTTTGAAGGTGTGATAGCCTCTGGCTCCTCATGCGCTATTCCAGCAGCTTATGGGACTTCTTAAGAAGGCAAGGCGAGGTATGACGCCCCTATCCCACAGTGACGCAGTTTCTACTGTCATTTCTTACCTGCCCAGCAAGCCAGGCCATACCTTAAAAGCATCAAATTCGTGCTTTGTAGGAGAAAGCACAGGAGGTGATTGGCACCAGCTGGAAGCTGTGGGAATCATCCGTATGGGCGTTTCAGTCCCTGGGCAAGACAAAACTAAAATGCATTTAGCGGCTCGTGCCCTGGATGTGCTTTCTGGAGCTCACTTTTACTTGACAATAGTGAAGGAGAATGACCTCAAATGCAGTCTCGAAGTTGCACGACTACAAATTTGTTAGATGCAAAGTCATAACCCAACCTCCATGGGTGAGCTGGATCTCAGCACTTACTCAGTGCACACATTCTCAGCACTAGCTCAGTGCCATCTGTATTGGATGTCTCAAAAGTGCAGGAGAAGAATGAACAAATGTCTCCTGGCTTTAAAGCCATGTATGCAGTGAGCTTGATTTCAATGATAGGAGAAGCAGGCAGCAGTATCCAAGCTCATCTCCTTTCCTGATTAGTCAGGTCAAGAGAGAGAGGGGGGGGGAAGCTCCTTGATGTTTTCACTGATTTTGGGGCATTGTTCCTTCCAGTCAGGAAAGTGCAAACCACTGAATACGTGAGTCTTTCTACACCACATTGTGAAAACAGAGGGGATACCAACTTCTTACGAATTGCTCCTCCCACATGGGATTACCTCCAGCAAGCATGACCGTGCGGTGCTCAGGGGTCCGTGGTACATTGTCACTGTCGGGCAAGTGCGTAGTGTCCTCCTCGATGTAACATGGGTAAGGCCAGCAGGGCCGCAACGTTTCTGGTGTGGAACCTCCCCCGTAGCACGAACTCTGGTTTTCCCGCTCTGTCCCATCATCTGGACTTAGAAATAGGAGAGAGGCCAATGTTTGAAACATTGCCACAGATATGCAAGCAGACAGAGGCAGTTATCCCGAAAAACTGGTGGGAGCTGACAAGCCTCTACAAGCACAAGACTTACGAAAAGGTATCAATATAGCATGCCAGCCTGAATCCATCTATGCTGACAATCACTACACATGACGATGAAGCACAACATCGTCGCACCTGGACCGCATCCCGGTGTCGGCAGCTTTAAGTTGGCTTCTGACTTTGCCACAATCACGCCGTTGATGGAAGCTGCCACATTTTCTTTCTCGTCTGCAAGTGTAAGGAATGTCTCGTCAGAAGGCATTTGGACGCAGCGCACTGGTTACTTTCTGGTTCGAGAGAACATCGGATGCATGACCCAGGCATGGAAAACGGCATGCTCACCTATATTCATCTCTATCACTCCAGATTTCATCAAATCCGAGTTTCGACTGTATCTGGTTCTTTTCATATTGCAGTCAACAGTTTTACCAAAACCTGCGTGGCAGCCCCGGAGAGACACTCAAGATATTTGTCTTGAACAGATGCAACCAGCCCCAGTTGCAGCAATGGCTATCATCCTTTGAGTTCCATGTCGAAATCTTCAGGCACCGCCAGGCAAGGCTGTCACGAACTGAGGACTCTGAGAACACACTGCAGCTTCCTACATAGGGCAAAGTCGGCACCAAACAGTCCTGAAAACAGGCTGTGTGGAGATGTTCAATCACAGACCTGTCCTAATTAAATGCGGATGAGGGAGTATGTATCCAAGTATGGGAATGCAACTCCTAGTTTTCACGATGCAGATGACGTCATGAAACAGGAGAAAGTGAACTAAGCAATTGCGAGACCACACCATCCCATTCATGCTTTCCCATTACGCTCTCTGCCCATTGGCGCGCAGATTGGTCGTCAGACAATGGTGAACAAAGCAATGTCTCCATAGGTGACATGCCGTCCACAGGTCCCTCTCGCTCCTCCATCACGAGGCTGCAGCACGCAATGACATTGAATTCCCTTCTAATGAAGAAATCGTCCATCTTGGACACTCACTATCAGTTGTACACTGCTTCCGGTATTGCGAAAGTGGATAGGGTGCGCCGTCGTAGAGTGTTGTTAATGCTAACATTTCGAAGACAAAGCGTTCAGTCAAATTTCAGGCATCGCAAAAGTGTATACACTCCGGCATTCAGCACTTACCGCGAGGATTAGCTCGGTTGGATTCCCTTGTGTCAGCTGATATGGCTGTTGTCGGCCCACCAGACTTTCAAGGGTGAAAATCACACGAGCTGAACACACTAGCTGTGGGTTGAAATAATTCTTTGTACGGTAGGGAATTGCGTGTCGAAGAGCACAGTCGTTCTTGCCCGATGCTGAACTAGCATAAGCCTTGATGTAAAGTGCGTGATTCCGTCTATAAAGTATGACTTCGAGTTCCCGCGTCGGCCCCTAGAACCTTGTGAGATATTTCCGGCGTACTTTCACGAACTTTGCCATACAAGTGCGACATCCCGGACCGAACTTTCGCTCCAAAACAACCATAACGCGTAGTGGCACTACGGTACCACCACACGAGAAAAGTCGAATCTTCCACAAAAGCCTCGAATGTTCGTTATGGTGTCCAGGGATCTCCAAGAATCAAAACAGGAGAAACATCCAGCTGCAAACCGGTGCTAAATAGATGTGGCTACAGATCCGTTCAATTTGTGGCTGGAAGCACCAGTAAGCACTGCAATCCTGCTTGGATTTCAACCAGGTTCCAGCTACGTGACGGCCCTGTGTCACGTAGCCAGATCTCACATTCAGGCTTCCGGGGGGGCCCTCCAAGCTCCTTCCGCATACTCCGGGCCTTCACTAGGCTCGCTACGAAACATAGGTGGTCCCCAGGGGTGGGACATAACCTACCCCCACACCCACAATGTACTATATAGTCCCCTCCTTCACAGCCGTAATCCCTTGAAAATGACCCAAATCGGGCCATGTGCAACCCCAAAGTACAACATGCACCGGCGAAGCCTCCGAAACTCGACAATCCTTAACATTCAGTGGAATATTCAAAACAAAAATTCCAGGTTACCACCGCCCCAATGCCGAACATTCCAGACATCTGCGCTCAGCAGAGGGTACCAACCACCAGAAATTGCGGGCGATCCACAGTTCCCACCCACAAACCGTTCCACATTTCCACCGCGTCACACGGTCACACACGGGAAATTCCAGGAACGCAATACTCGAGGCCACCTTCAGCCAAATGCCAGACATCGGCAGCGCCTGCGCAGGAAATCCTACAAATTCACCCGAATCTCATGGCTGCACGGTCGGGTACCATGCCAGCAGGCCACATTCCGGCTACCCCCAAAATGTTTTTTTGGCCTTTTTCTCACTTACGAAATTTTCGACTGCCCTACGAAAACCGGCAATTTTCCACTGAAAAAAGTTGCGTCGTGGTTGCGACACTAGGTGAGAATTATGCGCCTGCCCAGCGGAATCCTTAACTCTTCTAGGGGGTAGAGTGGCAACGTCAACCTACCCCCCAGGGGGGGGGGGGGGGGGGTAGGTTAAAGACGCGTTGAGGGCAAAGCCAGCCAGGTCGCACATACCCCATCGGGGGTTTAATAGCCAGATTACAGGGGGTCCAGGACCCCGGGTCCGCCGGCTCTGGCGGCCGGAGCGCAGAGTCGGACCCCTGGCAGCCACGTAAGCCGATCACTCCTGCCGAGCACGTGGCGCCTAATGGGGCAACTTCTCATTCAACAAAGAGATGGACTGGAGGTACTCCGGAGTTGGGGTGGATCCGGGGTTGGGACCAGGTTGGAAGACGATTGCATGGCCCATCCTTCAAGATGAGTCAGGCTCAAGGCGAGTTCAGATGGAATCTCTGGTCATAACAAGTAGGTACAGCCTGCAAGCAAGGTACAAGCGAGAACGATATCCTGCTAGATCCAGGACCAGCCGATGTGGCCTGACCAGAAACTTGACCAGAAGTGGCTGCAGGTAAAGCTAACATGCGTTTGAATGAATGGTAAACATTATCCATTATGAAGACTGCATATGCTAAGATGTGATTGCCATCATAAAGTTGATGGAGACCGTCGGAGTCCAGACGCTCGTCCTGTCGCTACAAATCAAGCTACCCCTTCGACATGCAATGTCCAGTCTGAGTCATTATGACACCACCGCTGGAAGATGCTTTGATCCAAACCGTCAGGCCCACTCATGCAGCCATTGAGAGGTGCACTATGCTCCGTAATGCTATGCAGGGTGTCCCTGACCTTTGCCGCCATGCAACAGCTAAATGAAGGTTGCCACCATTTCAGAGAGAGACGATGAAAGGTTGAGAAAACTGGTAGAAATCAGACCAGGATTCTCAAACGGCCATGTAAACGCAATTCAGTAAGCCGCCATGTTAAGCTAGTCAACCAACCCAACGTGTTGTACAGTATTGGTTTGAACCGTAGGTACACTACTCTGAGGCATTCATGATGCTGTGTAAACCTGGCAGTTTGAACGTAGGTCCCTAGGCGATTGCGACGGCGACCTCGACATCCACAGTCTTCCGCATCATGACACCATATTGGCATCCAATGTGGTCTTGCAATTGAACTCTGCTTCTTCCACATCATGACACCATATTGGCATCCAATGTAGTCTTGAATTTGAACTTTACAGGCAATTGTCTTCATTGAATGTATGAAGACAAGCAAGAAGGCTATAAGATCCATTCGTTACCTTGCCTATAGGATTGCTTGGTTGTCCTGTAGCATGTGTGCTGCCTTTCACTATTGGCCCTCCTCATCTCTCTCTCTCTCTCTCTCTCTCTCTCTCTCTCTCTCTCTCTCTCTCTCTCTCTCTCTCTCTCTCTCTCTCTCTCTCTCTCTCTCTCTCTCTCTCTCTCTCTCTCTCTCTCTCTCTCTATCTTCCCCCCCTCCCCCCCCACCCGCCTCTCTTCTCTCTCCCTCCCCGCTCTCCCCTTCTCCCCCTCTCTCCACCCCCTTCCTCCCCCCCCCCAACCTCCGCTGTCTCTTTGTGGATCTATCCGGAGTTCCCTCTAGATGGCTCCCACTCTCTCTCCCTCTCTGCCCCCCCCCCTCTCTCTCTCTCTCTCTCTCTCTCTCTCTCTCTCTCTCTCTCTCTCTCTCTCTCTCTCTCTCTCTCTCTCTCTCTCTCTCTCTCTCTCTCTCTCTCTCTCTCTCTCAACGTGTGTGTGTGTGTGTGTGTGTGTGTGTGTGTGTGTGTGTGTGTGTGTGTGTGTGTGTGTGTGTGTGTGTGTGTGTGTGTGTGTGTTTCTTCGTCTCTCTCCCGTCTTTCCCTCCTTCCTCCCTTCCTTCCTCTCCTTCCCT
>KV908536.1:188983-198983 GCA_002005505.1 Botryococcus braunii
AACTTCATTGAGCACACCCCAGAAACTCCATCTCAAACCCAAGCACACTGCTTGACCACACAGCCTGATCACAAGTAACCAAGAGAGAGTAAGCCGCACACTCCAATGTCTGGGAATATACACGCATTGCTAAAAAGATTCTTCTAACTATAATTTAATATGACTTCCCCATATTTTTCACACAACACCTGGCTGGAAAGAGTTTCATCACCATCTGACATTCTGTCCACAAGAGCCATGAGTACCGCGTAGAAGACATAACAACACTGGAGCCAATCATCCAGCCCCAAGGTAGCCCAAAAGCAAGTCTTTGCAGCATAAGTCATCCGATTGCCCCCCACCTGCTATTTGCCAGCTGACAAACCCCTGATTGATTTCATTTTGAACCTGTTCCTGCTGGTATACAAATCAGAAGTCTTCTAGCAATGCATGATTTCCAACTGGCATGCTACAATAATCCACAGGACTGCAGCAGATAGGAACTGCTCACTCCCAGGCCAAAGACTGTCACCCCAAAACGCATGCTCTTCCCAAGTCGCCTTAAAGACCAAAATTTTTACTTATGCTTGGCGTGCTGTTCTCCATCTACTCCATACTTCTGCTGCATAGCTCGTAAGCGCTCCTCTTCCTCCTTTGTTCCAACCTGTCCATGTGGCAGGTTCCAGTTGGTGCACTTCCACACACATCTCCAGCCTTCACAGCCGAATTGCAAGTCAGGTATACACGTCCTCTTTTAAACGGCAATGGGATGAAAAAGAAGTAGATACCTTCTTGGTCTGCCGTGCCGAGTTATAGTAAAGGACAATCAAATATCTGTTGGCAACGTTGAAGCCAGAGAGGTGGTCAACGGCCGTTTTTGCGTCGTAGATGTCGTCATACACGACATAAGCGGTTCCCCGTGTTTCTTTTGAAATGCCCCTGCAGAGACACTCTCCGCTCAAGACTATCAAAAGGCACATGCAGCAATATTGCCCAACAAGGGCAATACACTACAGCAATCAGAAGTGGACGCGCCACATGTATTAAATTCATGTGTTAGAACCAGGGAACTTACTGCCTTATCTGGCGGATAGGTCCAAACTTTCCAAAAATCTCATACAAATCCTCTGAAGTGATGTTGAAAGGCAAATTCCTCACGTAGAGAATCCTGGGAAAACACAAGCAAGTTAAACATCCCTCTCATAGAGCTGACCAGCGGTTCATCATGTTTCAGCAATTATTGCCACAAACCGTGCCTGTTTACTTCTGGTGGGAGACGGGTGTTTCGTCGTATGCTTGTTGCCATCATCTTGAGACGGTGAACGCAGGGACTGCCCTCGAACCCGACAGGAACGCTCAAAAACCTCGCAAGACCGCGATGTTCTGATAGTGAATTTGCAAACGATTAATGTGGTCAAGCTAACGGCAAAGGCCTCTAACCCACGGCTCTTCTGAAATTAGTGATGCGTCGTAGCAAGCCTTATATCCCTTAAACTTTGTGCACGCGATCCTGCAAGCAGATTGAATGTACTTGTATGCTGTGAATGCTGTCAAGGTGACTGCGCAACACAAACAAGTTGTCGATCGCAACCTCAATCGGGCAGTACCGCGTCGGCACAGCCCCGTCTCGCAGCTCTCGACTAGAGTGTCGACTCTGTCGAATCGAGTCGGGGAATGTGCTAGTCCTCAAAATTTAAAAGCACTTTCAGCGGTCGATCAGACAAACGAAACAGTCGATACCAAGGGACGGATAGTTGTAATTTGTATTTATTGCTAATTGACCTGGAATATATTAACTCGCTGACTTCCAAATAATGTGCAGTCCCGTGTCGTATAAGGGTTTGAAGATGTCTGTGGTCGAAGAGATCGTTGATCGAGAAAGCTCGAGTGTATGCGTGCGACTTAGATACCCGATGGGAAAATGAAGGGCTTAAACATAATGTAACTAGAATAAATAAACCCAGATTGCATATCTTGATGGGAACTCATCCCTCTGAGTTCCAATAAGGCACCAAGCTTTTGAGATTGTGTAGGCGATAGCTCCAGCTGCTTCCTTTATTGAAGAGTTTTCCGTCATGGAAAGCAGTACTTTACTACCGCAGTCCATTGTTGCAGCACTGGAGGAGTTAGCAAGTAGCAGAACGGTCGAATTTGGCCAACCTTGTTGGGAAGATCTGCTGAATTCAAAGTACCCCCTGACGAAGATATCACCTGCAGCTCTTGAAGCTGCAACATCATCATATTGTGTATTGCTGGGTAAGCATCTGCATTTGGCTTTTGGCACTCTACGATGTTCACCACACTTTATCAAAAGATTTCAACATTATTGCTTTCACTGTTTTCAGCTGGCATTAAGCCCGATGTTGGGTTGCAGAGAGAAACAATGTCAAAACAAGAAATTTTCAGCGTCTACTCCACCAAGCTGCCGTGATTGTTAGGAATGTCAGAAGTTCCACCACAATTTTTGGAGCAACTAATGCCCTTACAATCTCCCGAATAGTATTAAAACACTTGAGCGAGAACTTAAATGCTTCACAGCTTGTTACATTCCTCAATCTGCCAGCGAGTGTCAATCAGGAAGATTTGCCAGAAGATCTTGGCCAAGGTCCGCCCTCTCTTTGCATTTGATGGGTGGTTGTGGTGCCTAGTAGACCTTGTTCTTCCGACAAAGGCTCTGTGTGTCCAATGTGAGCTTTTCATGGTGTGTGGGCCTTCTCCTGTGAGCCACACCCGTGGACGTAAAAATTTACTGTTGCCCACTGTGACGTTCTCTGCAGAGCGTTTTGTGCATGGGAGTTTAATAACTCAATATTTCTGCCTTGCAGGAACAGATGCATTGCAATATTTCACACGTGCAGTGCTGGAGGCTGCCATTACTGTTCCTTTGAGGTATGGTACTCCACCTTCAGGCAGGCAAACTGTTTAGGATCGGTCGCTGATGTCTCCGATGTGTGCTTTTTGTGGAAATTATGTCACTGGAAGTCCATTGTTGGAAAGAGATGCTGGGCAGCTCTAGGAACTGCTGGATGGCATGGGTGCTCCTGAAGTTGCCAAATTTCGGGTCATTTCTGGCATGACCATGTGATGGTCGGTGGGGCAGTGACGATCTGTACGTGTTCCACCTGGAACTTCTGCACCTTCTCCTAGTGATGTGCAGCACCCAGTTGTACACACCAGCCGCAACAGCCTTGCCAGGAGCTCATCCACTCACAGAAGCTCTTATGCGTGAGAGCGATCTATCAGGTCCACTACTTCAGGTATAGTTGGTGCAATTCCCAGCAAAGAAACACCCTATTCTGTAGGTTTTCATGCGAGTTTTGTGCATGCGAAATTGCCGTGCCAATTATGCGGGTTACATTGCCATGGCAAATGAGCTTCTATTGGTGTGTGCATCTGTGTCCTCCATTGCATCAACAAGCAGCTGCTCTGGAAGCTCTTGGTCTCTCTCTCTCTCTCTCTCTCTCTCTCTCTCTCTCTCTCTCTCTCTCTCTCTCTCTCTCTCTCTCTCTCTCTCTCTCTCTCTCCTCTCTCTCTCTCTCTCTCTCTCTCTCTCTCTCTCTCTCTCTCTCTCTCTCTCTCTCTCTCTCCTCTCTCTCCCTCTCTCCTCTCTCCCCCCTCCCTCTCTCCCTCCCCTCCCTCCCTCCTCTCTCTCTCTCTCTCTCTCTCTCTCTCTCTCTCTCTCTCTCTCTCTCTCTCTCTCTCTCTCTCTCTCTCTCTCTCTCTCTCTCTCTCTCTCTCTCTCTCTCCCCCCCCCTCCCCTCCCCATCCTCTCTCCCCCCATCTTTCGCTCTCCCTTCCCTCTCCCCCTCCCTCCCTTCCCCATTCTGTTTTCCCTCTCCCTGGTGAGTGCATGTCGTGTAGTCGCCAGCTGTTGCCTATCTTCTACTTGAAGGTATGTCGAAACATGGCCTTGTTGTGTCGAGCAGTGGGGTAGGAAGCGCCCACAAAAGAAGCATAACATGCCCACCCTCCTCTCGTTTGTCTTGAGTGCTCATGACAGGGAGGCAAGCTCTTCATAGACGAATGGGAGAGCAGCTGCAGGCTTGTTGAAGCATTCTTAACCGTCCAAATGCTGATTAGCGTGGTAGCAGAGCAAGCTGCATTGAAGAGGTTGGGAATTGCAGGTCTTGCTATCAGATTACGTAGAACGGCGGGCACAACCTCTGCGAGCTTCAATATACATTCCTCCTGCAAAGAATCAAGGTGGAGTGTTCCGCATTGTAAGAAGTGCAGCAGGTGCAGATCTCTCCTGAGCTTTGTAGCATGGCAAAGCCCTTCCCTAATGTAGCATGGATTGGGGTGTCTGAATCCAATCGGATTTTTTACAGCATCTTCGTGACCACTTGTTCAGATGTCAATCTTCTCAGCATGGATGGCATGGTTTCTAGGAACTAATCCGTCCAATTGCAGTCAAAGATATACACAGCGGAGAAGACAGTAGACAAGTCTAATGTTAATCGGTTGGCTGCTTTGAAACCCTTAGTGTGCCCAGGGATGGATTCTTATCATTCAGGGATTCAAAGGTGTGTTAGGCAAAAATACTGCATGCCTTTCACCCATGCATGCCAGCTCAATACTTTGATTAGCAGGGGTAGGAAGCAGAGCAAGATGGCTCCGTGCCCCATGTCACACTGCATCCTTGGTTGGAGAAAATAGAAAATCCCCTTGCCAAAGAATGGAGGCGTGTGCTTGGTGCCTGCAGCATCAGTCCTCTGGTTCCCCCTGAAAGCCCTGACCTTCCTGGTTCGGAGCGGCTCCTCTACTGCTGCAGACAGCCCTCTCGGGGACACTGCTCTCCTCCTGCTGCTGGTCCTCTTACACCACAGTCCTTCACGAGAACTGGGCTTTTCGAATCCGTTTCACTCGGCCCTGTGCTGTCTCCAGGTCAGTATGCTCCCAAAGTCCTGGTCTAGGATTGGGTTTTGAACCATTATTTGTCCCGTACACTGGTAGTCACTGATCTATATCTGTTCAGCCTGTTTCAGTACGGGATTCGGCTGCTGGATGTTCACCCTCAGGGCCTTCAATATGATCACATTGTTGCCCAGCTTGTTCATTAAGGGCGCTTGTTTTGGATTGCAAGCAGATTACCATGTCATGTGCGTTCAAATGCTGTCAGCAGAGCAGTCGCGCATATCCTCTTTGTCCTGTCATGGATCGCCCTGCCCCTGGGCGCCCGAACAGTGCTCTATGTTTTGTGGGCATCTTGGTACGTGTATTGGAAAGGATTATGCGTCCAATTCCATCAACTGAAGTTAGCATGATTAATTTGAATGGCTCTTGAAACAAGGTGTCATGACGAGAGCATGCCAGCTAACACCTGCTTCCCCGGTACACCTCTCCCCCCTTGCCTCTCTTTTGCTCTCTTCCTCCCTCCCCGTCTTTCAAACCCCTCCCCTTCCCCTCCCCCTCTCTATCTATCATTGTGTGTGTGCGCGCGCGCTCGTGTGTGTGTGTGTGTGTGTGTGTGTGTGTGTGTGTGTGTGTGTGTGTGTGTGTGTGTGTGTGTGTGTGAGAGAGAGAGAGAGAGAGAGAGTGTGTGTGTGAGTGTGTGTGTGTGTGTGTGCGTGCGTGCGTGTGTGTGTGTGTGTGTGTGTGTGTGTGTGTGTGTGCGTGTGTGTGTGTGTGTGTGTGTGTGTGTGTGTGTGTGTGTGTGTGTGCGTGCGCGCGTGTGCATGCGAGCTGCATTTAGCAACTCATGGCTTTACCTTTGCGGTTTGCTGTGAGTTGTTCATCCAGTTATAAAGATAGGCTGCTGTTGATGAAGGGTACTTGGAAAACAGGATGCAGATGACGAGCAGACCGAGGAAGCTGCTGAGGGTGGGCGAGCAGCTGGCAGTGGGGCGGCCTCATTCTCCTATGCAACACTCTATGAGGCCCTCTGCTCTGGACTCACCCATGAGCGGGCAGTTTTGCTTCTCTATGACCTGGTGCACGATTGTAATCATTTTCACAACTACATCCTTGTTCGAAGGTATGCATGATGTGGCACAGTAACATCTCCCCCCCTTTTTGTCCCTTTTTTTTTGGGGGGGGGGGGGGTGGGGGTTGGCCCCCTAAGGGTTTGGGAGCCAATGGGGAGGGAATGGAGAGTTCAAACCCTATTCCAACTGCAGATTGGAAAGCTGCTGCATGCACCTCAAGGCGCCATGCTTTCATCAAGGCGTGTTGTATGTTGAGACGCAGCATATCAGCTGCGGACATCATGTCACTTTAATTTGTATGCCAATGGTCACAAAGTTTGCGGGCACTATTTTCTTCTACTTTGCCGTCTCTAGGATACAAGCCAGCTTTCAAATAGAAGCCTTCACCAGGTTCAATCACATGTGCACTTTCTCTACAAGGATCTCTAGAGCTTCCTCCATAGTCCACCCCCTTTTGGCTGATCAGGGAGGGCATGCGTGCAGTGATTTGGAGGCACTGCTTCTTCCCCTGTTGTCAATCCTGTACAATGCCAGTGGACGGACCCCCAGCCAGATGTATATGCTGCTCATTATTATTTTGATTCTTTCCCAAGATGCAGCCTTTGCACGCAACATCCACAGCATATCACTTGTGAGCGTTCCGTGGTATAAGGATCGGCTCTTGTCGAATACAACGCTTGGTGAGGCCTGGTACATTTCTGCCATTACCAATGCCAATACTTTTATGCAGGCGCAGATTGAGTCCAAGTTTTGAAATTCGCATTTTTGCCGTTCATTGTGATAGTCCAGCCCATAATGTACTTATTAAATTAGCTGTCAGGCAGTGGGAGGAATCGTACAAAAAATGCATTACAGTTACCTTTTCCCAGTAACAGTCCTTCCTTTGCTACTTAACGATTTCAAGCAAACTTTAAAGGCTTGTCATCTTTTGTTCAGGAAATTGTAGAGTTTTCTTTTGGTGTGACGTGGCACCTGAGAGCGTGTTTGTAAAAACCCTCGCAAATAGTAAATTATTCTTGCTATGTTATATTCCTGTTTACTGATAAATTACGGGGCAGCTGATCTGGAAAAGGAGTTGTAATTTTGAGTACAACAATTTGTGGATGCATTTGAGTTTCTTTTGGAGGATACCTTCTGTGCTAGTCATCATGAGGGGTCATGTGGGACATTCACTTGCTTCATTCAGTGCGTCCTTGCATTATGCGGAAGCCACTCGCGATACAAGTCTTTTTGGGTGTGCTAGTCTCTCTTGGTTGTATCCCACATCAATTGCCACAAGCAGCATTGAAGCACATGGAGAAACCCTTCCATATGGAACAAGCAAATCAGTGACAGATCAGTCTAAAAATGGGTCTGTTGCATGGGTTCTCTTACTTGTGTCTCATGCACAGGGAGCCTGCTAGTGATTGTGCTGTTGAAGACTGCGCATTACAACCTTGCCAAGCTGAAGGATGTGTACCTACATACAAACACACTGGCAGCTCTCGCCAACCTGGCACCCCACGTTTCTCACCTAAGTTCCCATGCCTCTCAACGGCTTGTCTCCCTCTTTGACATGCTAGCTCGCAGGTGCTTTCCCTTTCTGTCCTCAGACGCTGCAGAAGCTCTGCGTACTCTGAGTGTCAATGTGCAATATGCTGCATACATCTGCAATCTCTGCATAATATGTTGTCTTAACCTGTTTCAGCTGCTGCTCGCTGAGTCCCTGTGGAGGAGCTTGTATATGCCGACTGCGCCTACAGGGGGATGCAAAGTGTGGTGCAAGTTCTTGATGGCGAGGGCAAGGGGGGATGTATATCCTGGGGTCACAGAACCTTGGGACAGAGGCCTTGTGTTGCTCTGGCAATTGGCAAGCAGAGCTTGACAACGTTGGTGTTTCTGAGCATCTTTAGAATCATTGATGCAGCTGCTACTACTGGGTGGAGAGCTCATTGGGGCTGGCAGGGCATTGGCAATACTGATCTGTCCCCACTTCCTCCCTCCCTACTTCCTAATCAAGCCGTCACCCAAGTGCACGCGCTGGTGTTTTAATTTGGTTTTCAGTATCTAATGCAGAATCTAATACTCCGACTACTGTGTTTCCTTGTAGATATCAGAGACTGGTGAGAGAAGGAGAAGCAGCTGGCGACCCAGACCTGCATGCCGCAGAGGTGCGGGTGTATGCGGATTTTCTACGGATTGTCCTGGAGATCCTAAACTGCATCCTCACATCTCGGCTATCTGAGAACCCAGAGCTTGTCTATGCGCTGCTGCATCGGCAGGAAGTTTTTGCTCCTTTTCGGGTAAGACTTAATCAGCCTGGCGTTTGGAGTATGAAAACTACGTCGGAGCTTCCGACCCAATGTCTGATGAGCCTTCTTATTTATACCTGGCGTAAGGGTGCAATGCCCTCCAGAGTAATTTGCAAATTACTGCACAGTCCTCAGGATCCACAGTTACTCTGGCTTGCAGGCTCACCAAAGCCAACACAAGTCTTTGCTCTGCACATGCAAGGAGGCATTGGAGCATGATCTGCATGTTGCACATGTGCACACGAGTGCTAAATGGATGCAAACTGAGACAGCTACTAACGCTGCTGTTGTTGCTTGCGTGTCAGTTGCTTCCAAGATTCAGCGAGCTCGTGAACAACATCGAGTTGGTTCTTAACTTTTTCAACCAAAGGGTGGATGCGGCAAGGGAAAGTCGAGGAGGAAATTGGAGTGTGGAGCGGGTCTTGGATTGCATCAAAGGTAATTTATTGCTGAACAAAGTCTGATGACATTCTGTTCTGTGCCAACGTGCCTTTTACAGCATCGACGTTGTAACTGTAGCTGTGGTTGTATCATTCTCTGCCCTTGCCTTGGATGTTGTGTGGGTATGGGTAAGACCATTTGGATTCCTGCCCCTGTTCAATGACCTTGCGACTTGTGGCATTAGGTCCGGCTGGCCCATAGTAGGAACCAATTTGAATGATAGTGGGCGTTGTCTTCGCCCTTACCCTCACTGACACCTTAGTCAGTCGTTATTCTGAGGAGTTCATGCAGCACAGACTGTGTCATGTCGATACCCGCTCCTCAAGACGTCATGTAAGGGTTGAACTGACAACCCTTAACATCCAAGTGGAGTCATGGCTGATGCTGTGGCAGTCTTGTTGATTTAAAAGGGGTTACTGACGTCTTCTAAGGGGGTGTGGCCCATTTCTTTAGTCCATGTTTGCTATGTCCTCTGCAAATTGGCATGTAGAAAGCCTGTTCCATCGCCTATGGTAGGTTTTGGGGTGTCTGAACTTTGTTTGGTTTGCAGCTAATGTGACACACTGGCGCCCACAGCAATTGAAGCAGTTCCCTGAGCTGCGGTTCACATACGAGGAGGAGGCCAGCCCAGAAGACTTCTTTGTGCCTTACGTGTGGACTCTGGTAGTCACACACTGTGGCCTACCCTGGAATCCGCAGCATATTGCCCTCTTCAGCCCCGGGCCAGTCGACTTGGACAGTGCATCCTCAGCAGACTTGGGTGAAGCCACGCTCTCCAGTCAGGCATCTGGCAGCGATCCGGACCTGTCCAGCAAGGTGTAATATTAACCCAGCTGTTTCAGATAAAGGTCAGGGGACATAGCCTCCGTTGGTCAGAGTATCGGTCTGTCACGCCAAAGATCACTGGTCCAACTCCAGTTCCTGGCAGAGGTTGCATGGCTTCCATCAGAAACCTTTAGAGCCTTGCCCAGGTGTGGCAGGGCAGCTCATGGTATGTCAGCTGAGGTAGACCCCCAATCCCCAGACGTGGACCTCTGGAGGACATTCTTGCCATAAGTCGTTTTTTGGTGGGGGCCTAGCGCATGTGGCTTTGGGACATTCAGGAACAAGAGACCCTGTTGTGTAAGGTCGAGGAAGAGATTCGAGACAGTGCCTAGGTTTGATTTCTGGGGTCAACCAGGCCTGCATCATGACGATATGGTGCGGTGCTGAGAACAACCCTCACTCTGCACGCGTTTAACACCAGTCAGGGCGACAGGATACACGTCAGCTTTGGTCGACGTTTAAGGTGGAGTTCTAGCGTCCATGAAGTCACTAGTACCGCGTGTGGGGGCCATGCACACTTTTACATTTTTTCCTAGTACC
>KV908536.1:203983-206483 GCA_002005505.1 Botryococcus braunii
GCTGGCCCCAATCTACTGAAATCATGCATTCCTGGGGCTGATCCCCCCCCCCCCCCGCGTGCAGCCACTGACATTACTTATGGTGCTTGATTTTAGCAGCCAACAAGAGTGCTAACTGAATGGTACTGAAATACAACCTGAACAGCCAGAAAGGCTTTTACCCACCACTGCACTCCGAACGCTGCAGAGCGTTCCAGAAACAATTTTGAAGACAAACATAACAGTTATTGGAACAGGAACCCAGCAGTTAAGCCCAGCCACGTTACTGCTGGAAATGAATTCAAGGGACAAGATGGTCTACTTCCGGTCAAAACTACAGTCCCCCCCCCCCCCCCTCTCTCTCTCTCTCTCTCTCTCTCTCTCTCTCTCTCTCTCTCTCTCTCTCTCTCTCTCTCTCTCTCTCTCTCTCTCTCTCTCTCTCTCTCTCTCTCTCTCTCTCTCTCTTCCCCCCCTTCAACCCTCGGAGAAGAGGAACCCTCCTCTTCGCCTCTCACACGCCCCCACCCCCCCCCCCCCCGACCGAGCCTCCATCTCTCGCCTTCCCACTGTCCGTGTCCCTCTCCCACGGCTTGCCTCACACTGCCATAATGCATGTGCGGGCTTGTGTTTGTGTGAATGTGTGTGTCTCTCTCTGTGTGTGCGCGTGTGTGTGTGGGGGGGGGGGGGGCGTG
Organism: Botryococcus braunii; assembly: GCA_002005505.1. Classification (NCBI taxonomy): domain Eukaryota; kingdom Viridiplantae; phylum Chlorophyta; class Trebouxiophyceae; genus Botryococcus; species Botryococcus braunii. The sequence continues at coordinate 204,655 of KV908536.1, forward strand.
TGCGTGCGTGTGCGCGCACGCACAGGCACGCCTGCAATGCTTTCGAAGTTCAGGAAAAAATGTGCTGAGGGGTGGGAGAGAGGCTTTGCCCACAGCTACAGGTCCCAAAACAATCAAGTTCAGGGGTCTTTGGAGCAAGCGGGACAACTGTTCGCATCCGCGGGGTGAAGCGGGGGTGGCGGGCAACTAGAGGAGGCCAGGGCAGGACGCACTAGCATGGAAACAGTACAATTGAGTTCAAGGGAGAGGGCTGCCGCTCCAGAGCCCCGGGCTTGGCCCAGCTGTGCTGCCCATTCGGGCCCCACTCCCCGTCCGAAACTGCTTCTTCCCCCTTTGCTGCTTCCCTGCCCCGCCAGCATCAGCCCTCCCCTTCAGCCCCTCAAGAAGCAGCTCCCGGGCTGCATGTCACCTACTTGAACTTTAACTGTTCTGAAAGGGAAGGGGGGGAAAGCGGAACCCAACTAAACTTGTTTTGGACACCCTTATCTGTACCCTCTTGCCCAGCCCCCCCCCTCTCTTTCTCCCTCTCTCCCTCTCTCTCCCTCCCTCTCCCTCTCCCCCCCCCTCTCTTTCTCCCTCTCTCCCTCTCTCTCCCTCCCTCTCCCTCTCCCCCCCCTCTCTTTCTCCCTCTCTCCCTCTCTCTCCCTCCCTCTCCTTCTCCCCCCCCTCTCCCTCCCCCCCCTCTCTCTCACACACACACACACACGCACATGCGTGTGTGTGTGTGTGTGTGTGTGTGTGTGTGTGTGTGTGTGTGTGTGTGTGTGTGTGAATGAGTGAGTGTTGCAACTGCGCTGCATCACAGCCAAAATATGTGCGAGCATTCTCACGCTCCTGTTAACCTTTGGTTCCCACCACAAAGTGGCTGGGGAGCACTGAAGTGCAATAACCATGACAGTCTTGAGATTAAGGGAGTTTTGATAAGTCCCCGCAATGCAAGATACATATCGAAACACATTTGCTTGGGAGTCCACCTAAACGAGCCCACACTCGGAGCCAGGGAGGGGTTACGTGCGAGGTGCTCAGGAGTAAAAGCGGGAACTCCCGCGAGGTCGAATTTGCATGGATTTTCAGTGCAACGTTCGTCCTTTCGAGTCGGAACAGCCCGATTGTGGCAGGTTTTGGGGCTGAAATGTGATCTCGCAGGAGTTCCCAGCAAAAGAGTGCCTTGCCTCTCCCGCATCACCTGGTGAGAGGAGGCACTTCCCCGCTCTCCTGCCGCCCGCCCGTCAGTGGTGCTCCCAGCTGCCCCCACAAACGCTGGAGCCTCTGCACCATCCAGCAACGCCCCCTGCCTTCCTTGCTGGCACTGGCCCCTCACGCCCTCCTGGGCTGTTACTCGCGCACCCAGGGGGCAGCTTGCGCTCATGCTCGGGCCTCCCGCGCCACACCCTCCAAACGCTTTTCCTTCCCCATTCTGCGGCTGATGGACCAACCCATCCTCCCGCCTGTGCTCGATGCCCGGCACGGGCTGCTGCACCGCACTTCCACCACCGCAGCGGCCGCCTCCGCATTCATTTTGCAGCCCATCCTCCTGCCCGGGCTCGGCTTGCGGCGACGGCTGCTGCCCGGCACCGCCGCCATGTTGGCCGTCCGCTACCCACGCATTTTGCAGCCCATTCATGGCTACATTGCCCCCCGTCTTGCCCGGAACGTTCCCGGCATCCTGGTTTTGCGGCGGCTGCTCCCTTTGCTGTTGTTGCTCGGGCTGATGGCCCTCTGCCCGCCCGTGTTGCAGCTCGCGCAGAAGGAAGGCGGCCGCATCCAGGTCGAAAAAAGCATCCCCTATGTGGCCTTGCTTGATGGCCCACACAACCTGCATTCCCAAT
>KV908536.1:211483-214731 GCA_002005505.1 Botryococcus braunii
TTGCTTTTCTTGCCTGCAACCTCCCCTCTATGTTGGCATGCCGTCATGCAACGCCATACATGCAATACGTTTATTTACGCCATCATGATGTAAAACGTTCGGAACATGTCAGAATCGTGTCAGGTACAGTGCCGGGCAATAGCACATCATGCCAGCTCACCCAGGGGCGACAATCACCCTTACGCCCATGCCACACATGTAGTAACATCTCAGAACGGCATGCTCCGCCATCTCACAACATCATGCATCATGACGTCGTCTCATCTCACAACATCACGCATCATGATGTGGTCTCATCTCGCGACGTCGCACCATTCTGTAGTAATTCAATTACTAATCGCCAGATGGTGTCACAGGCTGTCACGGGCACCGGAGGGGAATTTCCTTCAGGACCCAAGCCAGCCACTGGAAGGGGCAGCCAGTCTCAACCGTCTTAGATGGTCTTGTTCTAGAACAAGCAAGCAGCTCATCAGCTCAACAGTCTAATGAACGTACGTGCCAACCACACAGAAGAAAACCTGACCCGAGCTATTTTACGTTGCCAGCACAGAAGGAAACCTTACCAGAGCTATTTCCTGGGCCGTTCCTACTCATAAATTAGGGCTAATTAGGGCGGCGAGGCCACCACAGCTTACGAAAATTCAACATGGTATTATGTATAATCCTTGAAAGCTATATAGAATTAAACTCTGTATAGAAAACCGCCAGTTTCCAACAACAAGTGGACAATATCCCTTGGGGCGACTTTGAAAGTACATTGTTATCTAACAACTGAGAGGCGCCTCTGTGTAGCAGGGCGTCAATATCTTTCATGGGGATAGCGCCTAAGCAGAGGCTGTACAATTTATTTACTATTCAAGCAGCCAGTACCTAATTCCCCAAAATTCAAGAAGCAACTCGCCAGGATCTCCTCCCCTCACTGTTGAAGCCACAACTAGCCGCCATCATATCATACATCGATTCAACTGGCAAATAGCCAGCCCCTTTCTTTCCCGCAACGAGCCAGCACGTCATTCCTGGCAAGCTTAAAGGCGTGAAAACTCAGCAGCTCGTTCATGGCACTGGAGAAAGATAGGTAGTTGGCTAGCCAGCATTTTCTCTCCCCGGCAAACGAAAAACGCAAACTGCCAGCATCTTGTTTTCCGACAACAAAGGAGGCAAACAGCCAGCATATCATTTTAAATGAGAAATGGGAATGGGAAATTTTCCCACGAAACAGAACGAGCAAACAGCCAACATCTGGTCCCCACTAATAGGAACAGGCACTCAGCCAGCATCTCATTCCCACCAGTAACAAAAAGGCAAACAGCCAGCATCTGGGTCCCACAAACAAGACGTAGGCAAATAGCCTGCACACCTTGTTTCCAACCCACGACTTCCAAGGCAACATCCCGCATCTCTGTCCTGCAAGCTTCGGGGGTCATGCAGAACCCCTACATGGATGCATCTGGCCCCTACCATCCTGCCTTCTCCCTGGGGCTACTTCTTGGCTTATCAGCCACTATCCATGCTCTCCAGCCCCTGGGCCAATGCCACAATTCTTTGCAGATGCAAACAATCAGGGGAAGCAGGGCGCCTACGACAAGCTTGAACATACTTCAACTATATCACCCGATATTTCTTTTAAGGATGTGACATATTTCAATGACATCAATGATCAGTTTTGATTAAATTGGACCTGTTTCGAGTATATCAATAATCAAGCAATCCATATGATTTCATTATTTGATGCAGCACTGGTCCAGTCATGCTTCTAGGAGGCTTTGTCAATTATACCACGTGTCAATTTTATCAACTATCAAACAAAGCATAATATTTAATTATTTAATCCGGCGGAGGATTAATTTCGCTTCTTGGAAGCTTTGTCGGCCTTTGGCGTCTTTTGCGACTTGTCAGAGGCGGCGGCGCCTTTGCCGCCAGCAGGAGCCTTTTTAGGCGCCGCCTTGGGCCCTGTTTTCTGTGCCGAACGCTGCTGCGACTTCTTGCTAGGCTGGGGGGCTGCGGGGGAGGCCAGCCAGGCCCAGAGGAGCCCCACGAGGGCCCCTCCCGCCAGGGGAGCCAGCCAGAACACCAGAAAATGCTCCCAGCTGTCGTGCCCAGATGTGTGCCAAAACCACGCAAATGTGAAAGCTGGATTCATGCTGGGCCCTGTGTAGGCTGCCCCACCCATTATCTGTTCCCACCCACAACGCCACCCATCATCCAACGCCACCCATTATCTGCACCACCCATTAACTGCTCACACCCACACCGCCAACCAGCATCCAACACCGCCCATTGTCTGCCCCACCCATTATCTGCTCCCACTCACAACAACACCCATTAATTCAACGCCAACCATTGTCTGGCCCCCACCCACAATGCCTGCCCTCAGTCATGTCCCTGTTATATATACAGGGTGTATGTGTGCCCCACTCTTGTTAAAGGAAATCTGAAGTACACCTTACCACCAGATCTCCAAATTATCCAGATTATCCTCTTCTGGCTCCCGTCCTCCAAATCCTCCTGGCCCTTCTTATTATCTCTCGTCTCGCTCAGTCTTGCTCGCGATCGCAGGACGCCCTCTATACTTTGTACCCTGAGGACTTTGATGACTACCGTCATTCCTGCCTCCACTCCTCTGCTTCACTGCCCCCCCCCCCCCCGGTGCGTGTGTGTGCGCGCGCGTCCAGGGTATGTGTGTGTACGCGGACGTGCGTGCGTATGTGCATCCTCCCTCTCCCTCTCTCTCTCTCTCCCCCTCTCTCTCTCTCTCCCCCTCTCTCTCCCCCCCCTCTCTCTCTCTCTCTCTCGCTCTCTCTCTCTCTCTCTCTCCTCTCTCTCTCTCTCTCTCTCTCTCTCTCTCTCTCTCTCTCTCTCTCTCTCTCTCTCTCTCTCTCTCTCTCTCTCTCTCTCTCTCTCTCTCTCTCTCTCCCCCCCCCTCTCCCTCTCCTCTCCCTCTCCTCTCCCTCTCCCTCCCTCCCTCCCTCCCCCCCCCCTCTCTCTCTCTCCCCCTCCTCTCGCTCTCTCTCTCTCTCTCTCTCTCTCTCTCTCTCTCTCTCTCTCTCTCTCTCCTCTCTCTCTCTCTCTCTCTCTCTCTCTTTCTCTCTTTTTTCTCTTTCTGTGTGTGTGTCTCTCTCCTCTCCTCTCTTCTCTCTCTTTTTTTTTTTTTTTTCTCTCTCTCTCTCTCTCTCTCTTTTTCTCTCTTCTCTCCTCTCTCTCTCTCTCTCTCCTCTCTCTCTCTCCTCCTCTCTCTCCTCCTTCTCTCT
>KV908536.1:215036-217536 GCA_002005505.1 Botryococcus braunii
TCTCTTTTTCTCTCTCTCTCTTCTCTCTTCTCTTTCTCTCTCTCTCTCTCATCTCTCTCTCTCTCTTCTCTCTCTCTCTCTTTCTTTCTCTCTTTGTGTGTGTGTGTGTATGTCTGTGTGTGTCTGTCTGAGGGGGGAGAGAGAGGGGGGGGGGAGAGAGAGAGAGAGAGAGAGAGAGAGAGAGAGAGAGAGAGAGAGAGAGAGAGGAGAGAGAGAGAGAGAGAGAGAGAGAGGGAGAGAGGGAGAGAGGGAGAGAGGAGAGAGAGAGAGAGAGAGAGAGAGAGAGAGAGAGAGAGAGAGAGAGAGAGAGAGAGGTGTGTGGGGAAGGCGGAGAGGGGTGGAGACGGGACGAGAGATGGGGGTGGTGGGGAGGGGAATGAAGGAGCACAATCTGGTAGGTACCCAAATCTGGCGAGGGATGTGGTAAAGTGCAGGAGGGCAGCACCTAGTGAGCCTGCATACAGGATGCATCCGTTGAGAAGGAAGCCCAGCAAGAACTCACACAGGATGCCCTCTATCAAGGTGACGTCTGGCCTCAAACCCAACCCCAGCCTTACAAACTTCCTGCACAAACCTCCCCACATCCCAGTTGTCAGGTATTCACACATGACAATTCTTGCGCATTCACACACACACACACACACACACACACACACACACACACACACACACACACACACACACACACACATACACACACACCCACACACACACACACACATACTCTTAGAGACACCCACACCCATCCAACACACCACATGCGCACACGCACATGCGCCCACACACGCAAACACACACACACACACACACACCACACACACACACACACACACACACACACACCCATTTCTCCTCCCCTCTTCCCCCTTTCTCCCCCCCTCTCTCTTTGTGTGTGTGTGTGTGTGTGTGTGTGTGTGTGTGTGTGTGTGTCTGTGTGTGTGTGTGTGTGTGTGTGTCACAACAAAAAAGAAATGCACACACACACACACACACACACACACACACACACACACACACACACACACACACACACCCCCCTTCCCATGCATCCTCGAGCCATCTCCAGACCCGTTTCCTCCCCTGCCCCATTCCCTTCCCCCACCTGCCTCCAATCTCTCCCTGCCAGACAAGCTGGCATTTTCCCTGTCCTCACCCTCCCCCACACTTCTTTCCTTTTCTGGCGGGGACCCGGGGAGGGGCCGGCGGGACCGGACGGGAAATTTGAGGAAGGAGGCCTCACTGGGACCAGGAGGAAGGGTACAAGTGCAAAGCCGCAAAGGCCCCCAGCCCTGCCCCAAGCGCTTGGGCTCCCTGCGCCAGCCCAAGCATTTGATTACTTGACACATATGCCTCCTCCTTCTTTGCTCAGCTTGCTTGCTGGTCCCATTGTTCTTGTTTGCTTTCTCGTCACGGTTCCACCTGGTTACCCTAATCCTCCACACTTGTGCGTTTTCTCTTGACATCAATCTTCTGTTTCAAACATCTCACATGTAATGCATTTGCAGCGCTTTTTCAAGACAGGCGCGCGCGCGTGTGTTTGTGTGTGTGTGTGTGTGTGTGTGTGTGTGTGTGTGTGTGTGTGTGTGTGTGTGTGTGTGTCTGTGTGTGTGTGTGTGTGAGAGAGAGAGAGGGGGGGGGGAGGGGGAGAAGGGGCAGGGGGCGAGAGTGAGTGTGAGAGCGAGGGTAGAGAGGAGAGGGGCGAGGGGGGAGAGGGTTGATGCTGGGTGGACTTTGGGGGGGGGGGGGGGAGGAGGGGGCGGCCACCCCTTTTGTCCCTGAACAAGCGCATCTCCCCAGTATCTGGCAATCACGTCAGAGGTGAGAACAAAAGATGTTAGAGTAGGGAATGCATGCTAGAAAGGGACCGGTAAGCAATTTGCCGCATGGCAGAGCTTTTCCTACCACCGCAGAGCCCGCTGCTATGCCACACGACAGGTTTCCCCAATCCGCAAGCACGCGCAGTGGCCCACCCCAATCATTCTTCAATCCAATGGGCCATCTTGATCATTCTCCGAAGCGGCGAGATTTGCCACGACGGAGTCAGCCTTGAATTTGCTTTTTCCCTGGAAACAGCAGGGGCTGGAACGCACCACCCGGAAGACGTTGGAGAACAGGGGGGCCTTCCCAGCCGCCACCGCAGCCATGTTATTGCTGGGATTGAAGGAGGCGCCATCCCCCCCTACCCACACCCTGAAGGGGTCGAACAGCAGAAGGCCGGCAATCAGGACCCCCAGGTTGCAAGCCAGTGCGTCCAGTTTGCTTATCTCCGCCAGCATGGCAGCCAGCTGCTCACAACCCCCATGCCAACCTCAGCTAGCGTGCAGCCTGGTAGCAGCAGCTGCAGTTGCCCTGGTAGAAATGGTAGCAGCAACTGCTGAAGCAGTAGTGGAGATGGTGGTCATCCAAAAGGTCTGGAACTAATGATTAGTCCCTGTCGCCCCCCACCCATGCTTTCTCTCCATGTGTGTGTGTGTGTGTGTGTGTGTGTGTGTGTGTGTGT
>KV908536.1:222536-232536 GCA_002005505.1 Botryococcus braunii
TACCCGTCATGGTACTTACCAGCTGCAGCGGCTGATCAGTAATGGTCGCCCCACTGTTGTCGCTGGCAAGCATCAGTCCAGCACACGATTTGACTCGTTCGCAGCGACTTGAGACCTGCAAGCAAATAAGAGTACCTTTGGAACAAGAATACGTCCCACGATGTGAGAGCATGCGAAGCCACAGCTTGTTGGGCACCTGCGTAACCTCGTAAACAAACCCACATCACCAGTCAGACGTGGCACTCGTTTTGGTACAGCAAGATAAGGGATGGTGGGAACCCCGGGCTGGGAGCTCCAAAACCATTATCTCTTTTACGGCACCAAAAGCCATGCCTCTGGCCAGTGATACAGCTGCGGATTTAGAAGCTCGAGGTTGGGTTGTGCTTCCGTGTCTGCACACTTCCACATGGGGACACGTGTACAGGACATATCTTTACACTCGGATATCATGCATGGTCTTATGGCCAATGTACAGCTATATAGCCTCTATGGCATATGTTACATGTAGGGGGAATATGTTACATACACTATCGCAGCCTCACCTGGATCGGCCCCACAGTCTGACTGATCACCTGTCTGACCCCGAAGTCTATTAATGTCCTTGCCTGCATAACGACGCCTACATCGTTGCCACATGGTTGCACACCTTCCTTCCTCGGCGGCATCAGAAAAACAAAAGAAGTCACGAGGGACGCAGACACATGCGCCGACTATTGCACTGTTTCTAAAGCTCTCTGCCAAGCCATCTCTGGCTGCAGAAGACAAAAATCCACAACAAGCCACACTCCAACTCTTCCGGGCACTATTTCGTGATGCGACTCTTCTTGCCACAGGGGCACGAGGTTGCAACTACTTCATTTCCCTCCAAAAAGCTACATAGCTCGGCCCTGCTTTCAAAACCCGAAAAGTAAACCAAGCTATATGTGGCTTCAGACGTCTGTCGACATGGCCCTGAAACGACCACTGCCTGCGGGACAGAAGGCCCTCTAGGCAGGCTGCGGCCACAGCAGGCAAAGCGGGTGCCACGGGGCACCTGCAAGAACAAATTCGGTTCCCTGGGAACTGTCAAAAACAAAGGTAGAAGTACAGCATGCCTGTCTTTTGCATAGTTACGTATACAAGATACAACCATCGACACTATGGGGTTAACCTGCATAACAGGCCTCTTGCCTGCCAGAAGTACTGCACTGCTTGTTAAAACCCGTTCGGCAAGGAAATCGAGAAAGAAGGCACAGTTAGCACGGCATGCAATTCCCTAGCTGGTACCCGCAAAACCGTCTGGATCAGCGGTGCACGACCAAAAACAGCCCACCGTAATCCCACACAGCCGACACATTCGTCCACATGCCAAAGATGTGAACTGTCAGTTGTACCTTTGGCTCCCAACTTTGCTGTGCCAACTAGGTTACAACCTAAACCCCACAGCTTAAGAAGGCTACAGTTCCAATGCAAGAATATCCAGGTCTAAACGCCACTAAATATCCAGGTATTCTCCTTTTGAACACTTTTTACTGACCCGACTCCAAACAGCCTAAATGCCATGTTGCATTTATCCTTTGCCGCATGGCGTTATCTTTTGAATAATACTGGTAACTGACTGGGCCCCACTCTGCCCTACATTCCGTGGTGTCAGAGCCTGCCATGTGGCTTACTAAAACACGAAAACTGACTACTGACTAGGGTCCAAGATTGGGCTAGATGCGGTGGCATCAAACCTCTACATACAGCGCACTTAAAACTCAGCATGGCGGAACATAACCAAACACATCGATGATTTCTGATATATGTGCAGCTTCAGGGCTGGCATATCAGATGCTCCAACAGCCAGACACAAAAAGGCTGTTCAAAAACGTCATGGTGAACTTAGCATCACCACGTGGCTGTTAATGTTGTGGTAAACTTAACATCACATGTCCCTGCTTCTCTCCATTTGTCACACAGACGTTCAGCTACCTTTGACTCTACAAATACGCTTTGTGAGCTTTGCACGCACTCCCGGGATGCTGCAAATGCTTCTGTTGCGCCAGTGTCATAAATGAAGCGACCCAACAGCGTACGACGGTCCTCTCCCGTCCCTGTCACACCTTGCGGGCGGATGTCTTCAAACCGAAAGCAGCATACCCCCCATCGCTCGGGGATGTCTGTTCCATTTGTTCCATTCACCTAAGTCGCATTCCAGCCAAGCTTACTGAGAAATACTAACACACCTTCAGGCAACTGCGGGGATGCTATGTCCAACATGCCGCACATTACCACGTCCTCCTCCCTTAAAAAGGGGATTCTCTCCTTCCCTTAAAAAGGGGAAGGAAAGAAATTGCCCACTGCCCCATGACAATACCAGGAGGTTTCTTTTGCGTTTCATCTCCAACGAATTCGGGCAACACACCTGTATTGATGTATTAAATGTATTGATGACAGGAATGCATGTAACAGCCTCTTGCTGACCGGCTCTCAAAGAGCCTCTACCCCTCGGGATAATCCCCGAAGAACATTCTGTCCTATTCCTGTGCTAACAACGTTCCGTTGTCATCCTCTTGCCGTTTGAAGCCCTCATCAACAGCACTTTCAAAACTTTTGGCCCAGAACCTGGGAAGAAATGCAAAGCACTAGGATGACGACAAGGAGTGGACATTCCTATACGTATCTTTTTAGTATTGAGTGATGCACATCTGAAGCGTAACCCATACGTGCTCAACACTTCTCCGCACGGGCTTTCAGTCAACCTCCTTGGGCAATAACACTGGGTGGAGACCAAGAAACTTCGTGTATGTATGGGGGCCACGGAGAGTATTGGTGGTGCTTACATAATCTCGTCTTCGAGCGTGCCAGGTCATGCACACTTCAACTTTTTTCTAAACACTGACAACTGCAACGCGGGTCGCATTTCAGTCCGAATCTTGCCATAGCCGGGATTGGCCCCAGTCGGAAGGAAGAAATTTGTGAAGAAAATCCACACAAATTCGACCTCGTTGAAGTCCCCAGTACCACTGCCACAAGGGATTTGCTAATCATCCTACTCTACTTAGCCTTTTCGGACCGTGCAACAGCAAAATTGGAAAATTTGCGGACCGCCGCAGGATCTCTGCTACCGGATCGACAATGCCAAGGGCAACCACCTCCGAAAAAGCCCACACAGCTCAAGACTACCTTGGGACCCAGGGGTCTGCTCGCTCTTCTCCAGGCTCCGAGACTTCATCATCAAGTAAGCGTCCAGTAATCATGCGGGCCGGGATAAACATCTCATTGTCCAGGCTCCTCTGGGTGGCTGCTGAAGAACCAAGGCACAAGGCACATACCCGGAAACATTTCTTTTTTGGTTTCAAGACCCATGCCTTCTCCCCCCCCCCCCCACTCCCAAAAAAAAGTCTACATGTACAGCGTACAGCAATATAAACAGTTACGACAGTATATCCGTCTAAACTGGTAGAGCCGAACACAAAAATATATCGGCCTAAGCTGATGTAGACAGATATCAAAACGTGTCGGTCCACACCGATTTAGACGGATCTAAACTCACAGAGCCGCCTCACGAAGGCCGACGGGCTCAGGAATCCCTGTCAGCTAACTGCTCCCCGGATGCATCGGGGCTCTTCACGTGGTCACCTGAGCTTTTGGCGATGTGATCCCTTGCGAAGCACAGGCCTGGAAAACGTTCCTGCCTCTCTCTGAAGCATTAAGTGTCCGACAAAGGCCTGCAAATGCTCACGGGTGGCGAACGGATGGGGCCCTGACCTCCATCTCGGTACAGGCAACACTACATTGTGCATGACCTTGCCACTTCAAGAGCTTGTGAGAAAGGGTGGGGGACCACAAGCATGGCTTCCAGCGCACTTTTCAGCTGGGCAGGATCTGAGTGTTTGTCCAGGTGGTCTCGCAAGCCCGCCAACCTCTCCATGGCCTTCGTCTGGACCAGCTCCCATTTCCTCTTGGCCATGGCTGCACATATCCCAGCCCACCCTGCCCTTATTGTGCGCTTCAATCCCCATTAATTTTGTTCCCGGGCAAAAAGTATACGATGAAAATACGAGTGATTAATAAATTATAATATCGGTATCATCGGTACAATAATACTACAATAATGTAGTAATAAGAATAGTAATCATCATAGTAACAACATAATCAGCCACGCCACTTGCTCCCCACCCCCAACAGCTGCGCGCGCACTGGCGAGGGCCTCCCCTTGCTGCCCTATCTTACCCCCCTTCCCCCCCCTCCCTCCTTCTGCCCTCTCCACCAACCCCCCCCCCCCAACACACTGCCCTTGCCTTCCCCCTACCCGCCCCCCCCCCCCAAGGTCTCTCACGCTCGCTGCACACCAAACATACGCGTACATACCAAATGGTGTACACAAACACACATGGGTGGTAAAACATGTGCTCCATCATCCCAGGCGCTTCCCAGTCATTCTTGAAGTTCAACATTGTGAAGGATCACGGCAGAGGTTGGCCCGAACAAAAGAGGCGGACAGGCTGCGAAATGGAGGAAGATGTGGAGAAAGAGTTTTAACATTTTCTCACTGCGCTGGCGACATGGAGAGAATGGACGAAAGAAGCATCCTCCTTGGGAGTGGAAATTCCTCTTGATAAACGGCATTCGGGAGATAAATGGTACCACACTTTCCTGTTATTAAGAACCTGCACGGAGGTGAGGTTCCTGTTGTTAAGCAAAAAGCACAGCCCCTCACTCCACTCTGTGCAGTTGGGGTAAAAGTTGGATTTGTTACAAAAGTGAAACGGTCTCCGGAAAAGGTAACCTGCGGGATGGTGAAAGGCCCTTTGTTCCATACCTACGCGAAGATGAGGTTCAGCCTCGGGGAGGGAGTCCATGAGCTGGTGCAGGCCCCGCCGATTCAACAGCAGCGCGCGCACCGGTGCAAGGGCCCGCACGCTTGTTTTCCAGCACTCGGACGGTCCGGCAAAGTCCTTGAGCGACAGCTCTCCAATGAACTCCCCCGGCCCCCTCACCTGCGCCACCTTCTCGGCATCTGCCTCTCCTGGCCTGCCCCCCCCCCCCCCAAAGCCACTGCTCAGTTACCGCGCCTGTGTCACCTTTGTTTCCTCTCTTTCTTTGTTGTTTGCTCTCTTCCTTTGTTGTTTGCTCTCTTCCCTTATGTTGTTTGCTGTTCTGTTACCGAGAGCCACCAGCCTCTCACTCATGTGGCTCCTGGAACCCACGCATTGAAGAACACCCTGGCCGGCAGTTGCGGAGGCAGGGGTTTGTGGTGTCCCGGACTGTATAAACCATTCAACGAGCTGGACGTATGTGTACGTGGCCCCTCCTCCAAGAGGGGAGGGTCTATGATGCGCTTCCTGCAGTGGCTGCCTCCTCTTTTGCGGCCTTAAAACCCGCATCAAGAGATGTCCTCATGACTCCTTGCCTCCTGTGCCCCTGACGACAGATCCTGGAGGCCATGCCTCTGCGGGGTTTGGAGTGGGGGCTCAGTGGGGCAGCTCTTCAAGAACGGCGTGTTCCGATTACCTTACGTGAATCTCTTTGATCCTTCCCTTCATCATCATTATCACCTTCATCATGAGCATCTCTTGGATATGTGGGCGTGCGTGCGTGTGAGTGTGTGCGAACGTGTGTACGTGAGAGTGTGTGAATGTGTGTGTGTGTGTGTGGGTGTGAGTGTGTGTGGGTGTGTCTCTGTCTCTCTCTCTCTCTCTCTCTCTCTCTCTCTCTCTCTCTCTCTCTCTCTCTCTCTCTGTGTGTGTGTGTGTGTGTGTGTGTGTGTGTGTGTGCGCGTGCGTGCGTGGGTGTGTGAATGTGTGTGTGTGTGAGGGGGGGGTGGAGAGAAAGAGAGAGAGAGAGAGAGAGAGAGAGAGAGAGAGAGGAGAGAGAGAGAGAGAGAGAGAGAGAGAGAGAGAGAGAGAGAGAGAGAGAGAGAGAGAGAGAGAGAGAGAGAGAGAGAGAGAGAGAAAGAGAGAGGGGAGGGGGAAGGACCTGGGTGATGCATTAGACCTGACAGGAAGGAGGGAGCAGCAATGGGCCAGGCAACCTGAGAGAGGATACCAAGGTGTTGCGTTAAAAGTGGTACCCTCAGAGACGGAAAAGCGCACCGACCCCGGCACCCCGGGGCAGCCGTCGCCGGGGGGGGGGGGGGGGGGCATGGAGCAAAACGCAAATGTGTTTACAGAAGGTAGCCAGTTACTCACGGGAGAGAATTCATGAGCTGGCTGGCCCTCAGACTGGCCCTGAGGATGCGGCTGATGGCTGTGGTGCTCCTCTTCAGACTCCTCCTCGGGCCCTCCTGGTCCTCCCAGCTGCTGTCTGACTGCACAGCCACCAGCACCATCTCAGTCTCCAGCTCAATCTCAGGCTCAGCACCATATCAGGCACAGTCAAGATTAGCACAACCTCAGGCTCAGCACAACCTTGCCATGTTTGTTACGACCACCCCATCCGAGCTCCTAGGATCTGGCCCCCAATCATCATCCCGGCCGAAGTATGGGTCTCATGGCAGATGCAGACAGCCGGCTGACCTACAATGCCCACCCCCCTCTCCCCTCTCCCTCCCACTCTCTATCCCTCCCCCCCCCTCACACTCTCCCTCCCTCCCCCCTCTCTTCCCTCTCCCTCTCCGTCCCCCCCCCCCCTCTCTCTCCCCTCTCTCTCTCTCTCCCTCCCTCCCCCCCCCCTCTCTCCCCCCCCCCCCCCCCCTCTCTCTCTCTCTCTCTCTCTCTCTCTCTCTCTCTCTCTCTCTCTCTCTCTCTCTCTCTCTCTCTCTCTCTCTCTCTCTCTCTCTCTCTCTCTCTCTCTCCCTCTCCCTCCCCATCCAAACCCCCCCCAATTTCCGCTCTCGACCATCTGCTTCCTGCAAAAAGCCGCTGTCTGCAGACAGCCCCCAGCCCCCTTGCAAGGCGGCTTCCTGTATGTCACTGCCACACATCTTGTTTGGCCGGCGTCTCTGGTGGGGGGCGGGAGAGAAAGACAGAGAAACAGGGTGGGAGGGAGGGAGGAGGGGAGAAAGAGACAGAGGCAGAGAGACAGAGACAGCGACAGAGAGAGAGAGAGAGAGAGAGAGAGAGAGAGAGAGAGAGAGAGAGAGAGAGAGAGAGAGAGAGAGAGAGAGAGAGAGAGAGAGAGAGAGAGAGAGAACACTTGTCAATGAGCAGGGATTGAGGGCTATGCCTATGGTGCTTCCCAAGGGACCTGGCTTAGAAGTATGCCAGCGACATTGGCCCTGCTCCGAAGACAACCCCCTTCCCTTTTCCCCTCGCTCTTTGCGGACCACACTCCCGGCCATCAAGAAAACAAAGCAATGCTGCCACAACAACATTGGCAGGAGCGGAGCAAGCACCCGGTCATGTAGCAGAAACGATGTCACAAAACAAAATCACGCCATGGGACCGCGAATTCGAGCATGGAGCAAAAACCGCAGCAAGGAATTTATAATTTCTCCCTCACAGAGCTGGCTGTGTCCACTTCACTTTGAGAGCTTGTCAAAGCAGAGGCGTGATGAGCAGAGGCAGCAAAAAACATTTGATACGATACGAGGTATATCCAGTTTGGCTTCCTTGGAAAATCTATGTCCATCAGGAAAATGAGGACAACTAAAGGGTGGAGAGAGGTGACTTGAAGGGGTCTCACCTCGTCGCCATCGTTAAAATCAGCGTCTGCACATGCCTGCACGTTCCGCTGGATCTCACAGTATCCAGACTGAAGGTAAAAGATGATGTCGTGATTCTGCCCCTCATGCACTAAGAACTCCCCCTTGCGGTACGAGCGTGCCTCGAATTGCTGACTCAGCAGCTTTACTAATGCAGGCAGCTTGGTCCCTTCCTTCGTTCCCCTGCTGCCTGCCCGTCCCACCTCGCAATCCTAGATTGCAAGCAATTACCCCCCCCCCCTTCTCAGTCAGTCTGAACTTTAGCTCAAAGCAGACTGCACGCAACATATCTTCCTGGCCACATCATATGCAAGCAATCAAAACACTAATGACCGTCAATAGATGTTTGACTGGACGGACGGCAACATGTGCACGCGTCACACACACACACACACACACACACACACACACACACACACACACACACACACACACACGCGCCGCGCATACACAATTTCCCGTGGAAGGGGGGCTCAGCGATTGCAACTTCTCCATCTTCAATGTGGATCGTATTGAACAATTAAGAAGTTAAACACCCCTGAGGTTTCAATGTTCTCTCCTCCTCTACAAGTGCAGTGAGCCGTACCGCCCATCCCCTATTTACATCAAACACAACTGATCGCAGGCCTATGTCTCGACAGTGAATGCCAAAGCTACCTTGGCTTTGACCTCTTTCATTTTCCCACCCTGTCCAGAACCTCTTGGGGGCGTAGACAACCCACTAGGGATTGCCACCACCAGCCATCTCTCAGTAAAACTTGATATGGATGTGTTTTGAGAGAAGCCTGGGGGGATGGGGCCTTCAGAAGCTGACCCCACATCCAGGAGTGCTTGACACGCGTCGGGTGTGTACCGCCGAAAAACCCTTCCCACCGTCCCAGTCCTACCTTCCCAGGCGCCGCTCCTCTTCAACAAGGCCCGCTTGCTTCCGTGCGAGGCGCCAAATTGTAATTGGGATTCTGAGGGAGGAATAAAAGGGGCAGCAAGCCGGGAAATATTGTTGCGTCTTGCGGCGTGACCGCGCCAGGAACGGGATGGCGACTGAAAGCAATGCGGTGCATTGTTCACGGCAGTACCATCACACACTGTACACTTTTTCAAGTACTGCAGGAGGAGTGTACCGCGACAGAGGGGATGCTTCGCAGGCTGCCGCCCACAAGTGCAGGGTGTGTGAGTAGCCCCGTGATGGTCAGGCGGGACTCGGGTCTCTTGTCCAACAGGCCCGCCAGGAGGTCCTTCACCTGTGCAGAAACAACGGGCCTCTCCGGAGTGCGTGGCGGTACAGCGCGGATGTCATCATACAGCTGCATGATCGAGTCTCCTTTGAAAGGTGCGTGGCCTGGAGCACCCCCCTCCCCCCAGCCCTCTCATTGCAAAGACTTGATGCTCTTCGCCATTGCTTGCTTAAATTGATTCCAGTAATTCGATTCCCTTCTTCTGCTTTCACAGGTTGCTGCCTCTTGTGGGCGCCCCGCATGAAACAATCCTGGTCGCCTAGACAGGCTGCACGCCCGTGTCATGGAGTTAGTGACCACCTGAGTTGTGCATGCCTGTGTTGACTTTCCACATATTCTAGTCCTTAAAAAGATCTCTTTCAATTTAATTTAAAAGAAGGCTTTGAAGTCATAAATTGTGTGTGTGTGTGCACGCGCGCGCGTGCGGTTGCGTCCATAAGCAACAGTTGTGAAGGACAGCGAGGGAGAGAGAGGCAAAGGGAGAGGGAAATAAGAGGGGGGGGAGGGGAGGGAAGAAGAGGGAGGGGGGTGGGGGAGGAGAGAGCCGATGAAATCCAACAAGCGTGCTCTCCGAAACGAAATGGGGGTCAGTCAGCTTACAGACCTTGCCATTGTTATGATACCAGCTGTTCCAAGACCAGAAAGATGAAAGGCTGCCAGGAAGACTGCATACCCCTGCCCAACGGAGGAGGGCCCAGAGTGGGGGAGAGGAGGGGGGGAGATCTGCTTAGGGCGGAAACATACCATACAGAAACATGAATAACGAGATCCCCAAAGCCCACAAATCTGCTGGGAAGGGCAGATAGGGCAGGCCGGAGACCACTTCAGGAGACATAAACGCTGGGGTTCCTTTGGTGCTGGTCAGACGAGTGCCTGCAGCCACCCTCTGGCTACTGCCGAAGTCGATCAACTTGACGGAGCAGTTGCCTGCCAGCAGCATGTTCTGGGGTTTGAGGTCTGCATGGTACACTCCCTGGCTGTGAAGGTATTGTACCGCCTGCAGCGCACACCCAGTTCACTTTTAGATGGACAGAGCCAATTGCAAGCCAGCAACCTGGTCCATCTTGCCACGCTCAAGGTCTTCTTGGTGAACGCCTTGACCGTGATGGAACACCAGGAGTCAGGCAACGGGGAAAAGCGGGGGAAGGAACGTTTT
>KV908536.1:237536-240036 GCA_002005505.1 Botryococcus braunii
CCCCCCAACCCGTCCCTGGTGGCTTTTGAGGAAAGCTTGTATCCATGCCAGACAGAAGTGATCAAGGCAGTGTCCGTGCAGAACCATCAATGCAACAGATGCAATCCTTGAAATGCCGTGGCCAGCGCTTCAGCCCAGAAAGAGCACGGCAAGGGGAGCTGTGCCAAGTGATGAGTGGCATTACTGTGTTTGCAAAGGCCTCAACGCTGTCCTCGCCACAGCTTTGCAGGCATTTGACCCGGGGTTCAGCCTTTCCGATCCCGTGCCTGGCCAGGAACACCGCCATGTGGCTTACTCTGCATGCACGGGAGGAAGCCTCAGGAAGGCCACGACCTTTTACATCAACATTGGCGGCTCGCTTGCTCTCGCCACAGCCAACCTTCAGCATCTTGAGCCCCGTGGGTTTGCCCTGTGTGCCGCACAACAGAAGCAGAGCCGTTATGCCGACTTACTCGCGTGAAACGAGTGTGGGGTTAGGATAAGCTTCACTCTTTCTCATAGACAGCCGGCGTGCGCTTCCAGGCGTTTTCTTGCGAAACATCCGGGGGGGCTGCATTTGGAAGCCTTGGCACTGTTGAAGCGCCATTATGGGCTTTTGAAGCTTAACACTTGGAGAGGTGCGTTTGGATGCCTTGGTACTGCTGGAGAAGCATTGCACAGGGAGATGTGGAGGGATCATCTTGTTCTTGTCGGCTCACTATCGATGCTGCTGCATTTGGCCACCAGCTCGCTGGTCTGCAGGTGTGATACTCAAGTAGCTTGAATCTTGAGCTTAGGGGCTCACTGTTGCTCCGGCTGGTCTTTCTTCATCCATGATTGTTGCTATGCAGCCATTCCATCTCCCGGAGGGGGGCAAGGCT
Source organism: Botryococcus braunii (assembly GCA_002005505.1). Lineage (NCBI taxonomy): Eukaryota > Viridiplantae > Chlorophyta > Trebouxiophyceae > Botryococcus > Botryococcus braunii. The sequence continues at coordinate 238,397 of KV908536.1, forward strand.
GGGAGAACCAGCGAGGCTGAAGCGAATGCCACGATATGCAGCAATTGTGGCAGTCTCCGATATCTGGGCGGCATCGCGATTCGCGAATGCCACGATAAGCGGTAACATTCAATCCAAACCAATCTGCGCTGAGAGGCTCAGTGAGAGCTCAAGCTCTCGCAGATCTCGGGACGGACGATCAACGTCTCCTTGGGAAAACGTTCGCTTGACAGATCCCATTTGATTTGCGGCAAATTGTTGGTATTATAGAGATTTATTGCCAAGATGGCAACTCATACATGTGGTTTAGTCCAAGGCCCCCTGTCAAAGATCGCCAAGCGGCATACCAGCGTAAGCTTCGCTGAGCCTTCACGATCTTTGTCAAAGGGTTTCACCGCTCGCGTATCTCATCAAACAAGAAAATCGAATGTATCTTTTAAGCCAATGGCCCTTGGAACAGGTGATTATTTGAGGGTGTTGCCGTGGTCTTGTCGTGAGGGCTTAGTACAGGCCGTCCCTCCAAGACCCTTTCCTTTCAGCATGTGAAGTAAGTAAACGGGTGCAGGACCGTCGGACAAGAAGACACTGAAGCGGGAAGAAGAGCCAGATGAGTAAGTATCACGCTGTCTCAACTGACCTTGAATTGCTGCAGCCGCTCCACATTCTCTTTCTTCCACATGTTCATTGCTTGATGTGGACCAGGGGAACTAAAGATATATAATGTGGATGCAGTTACTGGCAAAGTGAAGCAGAGAAGAGGGGAGACAGCCCCTTCAAAGACCCGCTGGCAATCATTGGCATAATTGCAATTCTGTTTCCTTTTATATTCGTCTTAATAGCAATTGCTTTTGGTGTAATTGATGTGAATGGTGGCCGATAAATCATTTGCGGCTAATGTGAGCGGATGACGGTTATTCATAATGTTGAGTTGCTATACAAGTCTCCATGGGAGCTCTGAAGTTTGGAAGGAGAGATGATGATCAGCGAGTCAGCACTGAGGAGACTTTCCATGATTCCCAAATAATACATGGTATCACAGACTGTGTCAATCTTCAAATATGAGAAGAACATTAGGGAGTATTGCAGAACGGTGGAGGTGGGGTATGGCATAGTCTTTGAACTTTATGATGGATGTAGGGTCTCCTTTTTGTGTATGCGTGTGTCTCTGTGTGTGCCCTGTGTGTGTGTGTGTGTGTGTGTGTGTGTGTGTGTGCGCGCGCGTGTGTGTGGGTATGCGTGTGCGCAAGCATGTTCAGGAGTGCAGCGCACGCGCGCGCAGACACGTGTGTGTGTGTGTGTGTGTCTGTGTGTGTGTGTGTGTGTGTGTGTCTGTGTGTGTGTGTGTGTGCCCGCACACGCGGGCGTGTGTGTATGTGTGTGGGCGCATGCATGTGCGTGGGGAGTATGCGTCACAAAAGTTCTCCTGTGAATCCCTCTGGATCGCACGCAGTAGTCCCTTGTTTCTAGGGAGCTAACGGAAGGCAATCGTTGACCTGAAGAGCTTGTCCTTGAGTTTTCCTCCTGCTCGTGGCACTATCTTTGAGCTTTTTGCAGAGTTATCTACTCTAGGATTGGAAGAGTTGAACTGTTGGAGTCTTATGAGGGCCTTCTCTGTAGGGCATGGGGTTTTTGATCATGTTCCTTGCAGCATGAAACAGTTG
>KV908536.1:245036-287536 GCA_002005505.1 Botryococcus braunii
GGAGACGTAAGAATGCAGGGCGTTGTGGAGTGTTTCGCTGGTAAAACTCCTGTTAAGGGCTGCTGTGGCCAAGCCCTTATCAGGAGTTTTACTAACGAAACACTCCACAACGCCCGCTTCCTTGCACGCACCCCTTGCGAACAGAAGCCCTTACTGTGTTTATAACAGCAACAATACAAGCTTTCACTATCCAGTGTTTGTTCACAAGGCAGTCTTTACTGAATTGCAAGAGAACACTGATCAACAGATACAAGCTCGGAGAAGCGGGTATGAGTATGTCCACATCTAGCGACTGATTGTTTGAATCTGTTTACCTGTCGAACGAAGCACTCCCAATGTCAATGCAAGATCTAATGCACTAACGCTCTGTCCAATAGATCTACCTGCAGTCCGTTTCGTAACCGAGTGTTCGTTGACATAACCTAAACATATCTAAACAATGCTCAAAACACGGCCACTGTCGAACGCAAATGCAACATACCCGGCTGCAATCTCCTTGGCACCCTTGGCCACAGCAGTCCCTTAACAGGAGTTTTACCAGCGAAACACTCCACAACGCCCTGCATTCTTCCGTCTCCGTTAACATCCTAAATAACAAAGACCACCTGAACAAGAACAAGCCTGTCTGCATTTCAGTATCAGTAATCACGGCCACTCCCTCGTACGCACCCCTTGCATACAGAAGCACTTACTGTGCTTTTAACAGCAACAATACAAGCTTCACTTTCCTGTTCAATTAGCACCTCAATCAACACACCTGCCATCATGTTTAATCAGCATGAAAGCATTTGAACCCTGCGACCGTTACTGTCAGCGGAACGTGTGCTTACCAATGTTTGTTCACAAAGCAGTCTTTACTAGAGTGCAACAGAACACTGATTAACAAATACAAGCTCGGAGAAGTGGATATGAGTATGTCTACATCTAGCGACTGACGAGCTTGACCACGATCCTGCGATCTAAGCAACTCGATTGTAACCGGTAGTAACGGTACACTGCTCACGAGTTGCCCCTCGATTGTACTTCATAGTCATATAAAGTGACCATGACCAACACCCCTTTCATGCACATGTCTTAATGCATCACTGATGTACATAATCATCTCATACGTGTACACCCTCGATAGAGTCTTTAACTAGTTGCCAACTTGCGACTGTCCAAGACTTGTACTTGAGTGAAGGCACCTATCTGGTCACCCCTGAAACGCCCGGATGCGTTTGTACTTGCATCATCCATGAAGTTCGTCATGTGATGTGTCTAAAACCAACTATGTAAACACAATGAGCCCCTTGTAGGTACTTGCTATTTGTATCAACGTGTTGTCATTAATCACAACAGGTCGTGATAAAAACTCCCGGACTGGATTGAATCAAAGGAACGTACGTACTTGTACGTAACTATACGTACCTACTGGCTCAGCAGTTTACACAACAATACGTCTGCCACCTTCTTGAACAACATGCTCCCTCTCCATTGCCGATTGGTGGCCCAATTGAGCATGCGAGGCTATATTGCTCTCATCATTGGTTTTGCCACCTTGTTCTGCGGCACGCCCTCTGGATTCTGTGGTGGTCGTCAGAGTTTACTCTGGGAACAGGAGTCTGTTGAGTTCTGAACATTATTATTGAATGCCTTGTGCTTTAAGTGATCTTCAGCTGTGCACTATTAGGATATGGGTCCATTGAGAACATAAGGTACCTTAAGACACGTTAGGTTGTGGACGATTTCGAACATAAGGTACAATCTGATCTAGATTACGCGGTAGTGTGAAAGGACTATTAAAGCTGCAATCACCGCATAGTCGAGCAACTGGTTTGGAAAGATACTGGGCACATAAGGATGCCAGTCTTGTTCATGCAGTTGCATGTGTCTAAAGAGCAGACAGTCGTCGAGGACTGTAGCTGGAGAGGCACGAACTTACGACCTGTCTGCTTGCTTACAGGTGCGGTGACGCAGGGTGTGTATTGGTAATGTGTTCATGTTTGATTGCTTGTTTGTAAGTGAACCATCTTAGTGTACAATAAAGTCTCCCAAACAGCTAAGGGACGGAGTCTTGATTGAGTATAGGAAGGTACTTGCTTTCAGCCGTGAGGAGCTTATCCGTGTGTAGATGCTCATTGACAGATCAACGTGTAACGGAACTGGTTTGGAAAGATACTGGGCTCATAAGGATGCCAGTCTTGTTCATGCAGTTGCATGTGTCTAAAGAGCAGACAGTCGTCGAGGACTGTAGCTGGAGAGGCACGAACTTACGACCTGTCTGCTTGCTTACAGGATACGCCACTGCCCATAACCTTTTACAGAGTCGCAGCTGTTCGGCTCCTTTGTTGCGGAAAGAGTGTTCCTTCCATCACAACGAGAAAATCAGTATTAGCAAAAAGTTGTGGCAGAGAAAAAATTGACACCATTTTTTCAATATCTTCTTTTTTTTCGTATGCGTGTGCATGGCATGTCAAGAGACGTGGGGCGGAGGCCCCGGAATGTTCGCCGCCACCTTGGTCATTGTGACATGTGTCGTAAGGCATCATTTTGACACGTGTCGTAAGGGGGCGGTTTGTGATGAGCTTCAGTCTATGTTTACCTGCACCGAACCCCATGCGGCAAACGTTTCGCCCAGCTGCTTACTTCGGGCATACACACTTTGCGGTTTGTCCTTTGCATCACAAGCTCTTTGCCACTTAGTCGTTGCGTGGTTTCCATATCTTTTCAACTTTTTTTGTGGGCGTTCATCAGCCTCATCAGCCCCATCTCATCAGCCTCTAGTAGATGCACAGGTGTAATCTTTTTTCTCCGAGTGTGGATCAAAACGGACCAGCCGCAGCAAGATTCAGCCCTTAGCCCCAAGTTTCATTCTACCCGACTGTCTCACCCGCCGATCAGTCAGTTCAATCCTGCTGCTGCAGCGCCAGCTCGTCCCGACAAGCGAACACCGGGAACGGAACTGACCCGCGACGAACAGAACATCCCTGTACGTCTTCTTGTGCAATGACCGGCTGGTTCAAAAGTCCGTGGAGATGCATCGACAAGGGCAAGACATCCGGCAAGGCAACATGTTATATGTCAGCGTGGATGGAACGAGTAGAGGCCGGAAGCCTCCAACGCCCAATGGGAATTTTGGGGTTACTTGCATAACAGCTTAAGTACACCGCATCTACAAATCTATTACGATGAAAAAATCCTCGCCACCATCCGCGCCCTCCAAGCTGAAACTACGCGGTACAAGAAAACGCGTGTCGCCCCCCCCCCCCCCCAACCATTACCATTTGGCAGCAGGAGCGGCAGCAAACCATATAGCCCCTCCTTAAGGTCGGAGGCTAAAACGGAACAGCCGAAGCCCATATCAGCCCACACCCGCTCCCCAACAGTTCATGCTACCCGAATGTCATACCTGCCGAGGAGCGTGCAGCACTGCAGCAGCAACAACGGACCTGACGAAGAAGAACATATCCATCCACCTGATGTACATCTTCCTGCTCAATGGCGGCTTGGTTCAAAAGCTATTGGAGAAGCTTCGAGAAGCCTTAAGGCAACTAGCAAGGCATCTTCTTTGATGCAGATGCGGATAAAGAAAGACCAGGCGGAGCCAAGTCTGCCCCTAACCCCCCCCCCCCCCCCGGGTTCATGCTACCCGACTGTCACACCTGCCGAGGAGTGAGCAATTTTCGACCTCGCAGCTTCTTCTTCAGCTTCTTCCAGGTTGAGGTTTGAAATGCTCGAGCGCAACATCCATATCTCTTCGCTTGAGAGATATAAGAAATGAGATGACCCTCTAGAATGGAAGAGTTCTCAAAATTTCTCTATTGATTTGATGCCCTTGAATGCTCTGCCGTTCAGGGAATGCATTTTGATAAGAGTGTGGACATGGCCTTATAAGGCCTGGTATTCAGGCTCGTGATGTCTTGTTGATGCACTTAGGGGTACGTGGCCTATATAGGCCGGATATTCAGGAGAGGGACTAATATAGCTGGATTTTCAGCCATATGATACCTTTTGATGCAGTTTGGGATACATGGCCTAAATAGGACGGATACAGTAAATGACCTGTGTATCATACAGTTAAGCCGGATATTAATGTGTGCTTGTGTTCGGATCATGGTGCACCGGTGGGGTAGTCTGGTAGAGCACACCCTTAATGTGTGCTTGGGTTCGGATCATGGTGCACCGGTGGGGTAGTCCGGTAGAGCACACCTTTAGTCCGGAACGTTAACAACGTACCAAATTACCTCCCAATCCGGATTGGGAGGTAACGCCATGGTCTTTCGTTTATCAAGGTAAGAAGCCAAAGCTTTGGCTTCTTACCTTGATAAACGAAAGACCATGGCGTGCAACCGCTGATAATCTTTATCGAAGTGCAGGGGATTAGCTTGTTATCTCCCAATCCGGATTGGGAGGTAATTTTGTACGTTGTTAACATTCCGGACTAAAAGCTGAAAGAGAAACACGTGCCGGAGATCTCCCACACGTGTTTCTCTAGAACGCAAATTTGTACCCCGTGTGGGACGGTGGAAATGTCTAATCCTTAAGATCTTGTTATGCCAGCAGCGCTGGCTTCTGTGGTGCGGGGGGTGATTTCCTCTTGTGTAAAGTAAATCCTTAAAATCTTGTTTCGCAAAATCCTGTGGGTTCGTCTTTTCGAGTGAACAAATAAGGGCTTCATAAACCGGGATTGAAAGGTCGCTATGGCATCCTTTTGATCCTGTGAACACCATGAGTTTCAACAGTGGCTTCGTCTTTTGGAGTGAACGTCTAGGGGTGCTGTAAATTAGAATTGCCAATGTCGCTATGGCAGCCATTGAACCATGTGATCACCATGAACTTCACGCGTTCCACCCCTTTAAAGGCACAGCAGCTTTACAGCAAATTTGCTGTAGAAGGCAACTTTCACCCCCAAAAGGATTGTGCAAAAGCAAGTTAGGCTGTACTATTTTTCGTGATACTTTTAATTGAGGCAATCCTTTTCCGGAAAAAGACCAGTTTCGAGTAGAATAGGACTGTGGCTAAGATTAATAATCGAGGGCGCCGCCCCATATGCGTGTACACGGTGTATGACGCGTTTCCGTACCGCCTATCGATACAGCCACTATAAGTCAAGCTTGGGTACCCTATATATATCGAACTGATGAAGGCATGCAAAGGTGCTTAATTAAGATGATCAAGGGTCCAATAGAATGCGTTTGGAATGTATATTCAACGTGATGATCGGCAATAATTATTAATATTGGTGGTGGTGTAGGGCTGGCTTTGCCCAAAAACACCGAAATCCACCGATAATTGGCATTCTACTGCATGTATATACTTCTCTTGCCACACCCGAATATTTCCTTTTTAAATTTAAACTTTCACAACTAGAAGCTCTTGGTAAGGGCTTACTGTGCTCCGTAGATCAGCGGGATATCCTCCCCTATGTACCGGTTGACAGAACAAAAGGTGCGAGTGCGTGCACCTGTCAAAAACAGGGCGATTTTCAGGAGGGCAACTGTTCAAAGGGTCGTCGTTACAAGGGCCATGCGAATTGTACAATTACAAATATAACTTGATACTTTGCTCTCAAGTACTCATGGTCTTAACCTACATTTTCTACCAATTTCAGCTTCAGCCAACCCAGCGTCTGCTTGCAATGCTCAATTCTTTAAAAAAGGCGTTTGCACAATCCTTTTGTTTGGGGGTGTTTGTACATCGCACCCACCTGCATCTCCACACAATAGGTGAGCCACATGGTGCCGATCAGAACACACAGGTGAGCCTGCAGGCTTCTAGGTTGTTGGGCTGAGAAGCCTGGAAATTCAGTAAGGGTTTAAGTACCTAGAGGCCAGTTACCCCGAAAGGCACGCTATCTTGTTAGCCTTGTGTTTTAACCAGAACACAGGCAGGGGTGTCACTTGGAAGGGACCGTGTACCGCACGCTCCATGGGATAGATATGTTTACGAACACATCAGTCATGCATGCCGACCAAGTTCGAAAACTTGCATGTTCTTCCCATCATGATTTACATGTCAGGGGGGCCTTTGCAGCCCAAATCTACAACGATTGCCTCCACACCCAAGGGAGACAGACACCTCGGTAAAGTCACTGTTAGAACCTTCAAAATGTTCAACATGTCCAGTAGTTACGCTGGCCAACCGAGAGTCACAGGATACATCAAGCATGTACGCCATGCTATATCGCTCATCACCTGTAGCTTTTCGAATTCGCAGGAGCGAAACACTGCTGTGCAACCAGTCTGAGTTCCTGACCCGTTTGTGAATACACTTAATGTGACATATGCCTAAGCAAGCAACGCAACCCCTGCCCTGTAGACACGCACACCAGATCAAGAAAGCTGGGGAAAACTGCAAAGCGTTGCCAAAATATCAAGAGCTATGATACAGGAGCCGAAAAGGGAACACGCGTGCACAAGGCCAAAAAGGTGTGGGCGCGTCCCTGCAATACAAATACACATACGAGCGCACGTGCGCACACGCACATGCACACGCACACACGCACGCGCGCGCGCACACAGACACACACACACACACACACACACACACACACACACACACACACACACACACACACACACACACACGCGCGCGCGCGCGCGCGCGCACGCACATATAAGTCTGAGGATAAGAGAGTGGGACACTTCTGCCACCGTGGCGGGGTCGGAGCACCCTGGTTCCATCCTCGCTCCAATTACCTTCTACATGATGAGGCCGCGATTGTTGTTGTATGCATTCTTCCATTTTGGTCCCAATCCGCCAACTGTGTTTAAACAGGCATGCATTGTCCCATTCGGGCATTGTCCACACCGTGCCCCAAAATCCAGTCTTCAGGATCTATACTTGGATGGGGCTGCATTATCTGACAAAATCAGACGTACCGCATCCAAGTCTTGAGCCTTGGCACCAGTGGGTCCCAAGTCCCATCCCATTCTGCAAGTGTTCCACTCCTGAAGCCCAGATGCCACACACAGGGGCACTCCAACAACATGACGCCTTGCCCCAAGATCTTGATCTGGCAACGTTTCCGCAGCCGATAAGGATCAACCTAGGATCATCTGTCTAGCAGAAGTAGGTCGGCACTAAATCAGACCCACCTCATCGACCTGGATGCGATAGCAGCTTTAACCTTCTTCACTTGTCATACTGGGGGAGGTCATCTGCCCAGCGCCCCGCCACACACATGCACACACAAACAATTGATCGGTGCAACCAAGGATCCTAGGCATTCGACTCGCTGTAACCTGATGATGATCAAACAAACTCAAGAGGTATGAGCACAGGCCTTGCCTAAATCAAGGGCCGGCTCCTTCAAGCATACTTATCGGCTTTTTGACAGAGCCAGGTTCGTGACAATTTCTTGACAGGTTTCTAACATACGTTTATCGACAAACTGGAGGGCCCCCCCCTCTCCCCTTTCAGCAACACAATCACACACATGTGCCGGCTCAAAACTGGCAGGGCAGGTCAAAATTCCTCCCTTTCTGGCTATGATACAGTTAACATACTATACATGGCGGCCGATCCTTCTAGATTCCCTCAATGCGTTGCAAAGGAGGACACGCCACACTACTCATAAATTTACATATATCACGTGATAGGAGCATAAACGCGACCGGCACATTAATCTTGTGCCAGCATCGACAGGAGATTTGGCTTGGGTGGCAATCTGCAGGCTCCGAAAGTATTTAACAAGCCGGCACTACTGGGTGGCTGCGCAGCCCCAGCTCAGGCAGAAAAAGTTGTAGAAGAAGGGCATGCTGCAGATGCACTGGTTTCCAGCTGGGCACGATGTCCAGCCAAACCAACCTGCACAGGAAAGACACTCTTTACAGAAAACAAAGCTAGGTACGGACGAAGGTGAGAGTCCCCATCCTGAAGTAGCCCTTCTACCCCAATCCCCCAAACACGGAAAACGGGCACACGCAGGCAGGGCAGCACATGCAGGCAAATGTGCCCCCCCCCCCTCTGGTCTTGCTCGTGAGAGCTCCCTCTCTTTCCCCTCGCTCCCCCTACCCTCCCTCCCGCTCCCCTGCTCTCCCTCTCCCTCCCATTCTCTCTCTCACGCCCCTCCCTCTATCTCCCCCTTCTCAGATCCCTCCACCCCTCACAGGAGGGGGGGGAGGGACAGAGAGGGGAACGAGAGCAACACACACACACACACACACACACACACACACACACACACACACACACACAGACAGAGAGAGAGAGAGAGAGAGAGAGAGAGAGAGAGAGAGAGAGAGAGAGAAGAGAGAGAGAGAGAGAGAGAGAGAGAGAGAGAGAGAGAGAGAGAGAGACTGGGAGGGCCAGGTCACGGCAGTCCTATGGGGGTGCAGGTGCCACCATGTAGATATATTAGCAAGGGATGCATGACTGGGAGTCACCACAAACTTGTGGTACATTCTTGGGATTTGGGTGCGTCTTCACGGGGTACGAAGGGGACATGGCGATCCCGCATGTGCCTTCCTTCTTGTTGCTGTTCCGAGCCAATCTGAAGTAGCCACTCTCACCCCAGGTCTCGCCCCTACATTTCGCAAACTTCTTTTCAATGCTGCAATTTAACAAAAAAGGGAGGGGATGCTCCCAAACCCCTCCCCATAAACAAGACAAAAAGTTACAATTACAACAACAAAGGCCCCCGCAAGATTTGCCAAGCGATCCTCATATCAAACTGAATGAAAACCAAGGAGAAGATGATACTTTCAACACGGTGATTGGCACATACAAACGTGGATCCAAACACCGATTCCGGAACACCTAAACAGTTGTATACACGTCGATGAGACCCATTGCTGTTCCCCATGGCAGTCAACTGGGATGTGAGGAACATAGTGCTACAAAGTCAGCGAGGACATTGATGGTCCTGCTCTTCCATTGTGCTTTCCCTTCATTCGCCGTTCCATACGTGTTTGCTGTTGTGTGTTGTGATGTACTTGGCCAGTCATACAGCAGCCCCCCCCCCCCCCCCCCAAAAAAAAAGGGGGGGAAAGGGGGGGAGGAGAAGGGAACTGGATCTGCAGAACTGCTGAAGGGATGCTCACCAGCTGTTCTTGACTTTCCAGTAAGGGACGCCAGCCTCCTGTACACAAACCATTCAGCTTGTAAGCCACCATCAACGCCAATGCATCAGGGTATATGCCACTGGCCCTTTACCCCCAAGGTAAAGGTGGGGAGGGGCTGAAGTACAGTGGCTTACATCAAGTAACCAGAAGTAATGTCAATTTCACGAAGTCATCATGGGTTGTCGTAGGCCCTCCAAGAACAAGACTCCTGTCATCATGGCTTGCCCAGGATTCTCAAGTTGCAAGTAAATGGTTTGAACCGCAATGTATGTGGAAGTAGATCTGTTACTACCAGAGCACCCCACGCACCCCAGGCCTTAGCAACACAGCCCTGACCATTTCATACTTTGTGGATAGACTTGGGTCCCCCCCCCTCCCCCCCAAAAAGAGGGAAAGAAGCGCAAAACAAAATAAAACTCCCCTGATGATCACAGACATACCTGCTCATGCACTCCCGCACGCGCGCGCGCACACGCACACGCGTGGGCGCGCGCGCGCGCGCACACACACACACACACACACACACACACACACACACACACACACACACACACACAGGGGGTAAAAAAAGCCTCTTTTTCAGAATGTGTCGATGCACACCTACCTCACCATAGCCCACAGCCAAGACGCCGTGGTCCAGATCAGTGCAGCAGTTGGCTGTGTCAACGACACCAGAGGAATAGAACTGCAGGCCCTGGCTGGCACAGATAGCAACGCTGACAGGCTGCTGGGACACTGCCTTCAGCAGGGCTCCCTCGTCCTTCTCAGGCACGTCTTCATATCCGTCGATGGTAACCACATGGCGGCCCTCTTTCAGCTTGTTGCAGTAGGTCCCCACACTCCAGTAGCCGTAGTCTGCCTCTGTATCAATGCCTCCATTTTTCTTGATGTACTCTGCACAAAATCCACCTTTGGCTTGTTTATTTCCCCCCCGAGATCCCTGACTACTTTTCCCCTACTGCTGTTCAAGGCACCTCCCATGTTCCCCCCCCCCCCAAAAAAAAGGAAAAAAAAAAAAAAAAAAGAAAAAGAAAAAAAAGAAAAGAGAGGTAGGGGGAAAAAGAGGGGAGTGAGAGAGACTCCCATTCACCTCCCTTGGTCAGTTCTTCCCCCATTTTCCCCATTTTCTTTGGGTTTTTGGGGGCTTGGGGTGGGAGGGGGGGCAAAGTAAGCACCAAACATCTCATCACAATCATAATCAGGCATGGAGAATTCTGCACGTGGGAAGGGGAAGCTTGTTTTGGAGGTCGACAAGGGCACGATCAGGCTTAGGCTGCATGGCCATCCTCATCATGCTCCAGAACATAGGCAAGCATGTGGAAGAATGGAGGTTCAACTTTGGAAGCCAAATAATGGAAAGGCATGCTAATGAAATGGCATAGCCATCTTATAAACTTGTGTGCCTGAGGAAGCACACACATTAATATTTCTAAGCAGCAAGGGGCTGCAACTAGCATCACCACATATCACCCGTGAAGAGGGCAGTGCCTTTTAGCATAGTCCTTGCAACAACCTCCTTTTGTCGACCAACAAGGCATCCTCAAAGTGGCCATTAAGGCACCCCAGCTACAGACAGCAACTGGGTGCCAGTATCCTTATAGAACTTTGGTCTCTCGACATGAATGCGAGGCCTTTCTCCAAATAGTACCCTCAATCTCTCTCGATGAGTGTGCGACCATTCTCGTGAACGACATCAATCTGTCACGATGAGTGGGATCCAATTTCCACATGTCCAGATACTAAGTCAGATCTCTGCCATGCCTTTGACCGGACACTGAGTCAGATCTATACGATGAGTGCGACTGCAGCATCCTGAAAGCAACTTCAACCTCTCTCCATGAGTGAAAATGTCAATATTTTGAAAGGTACATGACTTGTGTCCGAATGTGGCACATCCAGGGAGGCAAAAAAATTGTGTCACATCTAATCAGACCCAATGGAGGAGCATACCAAATGCGTAATCCATGAGGCCGCCATTGCATCCCAGGTCTTTCGATGTGTCGCAGTCAACTAGCTCCTGCTCGCTCAGGGAAATCAGCTCTCCTGTCTGAAGGTAGTTCACTCCTTCAACCGCCCCTGCAGAACCAGGACCCAGCGCATTCTAGGTAATTTCTACTGTCTGGTCATGCTACAAGTGGGTTGCCCTTTTCAACAACCAGAACAACCCATCATCGTCACAGGACCAGGATCAGGCCTGGTTTGGGCACGAATCATCTGTATGGTGGCAAGACAAAGTATGCTGGCCGTTCACGAACTCACATGTAAACCACAAAGGGCACAATGGATTTGGAAGAGTTATACCCTGACGAAGGGCTGGCCGTGGTTATAACAAGCAGGATGCTGCAGCAACATGACTGTTCAGACTTGTGCCACAGCCAGAAACAGAGCACTGACAGCAAATCATCCTTTGGATGATGTTAACCAGCGTGAGCTATTGATGCGCACCAATGGCAGAGAAGGCCCAGCAAGAACCACAGAACAACTGATTCTTTACCCCTGTCACCGCTCCCTCCTTCACCCAGTCCTTCTCAGGCGGGATATCCACCACTGTGCTGTGTGAAAAATACTTGCTTGGCTGTGCCCTGTATGAGCAACAACATGTTCTAATGTCAATGCCAGGTAGTGAGAAGCTTGCTGCCCACACACGACACATCTTGGATGCTCATGCCCAGACTGCACATACGCTCCCTGGAACAATTCCTTTCCGTACGTCATTGTGGCTGCGAATGCCGAGGATAGAAATCATTCACAAACAAACAAACTGGCAGTTCCTCCCCCTTCCTCCCGTCCCACACCCTTTCCTTACAATGAGTCCGATTTGGATATGTGGAGAAGGCTGCCCATCAATTCAGGTTTCAGAGACCCTGAGCACGCGTACTTACTGGAAGCTTCCATTTGCCAGGGGCCTCAAGCCCAAGTATCGCTTAAACTCCTCGTTGGTGAGGTCCCCAAATTGGTTCATGGCCATCTGCACTTTCAAGCAGACAAATTTTAATAGATTTCATGGGTATGTTCCAGTCCATGCAATGACTCTTCTAAAATCAGGCAGGACTCTTAGGACATACACAGCACTCAACACGCTTCAAATATTAGAAACTAATGAAGCGGACCTTGTAGCTGAGATCCATGCTGTTGTGATGCTGGATCTTTGCATTGTTTTCTCTCCAGACAGAAAATCGGTTCACTGCCTCAACTTGGTTGTTCCCGTACGTCCTGTCGAACTTGATCTGCCACTCTTGAAAAGCTCTCCAAGCCTGAGCGATGCATACCACAACATGCTTAGGTTCAACAACGATTCAAGCATTAATCTGGAAATGAAGCAAAACACTTTTTACCTCAGCATCCTCAGCGCGCTTGGGCTCTATGTTCAAGACAAACGGGGTCGATACAGCTGCTTGACAGTGTAACAGCAACGCGACGGCCGCGGCCAAGCTAACTTTTTGCACAGAGTTCTTCATCTTCAGGTTCATCAGCAGATTGTGTCTCTCCCACCGGTTATTGATGAGATTCCGTATTGGGAAACGGGATCGGGTAGGCACGAGCGCGGGAAGCTCGTGGCGTGCGCTGACCAGGTCAGCCTGACCTGCTGACGTGTCGGTAGTACCGACTCGGTACTAATCGGCAGTCAGGACTCAGGACATCGGCCTCCGATCATCGGAATCCGATGATGGACGCATATACCAGTAATGCAAATATAATTGCGTGACGCACCCTCCTGGGGATCACTGGGCTTATTACATTGTGTCACATTGGTGGTAGCAAGGCGAGACGTTGGAAAGTAGCTGGACCTTGGCAATAGTTTGAGGTAATGTGTTTGGTTTCACAGGCGTGTGACATCCATACTAGTAGCATATGTAACACAGAACATTATATATTTTTCTTTCGAAACTCTTTTAATGGTGGCTGGATGTCATCGGCCGGCGTGATCGTGCTGCCCGCGTTCAGAGATCTCCGTCAAGTTGCCGCTGGTGCCAACATTTGTACTAGATGTATGCCCCTGCTTCATTGAATAATTTGACGGTGATTGGTTCTTGTGTTAATTCATAAAAAAATTGTTTGTACCCCGTGCATTGCTGTGTGCTTAAGGAAGTTGTGCCTGTGGTCTTCCCCAGTCCAGCTTTGACTTCGTGTGGGGCAGCTAGCAATAGATGGTCAAAACATTCCCCTTCAGAGTACTTTGTTTGTTAAATTTGGTTCTGTAGACAGAATGCAAGGAATTGTAGGTTTTGGGTTTCACACAGCAGTGCTACAACCGTAATTTTGGAGTTAGGTGGAACCCACGCAACTGGCAAAAGACCTTAAATGAGACTTTGGGGACTAGGGCTTTCTGCCATTGCCTCAAGGGAGCAAATGTTATCACTCAAGCTTGAGTATGGACAAGGGGCAGATGCAACTCTACATGTTCTGCACAAACGATGAAAGATGTCGCTATTGAAGCCCTGGAAAGCTATTAGTAGCCCAGTACCTGTACCTATTCCCCCCTTGGACTGGCTTACTGCGACACAATTGGCACGCCTCTGTTCAGCGCTTCAAGTGAAGGATTTGCAAGCTGTTCAGGTAGGGACACCGATTTTCAATGCTTACTGGAATCCTATGATGCCACCAGATTCTGGTGAGGGAGATGGTGCTAAAGCATTCACTCTTGCACCTCCTGTGGTTGCTGACCCCCTTGCGAGACCCCTCTCCTTTGCAACCCAGCCTGGTAGTTTGGATCCCCTTCGTTGCCCATCTCATACCCTACCCCCAACAGCTTATGTCGCATTTGCTTTGTAGCATCTAAGCACAGCAATTGCTATGCTCCAAGGCCGTGCTTCCCTCCATAGTGTCAGTGGCCCTTTCCGTTTGTGTCTATATGAGAGACCTTTGAAGGGCGTTGTCCCTCGTGACTGACTGACTTGGCTCCCAGGGCGTACTGTTATCAAGATTAATAGAAAGAAAAAAGAGATTCTGCTTGGGCGAAATAGCCCGCAAAATTCGAAGAGAATTTGAGAAATGACAAGACAATCAACCCCCACCGGTAATTTCGAAAAGGACGTTGTGAAGTCATTCTGCTGCCACAAGGCAATTGCACGCCAGGGTAGCCATGCGTGCGTTATTATGCCTCTAGCTTGCGCGGCGCCTCCCACATGCATCTGAGGGGGCGGGCCATTTGGGGGTCCAGGATGTTCTCAACTGTCTGGTGCTCTCGGAGGGGGTCATGTGGGGGTCCACGATGTGCTCAACTGCCTGGTGCTCTCTGAGGGGGCCGTGTGGGGGTCTAGGATGTGCTCAACTGCCTGGTGCTTTCGGAGGTGGCGTATAGGGTGCTGGATCAGGGCCCCGCCCAAGTTCCTCGAATCCTGACAGAGAGAAAGCAACAGTTCCCTGCAGGGCTCATTACCCTCCAGGCTGTGCAGTGCTCCCTCCCCCATGTGCAGCACAGGTATGGCCTCTGCCCTGTATGCCCCCATTCCCTTGTACCTCGGAGGGACAGCAGGACTCCCGAGGGCCTGCGCTGGGAGCATTCAGGGGCTCTCCCCCTTGCGCCCTCATTCCCTTGTATCTTTGAAAGGCAACAGACGTCATGGGGGAGAGCATTCATGCGCTCCGCCCGTGGGCCCTCCACTTCTATTGTACCTCTGCGAAACAGCAGACTCAGGGGTGTCTCTGTCGAGAGCATTCATTGGTGCCTGGTGTGAAAAGCATGCATGCCACACGAGATAGCAGGGATTTCATTTTGATGGTATCCATGAAGGACAGCAGCCCCCCCCCCCCCTCCTCTGGTGGGGTTGCTGGCGGGGACTCCGAAACAGTACAGAGGGACACTGGGTCAAGAGGGCTGGTTATTGTAACATCCCCCTTTGATAGCAGTTGGTCATCATTCAAGATCAAATGTGCCGTATACAGCTATGCCTCCCCTCCCCTCCCCTCCCCTCCCCTCCCCTCCCCTCCCATCCTTCCCCTTCCCTCCATCCTTCTATCCCCTTCCCGTCCCTCCACCTTTTCGTCCCCTCCCCTCCCCTTCGCTCCCTTCCATTTCTTTCCGCCCCTCCCCTCCCCTGCCCTTCTCGGCGCGCCAGTTTCTGGGGTAGGACTTCTCGGGGAGCAGCACCTTCAGCTGCAGACCCAGCAGATTATTAGGAACGGATTATTATGATTAATAGGAACAGATTATTAGGATAAGTAGGAGCAGATTATTAGGAACAGCTTATAAGGAACTAAAAGGACCACACCCTGACAGAAAGGACGGGGGGGGGGCGGCCCCACAGGTATTTGCTTGCGAGCTCCCCAAGTGCGCTGTATGTGGCCTTCATGGGTACCAAGGAGGCGCGGGATCTGCTCGCTGATGCCAACATACTGCAGGGCGCTCTTTGGGAGGACCCGTCTGCGTCCTCCATTCCTCCGGTGCTTCCCTCCTCGCCTCTTCTCCACAGCTCACAGGCTTTCGAGTGCAGGATTCTACTTCAGCTCCTCTAAGCTTCCGCTTTATGTGGACGTCTCACTTCTGCACTCTGCCCTTAAACTTTGGCTTTCTTGTGAGCGTGAGCATGTCACCTGTGCACTCCCTTCGAACTTCGGATTTCATGTGCACATGTCACCTGTGCACTCCGTTCAATCTTCATGTTTTACGTGAACATGTCATGTCTGCACTCCCTTCAAACTTCATGTTGTAAGTGAACATGTGACCTCTGCACTCCCGTCAAACTTCATGCTATATGTGAACATCTCACTCTGCTGACAATCCACGCAACCCCTGGCATGCAGCGCGCTCTGTGTTTGTGTGTTGGGGGGGGGGGGGTGCTTTGAAAACAGGGAAACCCCTCGAAGGTCATGGTACAAACGTATGGGTTGCGAAGAGGCGTGCGGTTGATGTCCATCAGGCGGCACATGAGGGAAAGGGGGGGGGGGGGAGGGAATAGAATCGGAGGAGAGCTCGAAGCCTTGCAGACACATTGCAATGCTGATGGGTTGGGTGGGACCGGGTTGTGGGGCCAGGGAGCTCCGGCAGCACACAGGGGGTTCCTGATGAGGGCTCGCAGCGTTCCCATCGAGCAGCTGTCCCTGAGGGCTCGCAGCCAGGGCAAGCGCCTCATCCTCTGTGGTGCGCCTCACCCCCTCTCTTGATTTTTGCCGATATGTTCTCGCACTCATAGGCCGACTGCCTGCCAGCCCCGCTTTCATTCATGGAACACACCTCTCTCTCTCTCTCTCTCTCTCTCTCTCTCTCTCTCTCTCTCTCCTCTCTCTCTCTCTCTCTCTCTCTCTCTCTCTCTCTCTCTCTCTCTCTCTCTCTCTCTCTCTCCTCCCTCCCCCCCCCTCTCTCTCTCTCTCTCTCCCCCCCCCTCTCTCTCCCCTCTGTAGCACCCCGCACCTCCCATCTGCAGCATCTCCCCTTTCCTCTGTAAGGCCCCTCCCTCCCCTCAGTAGCACCCTTACCTCCCCTAAAACAGGAGAGGAGAGGGGAGGGTGCTACAGAGGGCGGGGCGGGTGCTACAGACGGGAGGTGAGGGTTCTACAGAGGGGAGGGCAGGGTTCTAGAGAGGAGAGGGGAGGGTGCTACAGAGGGAAGGGGAGGGTCCTAAAGTGAGGAGGGGAGGGGAGGGTGCAGGCCACTCACTAGGCGGGGCGGTAGCGGAGTTGTGCATGCTGCGCCTGCTGCGGAAGCTGCCTGCAGAGGAGGTGGCGGGCGGGCACGCAGAGTGCTTCTGCTTCGGAACTCCGGCGCTGGGGAACGCCGCCCTTGCTGCCCTTGTTCGCCGCTCTGGCTGGGATCGCTTCTTTTATAGCATGACTCTGCCCGGTGACGCCCTTCTCCGTTCCTCGCCTCCTTTTGGGGGGAGGCATCACTCGCGCCTGCCTGTTTTCTCGGTGGAGGAAGGGCGGGGACATGCATGCATAAGGGCATTCAATGTAATAGGGTGAGCCCGGTGGTGTCAAGGGGGGCAAAGAAAATCTCTCACCCCGGTGGAACGCGTTTTCCCCCCGGGGGGTGGAAAAGGGGAAAAAGAATGACTTTTGTGATGAAGGATCCATGGATTCCATGGAAGGTACTAAGGCATGTGACCATCAAAGTAGTAGGGGTTTCTCTTTCTTTTTTTCTTCCCTCCCTTTTTTTCTTTTGTTTTTGGGTACAATGGAAGAACGTAACGGCACATGACGGCGTGGGCCGGGTGGGGGCCTAACAGAGGACTACGTGGCGAGGATTCTGGCGCGGTACCGCCCCGGGCAAGAGGAGGTACAGCTGGAAGCAAGAGAAGAAGCCGGAGAAGCAGCAGCCATGGTCGCTAGCAGCAGCGGCGCAGGAGGGCTGGGGGCTCCCTCCCAGGGTACCCCGCTGGTGTCCATCTCTCACCAGCCTTTCACTGCGGAGGGCTCCTCCAGCGAGGACACACCTGGAGGGACCTCTAGCGAGGGCGCGCCAGACACCGCCAGCGACAGATTTGCCGGGACTGCCGGATCGCGGGACAGTACTGCCGGATTGCGGGACAGTACTGCCGGATTGCGGGATAGTACTGCCGGACCTGATGAGCTTTCTTCGAATGGGGCTGCAGCGTTTGGTCCCGCCCTGGATGACTTTTCCATCGGCACGCCCTCCCGCTCTCCTCCTGTGCTCCCTCCATTCTACCGCACGGGGCCAACCTCGAGCATGCCGAAACCAACAGGGGGCTTTGCAATCATTTGGTTCATCTTTTGCCCGGGGGGGGGGGGGAGGAGATGGTGGGGCTGTCCGGGAGAGGCGTGCCTTGTATCTGGGTTGTGCGGTTTTAAGTTCAGATGTATATGGCTCAGGATGGTGAGCTTTGCGTCATTGCGCTCGTTGGAGCAGGTCCGAGGACTGTGCGTCTTGCTGGAACGCGTCGCTCGCATTTCTCACTTCTGTTGAAGCGAGAGGGGGGGGGAGCGTATGAGCGAGAAAGGGGGAGAGACAGAGAAAAGGGTGGGGGAAGGCGGGGGGGGGAGGGGGAGAGAGAGAGAGAGAGAGAGAGAGAGAGAGAGAGAGAGAGAGAGAGAGAGAGAGAGAGAGAGAGAGAGAGAGAGAGAGAGAGAGAGAGAGAGAGAGAGAGAGAGAGGAGGGGGGAGGGAGGGAGGGGGGAGGGAGGGAGGGGGGAGGGAGAGAGGGAGGGGAGGGGGAGAGATAGAAGGGGAGAGGAGAGAGAGAGAGAGAGAGGAGAGAGAGAGAGAGAGAGAGAGAGAGAGAGAGAGAGAGAGAGAGAGAGAGAGAGAGAGAGAAGAGAGAGGAGGGGGGCGAGCGCACACACACACACACACACACACACACGCGCGCGCGCGCGCACACACACACACGCACACACACACACACACACACACACACGGGCGCGCGCACACACACACGCACACACACACACACACACACACACGCACGCACGCACACGCCCTCCCGCACGCACCACGTACGCACGCACGCACGCACACACACACACACACACACACACACACACACACACACACACACACACACACACACACGCGCGCGCGCGCGCTCGCATGCATGGGGAAGGGGGGCCAGAATAGATGATAAGGGCTGCAGGTAACCTAAATGTTATTTTGAAACCCGAGTGGTTTTTGGGCCTGCAGATGAAGTGGGGGGCCCAGGGGAGCCGGGTGGGACAGGCAGGCAGGAGGGCATTGCGGGGGGAGCCTGGGGGATCAGCCTGCCGAGCCTCCCTCCAGCCAGCCCTGCACTTGGGAGCCTGTGGGAGCGTCTGAGGGGGCTGGGGTCCTCGGTCTCGTCCCGCTTCTCCCTGCCTCTGGCTGCGTTGCCCTCGTACGTGCACTTTGGCCGCCATCATGTGGCCCCCATGCCCGGTCCTCATCCTCCCGGGCTTAAGTTGCCGGTACGCAGACTTGGGACCAGGCGTTTTCTACGAACCATGCAATTTCTCCTCTTTGTGTGCAGGTAGTGCGCATGTGAGAGTGTGTCTCTCTCTCTCTCTCTCTCTCTCTCTCTCTCTCTCTCTCTCTCTCTCTCTCTCTCTCTCTCTCTCTCTCTCTCTCTCTCTCTCTCTCTCGCTCTTTCTCTCTCTCTCTTCCCCCCCCCCTCTCTCTCTGTGTGTGTGTGTGTGTGTGTGTGTGTGTGTGTGTGTGTGTGTGTGTTTGTGTCAGTGAATGATATTTAGGACTAAAAAGATGACACTAGTAGTCGTCTCGTAGATGCATGGTGGGTGCAGGTTCTTTATCAACAGCTTGAAACCCCAGATATTTTAACATGAAGATTGTATTTGAATGCGTATAGAGACTCCATATAAAGATTATCAGCATGACCACCAGCTGATCTTTAGAAATCTGATGAGGCTATCTAGATCATTCACAATTGCAAGTGCGATGCTGCGCTGCTTCCATTTTCCCTCTCTTTGAGGGAGCAAGTTATACAGGAGGGTGACCCTGATGAAACCCCCTTTGCTTCCACTCTTATGTTCCATGCATGAAGTTAATGTAGAAGATGACGTGTTCATTGATGAGCCTGTTTTATGTGAAATCAAAGCAAACCCAGAGGTCCCTGTAGAAGAGGCAACTATGAAAGTAGACATCGAAAAATTATCTGAAGTTCCCTGAATTGTTCAGTACTGGCCAGTACTGAATAATTCAAGAACTTTTCATGGAAAGGGTGATTTAGGACTCATATCAAGTCCTGACATATGTCACCGCATCCAACTGAAACCCGACTCTTCTCCTCCAAGCAAATTTCGTAGTATGTCTTCCTACTCCGAGAGGGAAAAAGCAAATCATCTTGAGTGAAGTGAAGATGTTGCTTGATTTGGGTATTATTCGTCCCTCTTCCTCTCCCTGGATCTCTGCACCAATGACTGTTAGAAAGCATGATGGCACACTGCGTTTGTGCATTTATTTTTCGTCCCTTAAACACTTGCACTGTAGCTAACCCAGATGATATTTGCCATATCCTTTGCCTCTAATCAAGTCGATGCTGCATCAAGCGTCCCCGTCTAAATTCGTCTCCCCCATGGACATAGCATCTGAGTGTTAACGGGTGAACATGCATCCAGATGATCGTCATTATGCTGCAATTATGACACAGGAATGGAAATATGAATGGTTACGTATGCCCGTCGATTTAACAATGCTTCGAGTAGTTTTTAACGACTGATGGATCATGTGCTAGGCTCCACTGATTATTCAGTTGCCTATCTTGACGCTGCGTTTGTGTTCTGTCGCACTTGGGAGGAGCATCTGCTGCAATTGAAACTTCTGGGAAACTGGCTGCTCATCATATTTCACTGAAACAATCCAAATGCATATTTGGTGCATCTCCCATTAATGCTCTAGGACATGTTGTGCGTGATGGCTGCATGAAACCAGATCCTGAAAATGTGGCTGCAATGCGTACCCTTCCCACATTTAAAGATGTCTCGACTGCTAGATCTGTGCTGGCGGCGGCTGGATATTATGGAGGGTATCTTGAGGATTGGCTAAAGATGCTGAGCCTATGTCTCGCCTGCTTAAGAAGGACACGGCTTTCTAATTGGAGTTTTGAGTGTCATCAGGCAGTTGACTTGATTAAGCATCCGATTTCCAATGTCTGATATACTTGTTATTATAGCTACTGACTGGTCGAAGTTAGCCATAGGGGCCGTGTTGAGTCAAATTGACAAAGAGCCGAATTCTGATCACCATCACGCCTTTTGCATCCATACTACGTACTCGTACTGAAAGAAATGATCCCCCTACAGGTAGCTACTGAGGGGGAATGCCCAACTCTTGTTTGGGTGATAAAGAATTTCTCATTTTCCTCAATGGCAGGCGTTTTCTTGTGTATTCTCATCACGCTGCATCACAATGGCTGCCAGAAAACAGGTGTGACAATAGCAAGCGTGAAAGATGGGCATCAAAACTGCAAGAGTACAACTTTGAGATCAAGTACAAAATGGGTGAAGAGAATTCTGTTGCAGGTTGGCATTCTCGCTGTGTCCATGCCCATGCTCTCCATGTATTTGATGTGACCCCTCTCTGGGACTTGAACGTACAAAAGTAGAGAGATCTTGATGACATTCCTTGTGTGATTTGTGGATTTCCCCAGGGCGATGATATACTTGTGCACAGCAAGAACGAGCATCTGCAACAAGACTTTCTTCACCCATTTTGTACTTGATCTCAAAGTCGTACTCTTGCAGTTTTGATGCCCATCTTTCATGCTTGCTATTCTCACGCCTGTTTTATGGCAGCCATTGTGATGCAGTGTGATGAGAATACACAAGAAAACGCCGGCCATCGAGAAAAATGCGGAATAAATCATCACCCAAACAGTAGCAAGGCATTCCCCCTCAGTAGAGGGAATCATTTCTTTCAGTAGAGTAAACAATCTGGATGCAAAAGGTGACATGGTGATCAATTTCGTCTCTTTGTCAATATGACTCAAAACAGCCCCTATGGCTAATTTCGACCAGTCAGTAGCTATAATAACAAGTTTATCAGACATTGGAAGCCGGAATATTGGAAGTCGGATGCTTCATCAAGTCAAATGCCTGTTGACACTCAAAACTCCAATGAAAAGCCGTGTTCTTCTTAAGCAGGCGAGACATCGGCTCAGCATCTTTAGCAAATCCTCAAGATATCTTCCATAACATCCAGCCGCCGCCAGCACAGATCTAGCAGTCGAGACATCTTTAAATGTGGAAAGGGAACGCATTGCAGCCACATTTTCAGGATCTGGTTTCATGCAGCCATCACGCACAACATGTCGTAGAGCATTGATGGGAGATGCACCAAATATGCATTTGGATTGTTTCAGTGAAAAAAAATGAGCAGCCAGTTTCCTCGAAGTTTCAATTGCAGCAGATGCTCCTCCCAAGTGCGACAGAACAGAAACACAGCGTCAAAATAGGCAACTGAACAATCAGTGGAGCCTAGCACATGATCCATCAGTAGTTAAAAACTACTCGAAGTATTGTTAAATCGACGGGCATACGTAACCATTCATATTTCCCTTCCTGTGTCATAATTGCAGCATAATGACGATCATCTGGATGCATGTTGACCTGCCAATACTCAGATGCTATGTCCATGGTGGAGGCCTTGTAAGCTTGGGACATTCGAGGCAGCATCGACTCGACTAAAGGCAAAGGATATGAGTCAGCTACAGTGCAAGTGTTGCTGGGACGAAAAATCATTGCACAAACGCAGTGTGCCATCATGCTTTCTAACAGTCATTGGTGCAGAGATCCAGGGAGAGGAAGTGGGACGAATAATACCCAAATAAGCATCATCTTGACTTCACTCGACATGAATTGCTCTTCCCTCTTGGAGTAGGAAGACATACTCCGAAATTTGCTTTGAGGAGAAGAGTCGGGGTTTAGTTGAATGCGGTGACATGTTTTAGGATTTGATGAGTCCTTAGTCACCCTTTCCAGTACTGAACAACTCAGGGAACTCTTCAATTAATGTTTATGTCTGCTTTCATACTTGCCTCTCATACAGGAACTTATGGGTTTGAGTCGACTTTCACATAAAACAGGCTCATCAATGAACAAGCCATCTTCTAGATTAAACTTCATGCATGGAAATCAGATTCAAGATTTGAAGCAAAGGGGGAATCATCAGGGTCGCCCTCGAACTTAACTTGCTCCCTGAAAGAAAGCAAAAATGGTAGCAGCGCAGCATTGCACTTGCAATTGCAAGTGATCTGGGCAGCCTCATCAAATTTCCAAAGATCAGCTGTTAGATTATGTTGATAATCTTTATCCCTCCAAAAGCTTTCAAATATAATCTTCAAAATCAGATATCTGGCTTTTCAAGCTGTTGATAAAGAACCTGCACTCACCATGCATCTACGAGACGACTTCTAATTTCTTGTCATAAACATCAATTCCTGAACTTGGTATTTCCTAGGTTCTGGCAGCTTAGGATCCTGGAATTGGGAAGTCCTATGGCATACTCAGATTCTCTCAACCTCTAACTGGACATGAAACTGCAACATAAATGGCATTCCTATCAAGTATTTGATGGCCATCGTGTTCTGGCATATGTGCACGCGCTGGAGAAAGAAGGGGGGGGGGGGCGAAATTGGAATAAAGAGAGGAAGGGAACGCTACACAATCTGCTTCGCCTGGGTCGCTGCAAAATTGTCGAGCTGAGGGGTTTTATTGGTTATCTGGGTGGAGTTGTCATCTCAGGTGTCGCAACCTCGGGGGGAGGGGGAGGGTTTTGCTCAAGCGAGCGCGCTTGACAGCCCTCTCATGCTGAATCCGTAGGACTGGCACGATGAACGGCGGCGGTCACGCCAGCCGCTGTGATTCGTGTTGAAGTGGGAGTTCTGGCCGTGTAGGAGACGGTGCCAGGTCAGCAGACATACATATCATTTGCGTCACACAGCATGGGCAGCTACAGGAATCGCATTCTGCTCCTATTGGCCGGCATAGGGCCTCTACCATGGCCCCGCGATCCCGCAGCAGACACTCCAGTTGTGAATGGAGACAACCTGGCCCCGCCCTTGCAGCCCGTCTCGGCCCTCAGTTGGCTGCCCCCTCTTCCTCCCCCTCGTCCGGTCCCCCCGGTACCCCCAGATACGACCGCGGCTCGCTCCCGCTTCCCCTGGCGCTGGAATAGTTCCACCTCGGGTACCGCCCGGGACCCCCTTTTTTTAAAATCAGGCCCGGGTTGTTCCCGCAGGCAAGCCAGCGTCTACCCTGTCGAGGCCTGCGAGTCTTGGACGAAGAGTATGAAAAAAAAGGAAAAAATCTAAAAAAATCTGTCTAACACAGAAACCAAGTGCCGTAAATGTCATGATGTATTCTGCCGTACAGTACATGCATCGTGGAATGCGACCGGGACTCGGGTTGGGAAGCTTTGCCAAGTAACGTTTAGATGGTGGATGCTAGTCACACCCGGTTTTATGCATGTACTGTGTTTCTTAGAAACCCCTGGAGGCGTTCAAAGTTGTTTGCCTCGGGCCTGTCAAAGTTCCTCACGTGTAGCAGTAGGAAGTTGTTTTTGTCTGGGGCTGGCCAAAGTCCATCACTTGTTTGAAGTCCGTTTGGCTGGGGCTGGCCAAAGTCTGTCCAATCGTGTTTAAAGTCCGTTAGTCTGGGGTTGGC
Organism: Botryococcus braunii; assembly: GCA_002005505.1. NCBI lineage: Eukaryota > Viridiplantae > Chlorophyta > Trebouxiophyceae > Botryococcus > Botryococcus braunii. Next base: position 269,128 of record KV908536.1, read on the forward strand.
AGAAGCGTCTCCCCAATTCAACGTTGTGTGTTAAAAGTGTTCCCCACATCTTCAAAGTGCGTGGTTGGGGTGTTGTCAAAGTCCCCGACCCGGCCAAAATTGTTTTTTGGGGTTCTTCGATGTACCCTTCCTGTTCAGAGGTGGTCGTCCGGCTTTCTTCAAGGGTTCTTCCTGTTCAATGGTCGTTTTCCCCTTCTGTGCTGTTGTTCCAGAGCCACACCCCGTCCTGCCAGAGGGAGGGGGTGGGGAAAACCCGATTGACCCTTCCGGCATTGCGCGGTGCAGGGGAGAAGAAAGCTCCCGAGCCCACCATAGAGATGGTCGTTGAAGTGCGGGGCCATGGGCTGGCCTCCTGCACGGGAGTGAGGGTTCAGGCTCCTGGGGGAGCGTGGCTGCGGGCCCGTACCCTTCAGCTGCCCTCCCTCCCGTCTTTCGCCGAAGCATTTGCAGCTCATGCATCCGCAGCTCAAGGGGTTGTCCCGCAAACTTCGAGCAGCCTTCCATCTACTTTGCCTGCCTCGTACCGTGCACTTGGTCCTTTGATGCACTTTCCCGGCAGCCTGGCGACCCTAGGGACCAAGGTCTGGGACCTCGTGCGGTCTGCGGGACCGTCCCGCCTGGGGACCCTCCTCCGGGGTACCCCAGACACCGCGCCCGCTGAGATGGATCTGATGCACGTGGAGGTGGCGGTGCCAGTGAGTCTGGCCCGCCACATCGCCGACAGCGGCGGGGGAGTGCAGCTGGGCGGGGGGAGCGATCCCCGTGGGTCCCCTGCGGGGGACCAGGCGGGCAGCTTCTGCCTCCAGCTGCGGTCGGACTTCTTTGCGGGCTCCGTGGCCATCCGCCTGGCGCTGCCCGTCGTGTGGGTGGTCCCCCTGGCCCCGCTGGCTGTAGCCGACGTCGCAACGGGGTTCCCCCTCCCGACGGCGCCGTGGGGCGAGGCCCACATTCAGCAGAAGGTGGCGAACGGCGTCCTGTACACGCTGTGGCCTGATCAGGACGCGCCCACCGTCTCCACCTCTATGATCCAAGCCACGCGCTTGCTGAACGCAAGCGTTGGCGGCCGAGGCGTTCCCTCTGACGCTGACACGACCGAGCCCGCCAGGCAATCGGGTGTAGCCACAACAGCGGCCGGACTGCTGGCCCCCAGTCCCCCAGGCTTGCGGGGGGGCCGCCCTGCAAGGGGCATAATGGATCGCCTGGCGGCCTACCGGGCGGGCTTCAGCGATGTGGGCGTCTGGCACATGCTGCGGTACAGTGCGGCCCCGAAGATCCTGTTCCTGGTGCATGACGGGGGCCGCAGCTCCCCGACCCGGGCGGAGGCGGGCCGGGCCCGGGCGGTACAGGCGGCTGCCAGGCGGGCGGGGGCGCGTGTGGCTCTCGGGGTGGCTGTGCAAGAGGGCCAGGCCCTCGAGCACGTTTTGCCCCGTCTGCAGCACTGGTTCGGCACTGGGCAGGCAGTTGTTCTGCCGCAGCCCATGGAAGGCCCACGGGGCGGCTTCCACGCCCTGCTAGGGACCGTGTACCGCCACTTGTCTGAAAGCAGGGTGTCGCTCTCGAAACTGTGAGCTAGCTTTGGGTGTACTGGCAGGACGTCGGTTTCATCGGAGGGAGCTGCCGTACGGTGTACTGCCACCTGTGGGGCAGCAGGACGTCGGTTTAAGCTGAGGGAGCTGCTGTTCGGTTGTACTGCCACTTTTTGGACAGCAGGACGTCGGTTTAAGCTGAGGGAGCTGCTGTTCGGTTGTACTGCCACCTTTTGGACAGCAGGACGTGGGTTTAGGCTGAGGGAGCTGCCGTTCGGTTGTACTGCCACCTTTTGGACAGCAGGACGTTGGTTTAAGCTGAGGGAGCTGCCGTTCGGTTGTACTGCCACCAGTTGGGGAGCAGGACGTCGGTTTAAGCTGAGGGAGCTGCTGTTCGGTTGTACTGCCACCAGTTGGGGAGCAGGACGTCGGTTTAAGCTGAGGGAGCAGGTGTTCGGTTGTACTGCCACCAGTTGGGGAGCATCAGCTTGGTTTCAAGATTGGGAGCCGCCTGTTGCTCTACAGTGTCATGTTCCGGAGAAGGTCATGGCCTTCAAGGGAGCAGGACGTTGCTGTCAAAAAAGGGGGTGGTTGTCAGTGTACCGCCACCTCTCCGACAGCAGGATGTCGGTTTAAATGGCGGGAGCGCTGCTTTTCAGAGTTCAATCTCTTACGCAGAAGTCGAGCATGGCCTTTGGAACTGTGAGCCGTCGCTGCCGATGAAGATGGGCTGCACTGTTTTGTTGGTATATGTGCTGGAGGGCTTGCCCTGCATGCACGCCACCGCCTGCTACAGATCCCCCCCCCCCCCCCCAACCAAAAAAAAAAAAAAAAAAAAAAAAAAAAAAAAGACAGATCGGGACGAAATCCGTCTGGAAAAAAGACTGGTGCATCCCGGTTCTAGTGCCCGGGCTTCAGTCCCTTGGGTCACCTTGAAGGGCTCGCCCCCAGATGCATCACCCTTTCTTGCATTGGGGTGTGGTCCCGCTTTGGGGACTGGTCTCCGGACTTGAGTCATGTTGAAGGGCTGGCATCGCATGCATCACCCTGTCTCGCACATATTGCCTCACATTGGTGGAGTCCCAGCGTGGGAGTGAGGCCTGGCTCCTAGGGCCTGATGGTGTCACCTGTGGCAGAGAGGGGGGCCGGGGGTTTGCATGGGGGCCTCGAATGAAGGGATGTGGAACTCACGTAGTTTTCACTCGGAGAGGAGAGCATGAAGTTTATGGGCAACCAGTCCAGGATATCACGTATTTTTCAGTTGCAGAGGAGAGCTTGGAGTATTAGAGGCTGCAAAATTGTGTTTTCTTCAGCTTTAGATAAAAGTTGAAATTTGGAAAGTTTTAACAACCTGCGGAGGTTCCTTTATGGAGTGGGCACTACCAGCCGCCGTATCGTAGTCAGGCCCACTTGGGAAACGTTTCTGCCACCCTTGGGCCACCAAAGTTTTCTCTATAAAATGGTTAACTGACTATGTAGTCGGGTTTTTTTAAGAACTTTGGTGGCGAAGACTTGGGCCACCAAAGTCTTCTCTATAAATTGGTTAACTGATGTAGTCGGGTGAGATAGCAGAGCTGAACGCATTCCTACAGCTTCCAGAATAATCTCTGAATATTCCAGCCTGTTCTGAGACGTTTGGGGATAGCCTGCGCCCAGGAATCTTTGGGACTTACTCAGGGATATGTTGAACCGGGTTGTGCGGGGTAGATGGATAGATGGAAATCTCTGCAGGCAGGTTTATATGGCGTGGGACAAGTCACATTTGGTGTATATATGTCCTCGAAAAGGCGTAGGGTTTTTCTGCCCCGGGACGCCGCAGTTGCTAGTTAGAATCTGCACAGCCTCTGGGGCACCGCACTACTGAGGACCTTTTGCATTCGATTCCATTCATGTGACCAGCATCACAGAATTGTAGAACTATCAGTACGGTCGGGGTGCGGGATCTCTCAACAATGCCGCGACACTTTAAATGCGGTTCCAGTGAGTAATTTCACTCCCCGGTACCCCAACTGTCACACCCATAGTATCATACTCATTACCGTTCAGTTTCGGTAGTATTATATTATACTACCGATATATATACTCGTTACTGTTCAGTAATAGGCGTCCCGCCGATATTATTCCTCAGAATTCTTATAGCCATGGCCCCCACCGCGGTCGCCCATGGGGCGCAACACCATCGAGCCTGACATCAAGATAAGTGGGTCTGAAGTATTCGTAGCAGCATGCACGTTACTCATGTGTCACTCTATCGAGTGTCCCTGGGGGGGGGGGAACGGGTCAGCCTTCATCAGCCACCTCCTGTAAAGAGTGGTGAGCAGTTTTACAAGTGATCGTACGATGCTGGTGGTGGCACCTCGGGATGTCGTCGAGTGTTTCTTGCATCTTGATGATGTCGTGCAAAAGTGCACCTGGCCACCACGGGCAACTTCATCGAGCTCACAATTCAGTCTGTCATTTGCCACGACCGGGATTGTCCCGACTCGAAAGGAAGGAACTCGTGCCAAAAGTCCCACTCAAATTCGACCTCGTTGGAGCTCCCAGTACTGGGAACTCCCAAGTACTGGTATAAGTGAGTCTAATGCTTGTCGCGCTGGGCGAGCTGCCTGCGCTCTTTAGAGCTTATAAGCTGCGCTGAGGAGGTGGCGACATGTTGCTTTCTTAAACTTGCTGCCAGCCGTGAGGAGGTGGCGACATCTTGAAAGGGCTGAGGGCCGGGTGTCACGAGATATATATATCAGATAGCGGCCCTCAAAGCAGCCTTGAGAAGCCTCTCGTCCAGATTGCTGCATATATATAAGTCTGACGAGATGGCGTAGCGCCAATGATAGCCAAATCGGATGCCTCCTTTTCCCCACCCACCCATCCTGGCCTCCAACCCCACTACCTTCTGCCTTCCCCCACTGCTGCGCCAGCAGATGCAGAGAGAAACATCTGTCTTCCTGGTTCATGGATCGGGTGTACTTCAACATCTGTCGTTCTGTTGTTATGGGTACCAGCATCGTGACAACGTTGTTAATAACGTTGTCACAACATTGTTAACAACACGTTAAAACGTCCTGCCATTGTGACATTCCCGGTTGAACAGAAGCGCAATGTTCCCCCCATCTCACTAACCCCGTATCAGTACTAACAAGTTGTCTGGGACTTGGAGTGGTAAGTGGAGAAGCAATGGCGGATGGACTGGAGACCGGCTTGTGGAGTGTGCCCCTGATCAATTGCCCACGTGGTGGCCCTTTTGAACGCATGTGGGGTCGCCCAATGAAACGGGCCCGAAGAGCACGTGAAGATCGACCACATCTCGTCAAGCGTCGGTGGTGATTTGTCGGGATCCTGGACAGAGGTCGCTTGAAGTGCAAATGCACATTTTGTCACACAGGTGTTCTTTTGTGTGGATATGCATGTTCCTGTAAGGGAGTTGGGGCCAATGCAGTTAGAGCAGTACCTTGATCCGAATACGCTTGTCTCGCAGTACTTGCGAGAAATGAGGGAGCCGTTTGCTGAAGACCTTGTAAGCAATCTGATTGATGTTTCTAGACTGGATATGGGAAACGAAGGCTCTCTCCTCCTGAACAGGTGCATCCTGGTGGTTCCGTCGGATTGTTGTACATGCGAGGATGCTTTGAAAGTGTTCGGCTGTTTCGAACTCATCTGCTGAAGATTTATCTTCTCTGTGTGACAATTTAAAGACTTAATGCGCGTTACAGGTGCTTGGTTGGCGATGAGCTCGCGTATCTTCTTGGTTCGCAGTTTGGCATCTCAACGCCAAGCGACACGAATGTCCACATGCATTTTGCTGAGCCAGCCTTCAGCCTTGGTGCTGATACTAATGATGGACTGAAAATAAAGGCTGGAACACAAGGAGCTACCGGAGTTTGGCGAGCGGATCACATCCAAGGTCAGTCCAAGGATCTGCGATTGCAGCGCGTTCGTGCTGGTGGACCACGGCGGCGGCATAAGTTATACAAGGTGGGGCGTAAATTTGTTTATGTTTGTAATACTGTGGCTCCTGTGGCTTTTTGGGGTCAAGCCAAGAAGTCGTGGGCCCCTTATCTAGTTACGGGAAAGGTTATCCACAACACGCAAGCACGGGTTGAGACTAGCGTCCCGAAACCCGAATTGTTTGCCCATGACTTGTATTTTATTGCATTTCGATTTTTTTGGCTTCGTGTATTGATGTGGACCTTCAACCGGGCGTGTTAGTTGCGCTTGCTTGGCAGCAGCAGGTAACATCGGGGCTTCCCGTATTGGAGCCCTCTGAGGCGTAGCTAGCTTTGCGGCTGCTATCTCTACATTCAATAGTATTATCATATCTCCTCAATACATTTAAATTTGAGTCAAGGATAGAGGCTCGATATCGGGGGAGCAATCCTGGATGTTCCGAAGTGCTCAAACAAGGAGGACCTGAGTCGAGAACGTCATAGCGTAGCATGGGGGGATTTTGAATCATATGGAAGGAGGCCTACGCAGAATGGCAGTGGTTGAGTGTTTTCCCTAGGCATTCGGGATGTTGCTCCTGGCTAACGTTGTTGACATCCTCTTTCTAGGCAGGTGATGTTTGTATCTTTTCTTCCTGTGAAGTTTGTATCTAATACACATTCATTTTTCAACTCATCTGACTGGGACAGACTGAATGGTGCATTTCGGTCCGGGAAAACCGGAAGTGTCCTTATGGCGAGAACTGTCAGTTTGCTCATCGAGAAGAAGAACTGAGGGAGCCAGAGAGGCATCCCAAATACAAGACAGTGGTACGTTCACCTGTACTTGGCCTTCCATGAAGTTGCTGTTGTGGTAATGAGTTTATGCAAGAACAATGTTTGTATAAGTACTATTTGTTTATGCAAGAACTATGTTTGTTTGTCTGGGGGGGGGGGGGGAGGGGCATTTGATCTGGGATGATGATCAAGCATATATGTGCATATGCTAAAAGAAATGGTCACCCGTCATTCTTGACATTGCATGAATATGTATGTGCCCGATTGTATGCACGCGTGAGCACCCCACATGGTCTATGCATGGGAAGGGGGGCACTGGGGGCCACTTTGGCATACCCTACATTTGCTCGTTGCACGTCGGCTGTTTGTGCAGGCATGTATATGCATCGCTGGGTTACAAAGACATGCAACAGTCACGCGCACCCCCCCCCCCCAATCTCTCCTCTCTCTCTCTCTCTCTCTCTCTCTCTCTCTCTCTCTCTCTCTCTCTCTCTCTCTCTCTCTCTCTCTCTCTCTCTCTCTCTCTCTCTCTCTCTCTCTCTCTCTCCCCCCCCCTCCCTCTCTCCCTTCCCCCTCTCTCTCTCCCTCTCTGTCCCCTCCCCTCCCCTCCCCTCCTCGCCCTCCCCACTCTCCCACCCGCCCTTTCCCAGCCCCTTGCTTCCCGGTCCCTCTCTGCACATGTACTAACATAGTAAGTATCCTCACATATATGAGTATCCTCATCTAATTGTCCTGCCCTTCAAATATGAGTCGCTTGGCTGTGACCTTGTTCCACAGGAGTCGACTCGTATCAGAGGGATGGCAATCACCCGTTGTTGTGAATGCTCGACTAGAAGAACATATGCTGTTTTCCAAGATTAGTAACTGCATTGTACAGGCCGAACTAAACACTAGCCAGGTAGCAAAACATAGGCGGATTCATTGTTTCGTGGCCAGTGGCACAACGAAGGTTTGTGTGCTCCGATTACCCCTATGGAAGAGCGACGTTAACAAGAGTTAGCTGTGCATTTCACGAGTCTGGACTGGCTGCTCAAGTTGAATGGACTGGTTTGTAATCTTTAACCCCCGGGGAACGGGGGTTCGTTGCAGACATGCCGCACGTATGCCTCCGGCAAGGAGTGCAAGTACAAGGACCGCTGTCGCTTCAAGCATGGAGAGAAAGATAACGCGCCCCTGCCCCGGTGCTTGGGATCCCAACTTCTGAGCCTCATGGTCAATGACAGAGCAGAATCGATCTGGGGTAGCAGGGCCTCGCCTTTCAGCCTTGTCTCCCATTTGTCATCTGTTGATTCTTCGGCGGACTCTGCGGACACCTACTTCCTACCTGGGTCGCCTCTCACAGGCACAACCTCCTTGTCGGATGCAGTGCAGGTAAGGCGGCCTAAATCGCATGATCATTCTTGCATGGTTCTGTCTGCAAAGAGTATGTTGCCTGGGAAGCGTCAGGAAGCGCAGCTCTAGAGATCTCGTCGTTGCAGTACCTCTGCTTGCCAGATGACTCTACCATGCCTCATTCCTCCTGCGGGTGCGGGCGTGCGTGTGCATGTGCATGTGCATGCGCGCGTGCGTGTGTGTGCGCGTGCGTGTGCGCGCGCGCGCGCGTGCGTGCGCGCGTTTGTGAGCGCGTACACGCGCGTGTTCGTGCATGCGCGTGCGTGCATGTACGTGTAGGTGTATGTGCGTGTGCGCGCCTGCACGGGCGCATATGTGTGGGCGTTGGCAGCCATTTTATTCATGAGCACGGGCATTTAGTTCAAAGCGGGGGCGTGCGTGTGCGTGTTTCCTGTCCCCACGCCCCGGGGGGGGGGGGGGCAGTCTGATACATCTGCCTCTACCTTGTACGTCAGCTCCGGGCTCATGTTTACTGCTCCCGTTCGGTCTGTTCTGTCTAGTTGCAAAGCCCAACGCCTTCACCCAACAGTTTACGGTGCCATTCCCGTCAGTAACTCAAGCACAGAATCTCAAGATGTGAGAAACGTCTTGCTTTTCCATTCACTCTGGCACAAAATTTTTCGGTCCGGGGTTGGTTGGTGTAGATCTTTAGCCTGCAGTGCGCTCGGTCGATTGATGCAGGAATCGGAGGGGGCAAGGCCCGGCAGTTGTGAGTTCGACGCGGTCCCAAACTGCCAGTCGGAAGCACTGTCACCGGATGACCCCATCGTCTTCTTCCGTCCGCGCCGCGACTTCACCGCGCCGATCGCGTTCCCTTCGTCCATCCCATGAGGTTGACGCACCACTGTAGGGGACTCTCTCGTGAGGATCCATTGTCCACCCCATGAGGGTGTGACCGCCACTACATAGGCTCCACCACATATATGATGACGGTTAACCAACGTTCCCAACGTTGGACTGTACAGTCCAACGCTGTGGCACGGCCTGTCATACCATTTCTTTTCAATTAGAAGGAGATGTGAAGCACATCGTCCCGAAGGCTCCTTTACGCAAGCAGCTCATGTCCAGTTAATTCAGGTCGCCTGGGTCTTTCCTTCTCATGTGAGAGGAATCAAAATTCGCTGCAGGATCTGAGGAAAGTTTGAGTCAACTACAATGTGCGGTTTCTTTGCAAGACGGTCTCGCAGAGCAGAGCTGGCCAGCTGGCCCATGGGGCCTCCCCTCTGCTGCAGGTCCCATGAAAGAATTTCTATTGATGTTGGATGCAGGAATTCTGCAGAGTGGTTTGAGGTACATGAGAAAGGTCATCACAAGATGCCACATGCGTTGTCTCCAAGATGCCGGTGTGCTGAGCCTGCTTTGCAATTTGATTCATGCTTTTAACCCAGTTAAACCAGGCCAGTACAAAGCCACGTGGTCACAAAATTTGTGTACGAAACAGGCACGTGAAGGTCGAGATTTACGTGCCTGTGTGCTACCAGTGGCTGGGCCAGCATTTTCGTTCTTTAAGAGGCATTTCCATGCTGTTCGCCGTATTGTTTATCGGTAGTACTAGTGCTGGGGAAAGGGGGCCGATATCACATGGTAGGGCTCGCCACAATCACCGCTAGGCATTTATCATACCAAAAGCTGGGAGTCATCTCCCTGATGAGGGAGCTCCCTCAAGGGCTTCCGCGAGCCTGGGATCCCGCAGTCTGGTTGTCCTGGCCTTGAGTGAGAGAATTTGGTTGTAGGTATATATACAAATAGTTATATACAATAAGTATATAACAATTCCACTATTATAATTATGCATAGGTATGAAGAAGCTGGTCCCATGGCGCTGTCGTTGTTAGTCGACTTAAAAAATAGCAAAGCTGTTCCTTTTCTTTCAATGAGCTCGATAAATACAGTATAGAGGTCGAAAAATCTCCAGGGCTGCATGCATATGCATGCGTATGCCGAGGGGGCTGTGGCTGTGGCCTGTAGGGCTCATGTGTTTCGTTGCATTTGAGAAGACTATTGATAGATTCGAGAACAGTATCTTCAGGAGGATGTTTACGGCAGTTAAGACAATTGTAACCGTAAATGTAGCAGACAACGTTGTCCGCTATGTGCATAAGTGCAACCTTCACATCTGCGATTGCAGCTGCATTGCTTTGGCAGAAGTGTTCACGCAAACGTACGTGCCGTCTTGGTGTTTACGTGAACGTTGTGTTGGGGTGTCACGTGGCAATATTTGCGTTATTGCTGCTGGGTACCAGCATCTTTTTCTTGGGAGCAGCGCTTCGTGCTTACCCATGGAGCACTAGTGTAGCACTAGTGCACAGTACTGTGGGGTCAGATGATTGGAGACGGATTGAATGCCAGAGGTCACATGACTTGCATTGATTACTACTGTTTTGGTTGTGGGGAGATAATAAAAAGTCTAGGTGATTTCTTGAGAGCTATTGCTAGTGGTGTTCCAACGGGTATTAGTACCAGTTGGAACATTCTAGCACTGCATGCATTTACGTGTCACTCTCTGGTTTAGGCACCTCGCTGCATCCAGGTAAAACATGGATACAGATACAGTACGTATCAGTCGCAACCACAGGTCAACTGGTTCTGGAGTCATCATTCGGGTGTGGGGTACCAAGCGTGCGCATGAAAGTATGTTTAATATTAGTGTTTAAAGTCTCTTGGTTTGTGCAACGACAGGGGTATGGCCTAGATGAGCTGTCGGGGTGTTGGCCATCCGGATCTTGACTGCCCCCGTGAATTGCAAATATACACTGTAGATGTCCAGTCGTCGTGCACGTCATCCACGTGGAGCTATCCAAGTCGATGACTCAAGTCCAAGCACTGCACAAGACTGGTCTCTGTCGTGACATGGTACCGTCAGTTGCAATGTACAGAGCACCGTCGGTGCTGCTACTGATAATACCATTTTGCCAGGATATCCATGCTGCATCGTTGCGTGTGCCCCTCTCTGGGGGCCTTGCGGCATGCGGGCCTTTTGTTGTGGATTCCTGTAGCAACGCGTTCGTCCTTGATCGCGATAAAGCTGAATCTTTGGCACTCACAGAAGCCAAAAGTTCTCAATTTTGACAGGATTTGACGCGACCCGCTGTTGATATTGGACTGTCTTGCCATTTTGAGGACTGGTCGTTGCAACCCTTTTGGCAAGGTAGATCCGTTGAGAGCGATGTGGGATTATATTAAGATTCGACCCCCTTTTGGGGGAAAGGGTACTTATTGGCAGTTCTGAGGGGAATGTGTTCATTCATGCAGTTCTGTTGTCCATGTCGTTGATATGTATAGTAAGCGTTGATATGTGCAGGCCAGACATCTGATGCGTTACAGACATGGGCTGTGTCATTCGTAAGGACAAGCCATTCAGGATGCTATGGTACGCGCTGGAAGGTCTTTGAACAGTGTTAACTTCATCCCGTTGGACTACCAGCGGATTTGTACGTCGCTTCCTGCGGTTCACATGCTGGCGCCTGCAAACCAAGTTTGGGCTCGAGGTCACAGCTAGCAAGCAATGTCTATCTACATAGCTTGATAGCGCGCTAGCTAGATGTGTGTATATAGCTTGATACCTAGCTATAGCCTCACACACGCCCGTTGCACAAAGATCGCTAGCTAGCTACATGTATCTGTTGGCTTGATAGCAAGCTATATGCGTCTAATAGCTTGATTAGCTAGCTAGCTATGTGTATCTGATAGCTTGATGGCTAGCTAGCTATGTGTGTCTATATAGCTTGATAGCTAGCTAGCTATGTGTACACATAGCTAGCTATGTGCCTATATAGCTTGATAGCTAGCTAGCTTAGTTAAAAGCTTGCAGGTGCGCGCAGTGTGTTCCGTTTATCATTTTCACATGATATGAGCAAATTTGCTGATGCGCGAGTGCTCAGAGGGGAGACTCGGTTGTTTGAAGATCAAGCAGCTGATAGGTCGCGGCTGCGGTGAATGCTGCTCTAACGCCAGTTGGGATGGCTAAGAAAAGGGAAACTTCGAGGTCCTTGGACTCCCTGCTGCGTCTATAGACGGATCTTTGGCTGTTGATGTTTAGAGATTCAAGGCGTTTCATGCATGTGGGAACCCCCCCCCCCCCCACTATGAATGTCCCACACAGATGATGGGTTTCAAGAGTGGGTTGCATGATCATTATTATTGAAGTGCATGCAACGTCTGGACGTGAAGCTAAGTGATGCTTGCGTTGCCGTGATGAGGTGTTAGCTATGCGAGTGACCTTTCACGACGGGGACCCAGGCCTGTGCAGTCACAGCTGTTACAGGTCAAGCCGGTTCCTTATAACAGAAGAGGTTTTATTAAGAGACTGTGAGATATGGTAGAACCGCATCTTGGCATTCTCAGGTCTTCTGAAAGCTCGCTCGAGTCTTCTGATCAGCAGCGCGGAGCCTTGTCCATTTAGGGCACGTCAATTGAGGAAGATTGCATTCCAATTGGACCTCACATCATATATGATAGGAAATTGCTTCAAATCTGGACACACTTGAGGGATGCAGGCGTGTAGAGAAGCATTCTCGCTGAAGCCAGCACTGAGTGGTATGTGTCCGCTAAAGAGACCGAGAGCAGGACGAATGTCAGGGTTCTAGAGGATTTTAATGCAAGACTCCTGTAGCAAGAGTCCAGGAGTCCTTTAACAAGACTGAGGGCTCTTGAAGCCCTGATCATGATGAGGGCAAGCGTAGTGGTTTTAAGTGGGATGTGACTTGAGGTGCTAAAGGCTGAGACGTTGCCCCTCAAAAGTTAGAGACCTGGGACGATGACAACTAAAATCGAAGGATCCCATGGGAAGGGCGCCATTTGCCGGCATATCACCCTGTTTTTGTGATTAACATGCCTCTGAACGTACGAACGTCTAAGGTGAAACAAATTTGGTCCATTTTGTTTTTAGGCAATTGCAGGCCTTAGCCTTTAATATGCCTGTTACACGATCAATCTTGTGGTATTGGCGTGCATTCTCTAGCCGTGAATTCAAGTGTTGTACCTGAATCGTGTGTGGATCTTCCGAAAGGATGTACATTTGTACATATGATGGTTCGGTACCATCAACGTCAAGAGAGCAACAGTCGGCCTTTTAAGGATACACCGCCTGGGAGAATGGTTGAAATCATTCTGCCGACCAAACGTGCTGTCTCTCAACTTGGAAAGAAGAAAACGCGGGTTTTCTTTAAACTCCCTCACTCCCTCGAGCTCCCTTCCATGGGAGCTCCCTCCCAGGGGCCCAGGACTGATCCTGGGCCCGTGCCCGGGGTGTCAGCGTAGGGAACTGGACACGATGCCACGTTTGGTCACAAATGTTGTCACTGATGTTACGTTGAGATAACGGATGCCCTACGCCTGGTGGGATGCTCCAGGCCTTAGGACCTAGGAACTAGCGAACTGTTTTGATCACCTCACTTTTGGTGTTGATATCTTGGTGTTAACCTGGTGTTAAGAAATGTATGTATGCGTCATATAAACTTGTTGATACTCCTTCAAAGGGAGCCGTAAGGCAGAAAGCTGGGGTCGAACCCTCTTTAAATTATTTGGCAAGCATGGTATCAAGCATTTTGCGCCATTAATATCCATCTTCTGTTCGTTCGAGGCATGCGGGTCGACATCAACCACAGATGTGAGGCTGCGGGTGATTTATATTTCCTCACCTACTCGGCCGCTCAGCTGCAGAGCGGTGGATGGTGTGTAGATTCGTGCCCCTGCCGTACAGCATGTTACAACAATTAACCCACCTTGCAAGTGAGGAAAATTGTTGGTGCCAATAATGCTATGGCGCCTTTTTGGGAATAAGGCCTTTGCACTGGAAAGTAATTCAAGGCATAAACTCGATTCGTGAGCACAGACGAGTTCGCCCTCAGGGAGCGGAATGAACTCGGATTTCTGCAGGAGTTAAACAACTTAAATTATGCCGTGCGTTGGTCCACATTTCCCACTCCGGATGGGGGAAAGTACTCAACGCGTTAACATCCCCACTTCTATGCCCATATGTGCATTTGCTGTAGACAATACTGGACGCACGCATGGGTAGGCAACTGTCAGGTATACCCCACATGCATGAGCTTTCTAGGAGAGATATCTTCTTGACAGCTCTCATGGGAACTCGAAAGGGGGCAGATGAACCCACGGTTGTTCACCACCACTTTCCAATGTGTGCTAAACTGTTCTGCATCAACTTTCCGACCTGTGCTGAACATGCTGGATAAAGAGACACAAGCACGATACAATGTGCAAAATTTTGTCGTTACGGAGCCTAAATGACAAGAAATAGCCAAATCTTCTATATCTGAGTACTCTCTGTAATAGTCTGATACCTGAGAATGCTGAGACCTTCGTACTCGCAGTGACAGCCGGTGGCCAGCAAGGCAGCTGCTCAACCCCGTCTTCAAGAACTTCTGTTCCAAAATATCCATTTCTTCATTCCTAAGTCCAGCTTACTCTGTAAGCAACCGTCACCACATCGGCCTTACTGGAGACTTCCTAGCTTTAGCAGTGCAACCCAGCAGCGATCCTGACGACGCCCATGTCCTTGCACGGACGTGAATCACCTCATCCTAGACTTTTGACTGCATAACTGAAAGCCTGGTAGCCTGGCCGTCATCCTCTTCCTCCTGCTAGTACTACTACTAAATAACCCTCTTTAGACTCCCAAGAAAGTGAGAGCATATCTGCTTCAGACCTCTTCAACCAGACGTACTGCCCCAAGCAATTTCTAACCGATCTATGAAAGCGCATGGGTATTTTGGAGGGCTCCACTCCCACCCTCAGCTATCATAGAGCCTTGTGTATGCCGCATTAAAAATGGAGACATGTGGATGCATAATCTAGCCCGTAGAGGTACAATGGTCTGTGCCCGTTTCTCCCCCTCCCACGGGGACCAACTCGTATGTGCCGAAACTGTTCCACAATCCGTGGGAAGCATAAGTGAACAATAACAAATTTCCTTCCCTTCTCAGGCTTGTACTCGTACTCTTCCACAATCACTGGCGGAATGCCAGCCTTCCAACACTCCAGGCTGTTGTTGCAAGTTTAAGCCCCCTTAAGAAAGATCCTATAAGGTCCTTTTAAACGTCTCAATGTTTTTCAATCCAAGAGGCGCAAGAGAGAGAAAACTGGGGGAAAGGTGGGGAGGACTGCCTCACACCTTACAGAGAAGCAACTTTGGCCGAGGGCATGTGGACCCCATGTGATCAGGAGAGAGCATCCAAGATAGCCTTCAGCTCCTCCGGGCCAGTAAGGTGGATGGCAGCAGCCTCTTCAGGAGTGTACTCTGTCTCCAGAAGGGAAGCAATCTGACCATGTGCCTCCACGATATTGCTCTTGATGGGCTTGAAAAGGATGGCATGCGTGGCTGGGTTGTTCAAGTATAGCTTCATCTTGGCCACAGCTCCGGGCAGGGCTTCTTCCAGAGCCGTCCGAACCCGCGCCACCATCTCTTCCAGCCTGGGGGGTGCTGCAAATGCCTAGTGGTCCCGCAAACACTTGCTCACAAGGTTTAAACAAACCACCCTAGAGAATTCATACGTAGACCCAAGCTTAAGGCTTTATGCCCTTTGCATTGTCCAGGGCCCCTCTGCATGCCAGCAGAACACTCTCCAGTGCCGCCCCTCTCAACCTTTTGCCTTTCCCCTTCTCTCCCCCTTCTCTTCCATCCCCACCCCCTTCTCTTGGATCCCCACCCCCTTCTCTCCCTCCTCTTCTTACTCCCTCCCTATTTCCGTGTCCTCCCTCCATTCGTCCCTCACAATCAACCCACCCTGCCACCTGTTCCAAAGCAGGGATGAATGGCAGACCAGAGGCAGAGAAGTGCAGGGTGGGGAGCATTTGGAGGTAGCCACAGACAGGTGTTTCAAGACAGGTCCAACTTTTGTGGCCAGTCAGACAGATGTAATCTTCTGTTTTTTATGAGTGGGATAGGAAGACTAGCCCAATTTTTCAACAACCCAAACCCAGCCCAATGTTTCTTCTCCTTCTTCTTCTTGCTTATAAAATCCTCATGCTCTGTTTTGCTTGAGGACAGCCCAGCCGGGCCCGGTTCTGTTCAGGCAGTAAAACAACGACCCCTCCATATTGATATGAAAACAAATGGGCTCAAGCATGGCATACCTGTTCCCGCAACGGCTTGCCTGAAGACAAAGAGGATGCCACCTTCACGGCCGTGACCTGCTCACCCAACCCAATCGTGATGACACATAGGGCTACCAATGCTGGCGGGCATAAGGATACGAACACCCACATGCATTGGGATATGGACACGCACATAGGCAGTCTAGGGGCAACTCATATTGAATACGTTGCTGGCACATGGAGAACCAAGTCAAACCTGCAGCACTGTTCCCCAAGAAATCCACAGGCAACCAGGCCAGCCCCTCTCCCCCCCTTCCCCCTGGCTACCCCACAGACATGCGCGTGCGCAGTATGTGTGGTTTGGGGGGGGGGGAAATAGAGGGGCTGCGATGGAAAGGGGAATAGAGAGAGAAGGGGGGGGAGAGGGGGGAGGGAGGGAGGGAGAGGGGGGGGGGAGAGGGGGGGAGGGAGGGGGGGATGCGCAACACTCCGCCATTCCCTTTGATGGGGGCCATGCATGCAAACTGCCTTGGAGGGAGGTGAAGGGTGCAAGATGCTTATCGCCAGCATGTAGAGAGGCGCGCCGCACCTTAGTGATGAAGGACAGCATGGGCTCAACAGTCAACTTGGTGACACTCATGATGAAGGCCTCGCAGGTTGATTTCAGCAATTTCTCGAGCTCCTTCTTACTGTCCACCTGTACACACGCGAATTCCGTCACATTCTGTCCTCTGCAACATGATATGAGCCCCCAATGCTGTATGCGCCACACACCCAAATCGATCTCATTGTTTCTTTTGCAACGTGGCACGGGCCCGGATGTGTACGTGCCACACGCACCAAATCGACCCCATTCTTCCTTTTACAGCTTGACACGCGCCCCAATGTGGTCAAGCTGGCCACTCTCCATCAGTCTCCAATGTGGGGTCCCTGGTAGGAAAATAAAAGTTCTGGGCGTGGGGGGGCGGGGGGAGGTTGTGTGTGTCAAACAATCAACGGATCCACACAGTCCTCCTCCACCACCACGCTTCCCACATAGTATGCATATGAGAATCTCTTGGGAGCCAACCCCCAATTAATTTTTTGACCCAACCAATGCCCCTCTAAGGCGTAAGAGTGACTCCAGGCGTCCCATGCCACAGCGTGTATCCATGTTATGATCGAGGCGTCAATGGCTTTCCATGTTTGTGGAACCACCACAAAGAACAGGGACGCGGAGGAGAGAGGAAGAGGGAGGTGGAGGGTCAGCGGTGTGGGGGAAGAGAAGGGCGAGAGAGGGAGGGGCAGGGAGGGGGTGATCGGGAGGGGCAACAGGAGAAAAGGACAGGGGGGATGGGGAGGAGAGCAACGGACCTGGCTCTCCAACACACGGGGTGCTCCTCGACTGACCAATTGCAGCATAGCATTATCAGATGACATGGAGAAGATAGATGCATGCCCTGTGCAATACGCTCCTCTCTTAGGCTACCAACAAGCTGAGCTACTGGTCTTACTTTCGTTCTTCTCCAAGCCACAGTATGTATATGTGTGTGTATAAGGGAGTTTGTAGGGGTGGGGGGTTTCATGTGCCTATGTGCACGTGTGCATAACGTGTGGGCACCAGCACATGCGCAGACCCAGTCCTCCAAATTTGCTCAAGACATTACCTTTGCACTTCATATTGCAAATTCTCTTCGCTCTTCTTTACTCCCGTGCCTGTTAGGGTACCCACCACAAGTACCCAAAAACTCCCCCCTTGGCCCCTTGCAGAAGAGCAGGGACTTGACGGCATGCTGGGGCAGAAGTTAGAAGACACAGGGCAACCCCTTCCTGCTTGTGTGTGTGTGTGTGTGTGTGTGTGTGTGTGTGTGTGTGCGTGTGTGTGTGTGTGTGTGTGTGTGTGTGTGTGTGTGTGTGTGTGTGTGTGTGTGTGGCGTCCGGGGGGGGGGGGGGGGGAAGAGATGAGCTCACACCTGCCATGATACGACGCACATGGTCTCTCATGTGGGAGAAGTCAAGATCTTTCTCAACATGTGAGAAGTCGGCCTCGAAGGGGGCGATCTGCTCCCTCAATATCAACAGCTGCTTGATCAGAAACAGCTGCCCGTCCATCACTGAGCTGCGCTTTGCAACCAGCCTCGACCCCATCTACAAAACAAACAAAACTCCTCCCCTATTAGCATGCTGCCCTCTGTTTCCACGAGAAAGGGTACATTTATTTCAAGAACTGTCAGTGGCGCAACAGACGGAATACTTGGTGATTCCCCTTCCAGGCTTGCACTGCATCACTGTCATAGACAAACAGAAATCCTTGGTGCTCTTACAGGAGTACCTATAGCACACTAACAACGGAATGCCTGCTGACCCTCTTCCAGGCCCGCACTGCTGCACTGTCTTGGTTAACAGCAATCCTTGGTGATCCAGAGTCACACAGGGACTTTCAGGGCACTCCAGCAGGCGCATGACCTCTCCATATCCCTTGCCCTTTCCTCTCGATGTGTAGGCGCGTGCGGGAGAAGGGGTAGGATACGGAGGGGGGAGGGGAGGAGGGGGGGAGAGGGGGAGAGGGGGGGAGGGAGGGAGGGAGGGAGAGGGAGAGGGAGAGAGAGAGAGAGAGAGAGAGAGAGAGAGAGAGAGAGAGAGAGAGAGAGAGAGAGAGAGAGAGAGAGAGAGAGAGAGAGAGAGAGAGAGAGAGAGAGAGAGAGAGAGAGAGAGAGAGAGAGAGAGAGAGAGATCTTCATA
>KV908536.1:290036-298419 GCA_002005505.1 Botryococcus braunii
CATGCAAAAGGACCTGATGGCGGAATCAGGAGCTTGCCGCACAGATCTGAGCAGAGATCATGCATGAGGCGTAGTTTGAGTCCTGCACAAACTAAACACACAGAACACACACAGCTACGGCCCTTTTGAGTAGGATCAGCCATTCTACTTCAAACTGTTCACCAACCTCCTTTGCTGCCCGCACAAGCTGTGTGGCCCTCTGTCCCAAAGCGACCGCATGTATGGCTTGGACAAGCTTCTAGAGAGCAGTTTGGGGCCAAGCCATGGATGTGGGTACGCGCATGCCCTTGGAGGTGTGTCCATGTGCGTGCGAATTCGTGCATGCATGCATACGTGCGTGTGTGTTTGTGTGTGTGTGTGTGTGTGTGTGTGTGTGTGTGCGTGTTCGTTTTTCCACTCCGGGGGGGGGGGGGGGGAAGGGGAGGAGAAGCCCAAGACTGTGAGGGGGCCAGGTGTACTCACTGCTCCCTACTCCCCAGCAAATTTTATCCCCCTCCTGTCCGGTCTCTCTGACAGAGAGACCAGAAGTCTACCTGTCCCCTGCTCCCAAGCAGTTTCCATTCCCCTCCATTGTGGTCTCTTGTGACAGAGAGCCTCTGTTCACTCTGCGCCGTATAAACCAGATTCTCCTTCCTTGAAGCACATCAGGAGGACAGGAAAGAGCTGAGGAGGGACGGGCTCCGAACCTCATGCTTGAGGATGGTAACAAGGTCACAGAGGGCATCCAAGTCCTGCAGTTGGATGAAAGCTGGCCGCAGTGTGTCGTACAGCTGAAGCGCCAGCGGCTCCACCAGAGGCTGCAAGGCTCCGCTCTCCCCGTTGTCCCCCGGAAACAGCGCATCAAACAGCGATGACTCCATCTGGCACACCTGCGCAGATGCCCCATGACAGCGGAATTCACATGTTGTCATGCCCCCTCACCCTTGTCACCACTTACCCCATGCTGCCCGCATGTCCCCCCCCCCCCGGGGGGTTTTGTCATGGCTGTACCACATGTTGTCCACGTGTCCCTCACACTTCTCACCCCTTTCTTACATGTTGTCCACACGGTCCTTGCGCTCGTCATAGTTGTACCAATGTTGCCAACAAGCCCCTCTCCGCGTGTATGCATGCGTGCGTGGATGTTCGTCCCCTCAAACTCCTTACTGTCCAGCCACCTTTCCTACCCCCCCCCCCCAAAACCACACCCACACACACCCCCCCACACACACACACACACACACACACACACACACACACACACACACACACACACACACACACACACACACACACAGGGCGCAAGCAGGAAAATTTACCCACCCTTAGTCATGAGTACCATCAAGTGAGGGAAATCACACATTTGATAGCAGAGAGGCTGACGAGCAAACCTGCATGAGGTAGGAGCAGCCATTCCTGGTGAGGGAGGGCAGCGCATCTCTCGTGTATTCTGCCACCCTTTCGGCGACAACAGTGCTGACAAGAGACAGACGAGTTTCGCAGTACACTCTCTGGCAGTCAGTCAGAAGCTGCGCATACTCTGGCCGTTGTGCTCGTGCTCCAACGCCCGCCAACAGCCCTGCACATCAGTGCAAGGTATGAGGGAGGCTCTCATCCACCAGAAAGAAAAAGAACCATTGACATAAGCCTGAACGAGTTATGTCAATGGTTTATGTTCTAATCTGGTCTAGTCTGGAACAACACCACTTTTTGCAAATGGAGAACCAAGGAGGAGGAGGAGGAGGAGGAAGCGCCAACAGGATCTTCCACCTCTGTTTAGGGCATTGATTGGTAATGCCACATGACAGACAAAAGCAGGAAGGCAAACCTACAAATACCTTCCCCCAACCCTCTGCCACCCTTCGTGTCCAAGACTCCAAACCTACACAGGGCCATATGCACACACACACACACACACACACACACACACACACACACACACACACACACACACACACACACACACACACACACACACACACACACATCCCTGCTCACACATATGCGCTGGCCAGCAAATGCGCACATACACACATGCACACCATTACGCAGCTCCTGGGCCGTTAATGCAGCCACAATTGATATAGATTTAGAAGCAGAAAGAGCAATCTTTCGAATGTTCTCCCACTCCCCCACCCCTTGGGGGGGGGGGGGGCGCTTGTGATTCCATCTTTGTGCTCTTTGACGGGCTTCCACTGTCTCTCTCAAAGTATCACAACCCTTGCTCTCCTAGCCTTCCCGTCCGCTTATCAATCCTCCCCCCACCCCCACCCCCCCCCCACCTCCCAGGAGGATCCCATTATTTTGCAGTTTGGCACATTTTGATACCGCTGGTGCTTCATTTTCAGAGCTTTTGACGTTCTGGTGCCCGGATCGGTCTGCACGACAGATTCCATTCCCAATCCGCACAGCCGTGCCCTCCAGCGCACAAGCGGGGCAGAAGCGGAACAAAGCAGACCGAAGGAGGCACCTTTGAGACTCGGCTCAGCTGCAGCCCGGAACCTCACATACAAGAGGGCGGCTTCGGAGCCCTCAGCAAGCAGAGGGCCCGACACTCCATTGGAGGCGGCCCCATTCGGGAGCGGAGGACCGCCAGAAGCGCTTCCATGTAGGCTTCCGGAGGAGTTGTTGCTCTTCCACTCCTTGATGCCGGCCTGCACCTGCTCTGCAGCGTGCCGCAGCACTTGCTGCACGCGCGAGCGGATTGTGGCCAGCGCCCGCGACTGCAGCTGCCGGAACTTCCCCGCGTATGAGCTGGAGTCCGCGTACTGCGGGTTGCTGGTCACGTACCTGCAGGGCCCCTTCTTGCTCAGGCCTCTTGCAGGCTGACTCTGGTCTGCTGGGACCTTGGGGACAGAGACCGTACAATGGAAAAACAGGCAGGTAGCCAAGCAGACAGACACAAACACGCGTGTCCGCACGCGCATGCGCACGCGCGCGCACACTCTCTCTCTCTCTCTCTCTCTCTCTCTCTCTCTCTCTCTCTCTCTCTCTCTCTCTCTCTCTCTCTCTCTCTCTCTCTCTCTCCCTCCCTCCCTCCCTCCCTCTCCCCCCCCCTTCTCCCTCCCTCCGCCCCTCCCCCCCTCTCCCTCCCCCCCTCCCCCTCTCCCCCCCCCTCCCCCCCCCCTCTCTCTCCCTCTCTCTCTCTCCCCCCCCCCTTCTCTCTCTCTCTCTCTCTCTCTCTCTCTCTCTCTCTCTCTCTCTCTCTCTCTCTCTCCTCTCTCTCTCTCTCTCTCTCTCTCTCTCTCTCTCTCCCTCCCTCCCCCTCTCCCTCTCTCCCCCCCCCCCCTCTCTCTCTCTCTCTCTCTCTCTCTCTCTCTCTCTCTCTCTCTCTCTCTCTCTCTCTCTCTCTCTCTCTCTCGACAATATGCAAGGAAACAATCGATATCTGGAATCCTCTGACATGCCCTCTCCACATCATGCAAAGCTGCCAAGAAAAATAAACCAATAATTTGATAAACTTAATAAAATAATTATCCAAAAACTTAAAATAAAAAAATGACAATAAACGAATAAGTTTCTCCAATTAAAAAATTAATTTTGATTTCATATACATATTCTGGGGGGGGGGGGGGGCAACTATTAAATGATATTAATAACCATAGGAGGTAAGAACTAAGCGTACGTGATGCACTCATCGAGGCGTTGCAGAAGCGGCATGAAGGTTTCAGAGTCAACCGCCAAGTTGGCTGAGTGGAAATGAGCGGCGGTCTTCTCCAGCTCATCAAAGTAACTCAACTTGGAGCGCAGTGCTGCGGCAAACTCTGCCAATCGCTCTTCCTCGGCCACAAGCTTCTCACATGAATCATGTAGGGCGCGGGTTTTCCCCACCACCTCCCGATGCTGTGTTTTCAGCAACTCCAGCAGGCTCATGGTGTCGTGCACCTGACCAAATCCCCATGGTCAAAGCGTTTCCAAGCATTAAACAATAACACAAAGACAAGCATGAAGAGACAGCGAAAGTAATGACATTATGATGATGATGATGATGATGATGATGATGACAATTTTTATGATCAACATCACCAGCATTATTTTAACCACCTTTTAGTACTTGTCTTTGACATCCTGGTAACGACTCACTCTGCCAGCTCGACCAGCCTATGTGCCTCGACACAATTCTCAAACTTGCAGGCATTCAATCTTCTGCAAATGTTTCAAAACCCCAGCTCCAGAGACGATAAATTAAGTTGTTTCCTGCCAAACATGCACGGCACCACCCTGCCTCCCCTTTCGGATGTTCAAGCACACTTCTGCTTGCAGGCTCAGTGAGTGGTGAACCCTCCGGCAGTATCATTGCAGAATTAATAACTGCAGTCAACGTGCAGGCATGCACAGTGCCAGGATTGTGAGCATTGGTGCAATACTACAGGTATAGCAGCAAGTCCACCTCCCGGACAACATCATAGCAAAGGTCTTAGAGAGATTTTGACCTTAGCGTGATTTGAAAATCCCCAAACCCCCCCCCCCCCCCCCAAAAAAAAAAAAAAAAAAAAAAAAAGCACAGCAACAGCAATAGCAACAACAGCAAGAAGGACGGCGACAACAATGTGCTCACCATGAAGCCCTGCCAAGCCTATCAGTGATGCAATCTTACACTTGAAATTTCCCCTGAAACGACATGAAAAGCTCAGCTCCCCACCCTCTCTCTATGCTGCTATGGCTATCTAAATCCTATCGCCGCTTACCTCCTCCCTCTTTCCAAGGACAATCAGTCTAGGGGAAGGGAGATCCATTTGATGGTACCTTTTGGAGGAGGCCAGCGCAGGTCTGAAGGTGGCCTTGCAATGTAGCCGCATACTGGCGGTACTTCTCCTCCGTTTCGCTGGTGCGGGCAGCTTCCAGCTCGCTGTTCCATCGGTAGAACTGCGTACTGCTTTGCAGCACTGCATCCTCCAGCGAGCCTTGCATGTCCTCCCCATCTTCTCCCCCCCCTGGCGGTGCTGAGCTGACCGCAGCAGGCGCCACACCATCCATTCCGCCTGCCTCATCCTCCCCTAGCTGTTCCACCACAGATCCCAAGACCGTGCGATTAAGCAGCTTGCCCCACTATTTTTTCCTGTGTCTGACCACCTCGCTGACCGGGTAATGCGTCAGCAACATGTCGTGATGATAATGATGCTGTTCATGAACATGATCATTACGACTTAGATGTCCATCACCATCAATGATATACTGCTGTACCATGCTGACATGAGCTTCCCACCGCGGCTCCACCCAAATTTGCCCTCAGCAGCGCTCCTTGCTTATCACCCACTAAACCTCGCCTATCTGGCTGAGAGCCCTGTGGATGCTGGCTGCCATCGCGGAAAACAACACACACACACACACACACACACACACACACACACACACACACACACACACACACGCACACGCACACGCACACGCACACGCACACGCACACGCACACGCCCACACGCGTACGCACGCGTGCACGCACACGCACACGCACACACACACACACACACACACACAGTCTCTCTCTCTCTCTCTCTCTCTCTCTCTCTCTCTCTCTCTCTCTCTCTCTCTCTCTCTCTCTCTCTCTCTCTCTCTCTCTCTCTCCCCCTCCCTCCTACTCTCCCCCCCCTCTCACTCTCTTTCTCTGCCCCTCTCTCTGATTAGTGATGCTCCTATACTGTCCAAATGGGCAAAAGCGATACCGCCTCTTCCATACCACTAAAGCAAGGAACCTCAAAAATGCTTGTGGGTCGTGTCCTTCTTCCCCCTTGGCATAAGCCACGCATCCCCTGAAAGCACTCCGAGCAAGTCTGGTTGGACAATACATGCAAATCAAGTAACAAAGTTCAGTTACTTTGATCTAGATGAATCATGATGGATCGCACATGCTCAGGCAGGGGACGCTGAGTGCAATGTTCAGCAAGTAGCTCCAATACTCGTTGTTGTTCCTCACTTAATGCAGCAGAGTGTTCCCATGTGCTAGCCTGTATGGCAGGTGCAAAGCAGCAAATCAATCTTGGTTAACAACATCCAAGGTGGCCAGCGACCACCAAAAGGCACGAACCTTTGTTAAAGCTTTGTTAAGTGTTGCGCCAGTCATGCGATCCAAGACATGGAAATGGCGACTGGATTGCTTAAAACAAGACAACAGGAAAACTTCATGAACAATATTTGGAGGCTCTGTCTTGGTAGACCACGGGTCCCAGAAACAAACCACGTTATAGCTCCAATTCGCAGCCCCTGGCAGTTGAGGGGGCCCCCGTGCAGAAGCGCCACTGGTAACTGCATTTGGGGTTGCCGAAGCCATACCCCAAACCTTCACGTGAAGTTCGTTAGATTCATAACTTGATAGTGTTCATGAACCATAGTACACAGCTAAAACAGATGGAACCGAAACAAACCTTCCAAGACAGCTACACAACCTGCCTGACTCGGGGAAATCGTAAGAAATGACTTAAATAACGATAAGCACTTCAGCATCCTGGGGTCATGATCGTGTGCGTAAAATTTAAGGCCCCGCGTCCTGCCCATCTGATCAGACAAGACAGTGATGCCATAGACACTCCGCGATCATCGCGTCAATACTTAACTTCCCGTAGTAGTTCTCTTAGGAGGATTTATGCGCCTGGGGTCTGGCCAATTGTTGGGTGCGGGTTGTTTGCAGCGACGCTTGTGCTGAACTTCACAGTGCCTCATGCGGCCGGAGAGGGGCCGTCCCGAGTGGGGCCGTCCCGACGTTCTCACGCCGCGTTTTGTAATCGGTCACCTCTCCGATTGTTTTTAGGTAGTCCGGCCTGTCGCTAAATTCAATCCATTGGTCCGCCGATTCGGGCGAAGAAGAAGAAGAAGAAGAAGTCGGGTCAGTTTCATCATTGCGGCGGCTGTGGGTCGCCAGCTGGCCGCTCGCCGGGTGTGACTCATAGCTTGACACATTGGGGGTTTGGGTCCCTGAACATTGGGCTGGTCTTTTTTACTCCACTCTTGTAAAAGAAGAAGAAGGTGGTGGATCCATTGTCACAGCTGGTGGTGGTGGTTTTGGCCCTTTGCAGCAAACCTTGGCTGGCTTGCCTATTGCCCAGGGGGGTCTAGGGGTCACTAAGGCCACTTCCCTTCTGCCTTGTGCCTATCTCGCCTCCGTCACGCAGACAGCCCCCCTCCAGGACCGCCTTCTGGGGACATCCACTGCCCCTCTTGTCCCCGCTGCCCTAGCTGCCAAGGCTGACTACTGCGCCCTTGTTCCTGATTTCGATGCGGCGCTCTTCGAGGATCCGGATTTTGTCCGCAGCAAAGTGCAAGCCCGGCTGTCCAAACCCTTGTCTCACCGCGCATACCAGGAGGTTCTTGATGACCCTGCTCGCTCGGATCGCGACCGTGCTGTGCTCCAATCTCTTACACAGCCGGGAGCGTCTGATTGGCTGCTGGCTCTCCCAGTTCCCCATTTGCAGCAAACCATGCCCCCAGAGTCGTTCCGCTGCCGTCTTCAATACCAGCTCTTGATCCCCATTTTCCACCCTGGCTCCCAATGCCCGTGCTGCTTGAGGGAGTTGGATGTCTGGGGCGACCACGCGGTCCACTGCACCTCAGGGGGGGATGTTGCCATTGTCGGCCGACATTACTCCGTTCGTAACGGCCTGGACGCTGTCCTTACCTCAGCTCGTCAGCGGGTCACCCGGGAACCCGCCTTTCCCACCCCTGTCCCTGGCCAGGAGCGCCGTCGCGCAGACCTCCGCCTCCATGCGTGGGAGGAGGGGCGTGACCTTTATATCGACATCGTTGGCTCTTCCCCACTCACAGTTGCCAACTTGCTGCACTTCGTGCCGGGTGGGGCCGCCGCGCGCGCTGCCCAAGACAAGCAGACCCGCTATGCTGTCTTGTTGTCGCGTCAGCAGCCGCCTGTGGCTTTCCAAGCCTTCGCTTTTGAAACATTGGGAGGGTTGCATGCTGATGCGCTGGCCTTGTTGCAGAGGCTCCAGGGGCTTTTGAACCAAGCCATCATTGCTCAAGAAGATGTGGAGGGATATTTTGTCATTCGTCGGGTCAGTTTCATCATTGCGGCGGCTGTGGGTCGCCAGCTGGCCGCTCGCCGGGTGTGACTCATAGCTTGACACATTGGGGTTTGGGTCCCTGAACATTGGGCTGGTCTTTTTTACTCCACTCTTGTAAAGCGGAAGAAGTTACATCTGTCCAGCCACGAGGGCATGATGAGATGGCCGCAACACACACACAAGCCAAAACTAGGAAGAACTGACCACAAGAAGTGGCCAAGCGAAGAGCGAAGGCATAACTGAGCAAACGAAAAGGGAAGGAAGGGGGATAGGGGGGGGGGCAGCCACAGACGTGGCTGCGGCCAAGTCACCGTAGCCGGCGTAAATCAGCACGAGCCTGGAATGCATCCGAGATAAAGGAGACGACCGCACGCAAGTCAGCGTGCCAAATGAACTGC
>KV908537.1:0-17500 GCA_002005505.1 Botryococcus braunii
AATGCTCACAGAAGACAGTATGGACAGCCCTTATCCTCTCGAAGGGCTTCACAGACTGGAGTTCGTCACGTATGAACTGACCAATCTCACTGCCTTCATCCCTTTAAATACTACGGAAGGCTGACATCATTGCCTCCTCTGCATTTGCTAGTCTTTGTCACTATTAACACTACGGAGAGTTGATCTGCGGCTCCGTACTATGCGTGAATTCGTAGAACCGTACACTCATCGTTCAGTCCTACCGGATTCTTCACGAACTCGACCCGAAAATATCTTAGACCGTCTAAACGACAAGATCTATCCGCAAAAGCTTCGATCCAGAACCTCGGAGCCGACCGTACGCTCCGTGAAATGACTCGATGAGAAGATATTTACTCCGTGAACCCGTTCGGATCTCGATCTGATCACCGAGTTAGTTCCTGAGACCTTTAAACCACTCGGAGTTGGTGCATTTACGTCTAACTTACTCGAATCTCACGATAAGAACCGTAATTACACCCCGGAACTTCTACTGTAAGTCCGTACCACCCTGTACACTCCAGGATAAAGTCTGCAGGCCCTTTAACTTTATTCAAATGTCATGAGTAAGTCTCAAATGTCCTTTATCAGTCAATATACTTGCACATTTATTCTATACACCAAGTATATCAACAACGTGTCATGCAGTACACCTGTACCTTATGCAGCTGTACCTTATTTGGACTCTTCAAACATGCAGACAAAATGTAGGGGACTCTCATCAGATGTGAAGTGAAATTTTTTCCCAAGTACAGCTGATGATCCCCATTTTATAACAAGGGGAGAGGGAGAGGGAGAGCGAGGCGGGGGGGGCGCAGAGTGAGGGGGGGAGAGAGGAAGAGACCCGGGGGGGGGGGGGGGGGAGAGGGAGAGGGAGGGGAGAAGGGGGGGAGTCCCGTAGATTCTGGCAGCTCTTGGACTCTCCAAGGTCATAAACCAAGATCTTCCTTTTCTTAAACGTGACTGCAGGTACAGTGAACATGGAGTTGCAGACCGTTTTGGAATGCCCTTGACCTCTCAATGGGCACATGCTAGGTAGCTCCGTACGCAGGTGTTGAGAGTCAGATCCATTGAATCCCCCTCTAACAAGATACAATCGGCACGCCAAACACTAAATTTCAAAGCCTCGTCAGGAGGATTCGTTCTTGAAAAGTCGGTCTCCAGCTTCCATGGAACTGAAG
The DNA here is from genome assembly GCA_002005505.1 of Botryococcus braunii. NCBI lineage: Eukaryota > Viridiplantae > Chlorophyta > Trebouxiophyceae > Botryococcus > Botryococcus braunii. Next base: position 1,200 of record KV908537.1, read on the forward strand.
CAGCACCTTCACGGCTTCACTGGCAAGTCTCCACGGTAGAAGTCTACATCGCATAGTCCGTGGGGATGTTGTCATAAATCCAAAGGAAATTGGTCATTGGGGCCAATTTCGATCCAAAAAGGTATACGCATGTGCGCTGTTGTCAGGCGATACCGTACCACACCGGGCTGATTCGAGTGCGATAAATGGGAGGCCGAAGTCAAGCAGTCAGGTGCAGCATATGATTAATTCAACATCCGATTAGTGATAATGAACTTTCTTGTGATTAGCTTGCGGTATTATCAGGTTTTTCTGCCGAGTGATTATTTGTGAGAATGAGATTATATCTGATCACAATCCTGAGGTCCAAATTTCGAAAGAACTGAACTTTACTCATCCAGAGCCGGACCGGGACAGATTACCCACCGCGTCCCTGTGCGTCCCAGTCTCGCAGCGAACGTGAGGGTAGATCTAGACGAAGCCTAAGACGTGGTGGTCCACCTTCAAGAGAAAGCAAGGCCCACAATCTAGACATCTGTGGTGATATGCTTCAACCGCAGGCTTGACTCCGGAATTGGCGGGTGCGCGCCCTGCTTAGGCAATCTGTCGTTGTAGCACTGGAGTCCGCAGGGTCCGTTATTGTTGATAGTTTAGCACGACAAGGGGGCAAGGCATGTTCTAAAACTTCATTCAGCGCTATATGGGAAAATGGCCTCTAAGCGTTGGTTATTGAAAGAATCCGGCGGATTGAGACATGGGCAATGCGATGGTTTGGGAGTTTTTCTATGCGTATCAGCATTATGTGCGTTGCGATAGACTGAAGACATTGATTAAACATTTCAGAAGGTCTGTCAACTTGGTCAGCAGCTTGGGCAGAAGCCACGAGGGAAACGTCAGAGATCTGAGCTAGATGGGATAGTTTATGTTGAATACGGGGTTGATTTCGACCAGCTAGGTTAAGACGCAGTTTTAGAAGCTTAGACTATTTCTGCTGAAATTATTCGGCCATGCTATGGCTGAGCAAGGATCTTGTTGTGCGGATGGTCGTTACCTCTCGCGTGGGCAGATTGGTGTTGTTGCGTACTGGTAGCTCTCGAACGTATCCTCTCTAACACAAATTGCCCTAGGATGCGTTATATGGGCACCGGGTCTCCCCAAGGGTTTTCCTGTCTCGCCCTGCAGGTAGCTGGCTAGGGGTAGCTCGAGAGTCGGCAACCGTTAGAGCGTCTCTAACCTCCTGATTCTTGTAAGCTGTCCCGGTTAAATTTTGTGGTATTTTGTTAGAGCTCCGTTTCTCGGCGGCGAACAGAGCTGCGAAGCTTGCGATCATTGTTTGACCGGGTTGCATCCGGCGACGTGCCTGTCACTGAACCCTGGCAGAACTTTTGAACTTATCAGGGGACTTTGTCCGCAGGTGACGTGGTGACGGATAGTTGACTGTAGAGGCCAAGACGTCTCTTCGGTGCAGCAGCCAGGACCACCAACCAGGTCACAGGTATTTTATTCTAATTGACGCTCTTACGGGATCTGGAATATGTCTTTCAATCTTCAGTCCCCCGACTTTTGCACTCTCTTGATCCTCCCTCTATTTGCCTGTTCTATGTACAGCCTATTTTGGCCAAGAAGAACGATGTAGATGAGTAAGCACAGTTTTGCTGCTGAAATTGCCAGGTAGCTAACTCTTGCAACTGGGGGTCCAGACAACCAGAAAATCCTTGTGGCAGTGAAGCGGCAGAAGCGCTGCAGGCTTAAGATGGTCCATAAAGTCCCAAGGGCGGTAGTGGGGCTATTGGCTGGGCTCTCTGTTCTTCAAATCGCAAGCGGACGATGTGGAGGGGGGCAGTGGGGCCCAGGCCCCAGACAACGTCTTCTCAGCGATGAGTTGAGAGAGGCTTGCTCTGACGATGCACGGCGGTTGGTGTACTGCAGCACATACAGCAGCCCCTACACATTATTGACTGCCAACCAGCGCGCTGGGTGCTGCGCGTCCTTGCAGCAGTTTAACCGGAACGGCTGCTTCTGGTGCGCCTCATGCCGGTGCAAGGGTCTGTGCGAGGGCTGTGTACCAGCGGCCCCTTGTGGGCGGTGTACCGCTGCACAGCAGCCTTGCAACCCAATTCCCTTTACAAAAGCAATTGCTCACGCCTCCTTAATCACCCCTGAGCTTCCCCACAGATCCCCCAACAGCGCGTTGCCCCTCTTAAAACGATGCTGGGCTGGCAGCTGATGCTCAACACCCCACGGTTGTTTATGCTAATGCACTTCACACCTGTGGGGATTTCACTTTCAGCAGGCTGAAGATGGCACTCTTGCTGTGCACAGTCTTGCAAATGGAGGGCTCTTGGAGAGTGGGGCCTGTGGTAGTCCTGCTTGGGAGGGAGCAGTGCAAATGGAGGGAGAGGGCTGCCGGGGTGCGCAGGGGGCACCGATGTTGAATTTTGCAGAATTTAGGGGCGAGGGGGTCATGTGCAAGTAAACACGACGAGTCATGTGCAAGCAAGCTAGACGAAGATGTGGAGTGTGTAATGGAAGCTTCCTCCATTTTGCCTTCTCTTGTATGTTGTAGGTAGGCGGACCGGAAGTTCATGGCCACATGGCATTTGATGGGTCCCCCCCCCCCCTCTCTCTCTCTCTCTCTCTCTCTCTCTCTCTCTCTCTCTCTCTCTCTCTCTCTCTCTCTCTCCTTCTCTCTCTCTCTCTCTCTCTCTCTCTCTCTCTCTCTCTCTCTCTCTCTCTCTCTCCCCCCCCCCTCCCTCTCTCTCTCCCCCTCCCTCCCGCCACCCCCCCCCCTCAGCCTCCCCCTCCCCCTCCCCGCCCCCCCCTCTCTCACTCTCTCTCTCCGGGCCCCCCTCTCCACCCTCCGCTTTCTATCTCTTCTCTTTCTCCCTCCACCCCGCCGGCGCTCGCCCTCCCACACACCACCCCCCTCCCCCAAGACACACACTCCCATGCCACACTCACTCATGCCCAAAGGCCTGTGAACTGAGGGAGGGCGGCATGGGGTGCAGCGGGTGGGGCGCAGCTGCTGATGTGGACCCCTGGCTGCAGGCTGCCCTGGTGGACTTGGCTGCTGTGGTGGAGGAATGCGCACATGATCGCGTCCCCTGCCGCGCCGGTAACCCCCCTCAACAGTCCTATCCCAAAAATGACGCGATTCCCTTGTCCTCAGCCCCCTCAGCAAGAAAAAAGAAATATCGCCTTTCAGAAGAGGAGTGAAGCATGATCTCGCGCTTCAACCTTGGCAATGGAAACATGATCTCGCTATCCAATCTAGGCAATGGAACCATCATCTGGCAATCCAATCTGGGCAATGGAAGCTGACAGCCCAAGTGTGAATTCCCCACTGGACTTCTACGCCCGGAGCAGGAAGTCCCGTTTTGCTCGGGGGTGTGCCTGTCCTGGCCCATGTGCGGAGCCAGAAATGTCCCCAGAAATGTCCAGATCCGTCCGCAGGGAATGTCCAGATATGTCTCCAGGATTGCCCAGAAATGTTCTCAGAAATGTCCAGAAATGTCCCGGAAATGACCTCAATGGAGGAGTCTGGTGCGCTAGCCGCTAAGCCTGGTGCGGCAGGCCTTATCCAAAAGGCATCAATGCCGCTCGACAAATATGTTCATGGGGTTGGTCCCAGGAGCAAGCACCATGCATAAGGCGGTGGTGGTGCCGGAAAAGCCCTGCAGCAGAACTTGTCCAGGATATGACCAGTGTCCCTGAAGCTTTTCCACTCCCCAGCCCCCCCCCCGGGCCCCGGGGGGGGGGGGCAGGGCCCCTTTCCCCTGATCCAGGTCTAAGAGATGGTACGGCCAGTCTGTTTGTACTGCCTCGACTCCCCAAGGGATTCCTGCCTCAAGGACTGAGCGGCCGAGTGAAGGGAGATCATGGCATATCAGCATGAGCATAATACATGAGCATATTTTCATGGAATCAGGAATCAGGAAGCTCTCCATATGGTAGAAAAGAGGCTTCTGCTGCTTTGTCCCCGTCCAAAGTGCGTACCAGGCCCGCACCTGTTTCAGCTAGCAGCGCCACCTCTATTCCAACTGAGAGCCTGGCTGGCGGAAGGTGCCCCACAGCTTTTGTGGGAGCGGTGGCAATCGGGGATAAGGCAAGCAGTATTTACACATGCTCCGAGGTACAGCGCAACGCAGCCTGCAAGGTACCCTGCCCTGGGCTTTGCGCTGTGCGGAGGACTTGCGTCTGTTCGCGGGGTTGCTGAAAAGGACGGGGTAGGAGAAAAGCGGACCCGGGGGGGGGGGGTGATGAGTGAAGATGACTGGGCCCCCAGCGCGTTTGTAGAGACCTCTTATTTGTTTTGCATCACAGCCTTCTTATTATTGTAGAAGAGGGGCTGATCATACTTCCTGCGACACCAACAGGCTCTGGGCAAGCCCGCCTAGAACCTCTTTGAACATGACGGGAACCTCCTCGTCCTCCTCCTCCCTTCGTCGTCGCCTCCGTCTTCTTCTTCTTCTTCTCCTTCTCCTTCTTCTTCTTCTTCTTCTTCTTAGAATAAAGGATGAAGCCTATCCTGACCGCACACCAAAAGTCTTGCATGCAGGTATGCGGAATCCAGTGGCCAGAGACAAAAGGTCTCCTTCCCCTTCTTCTTTTTCCCATTCTTCTTCTTCTTCCCCTCCTCCTTCAGATGCAAGAGACCACTGACGAGGGGAGACTCTTCCACTTGATTGGTTGGTGACGCTACCTCATGATCATCCAGGGTGGTGAAAGGGTGCCGGGGCAGGGACTGTGCCCTGCATGCTAACAATGCCTCTTGTACGTTTGTCTGCTTGACCCTGCTCGAGCTGGTTGATGTTCCAGTGGCTTGTTGTCACATTCCAGATGTGAAGCCATCGGACACCGAACCCGGTTTCTGTGTGAGCATGTCTTCCAACACCTCGAATGTACCTCATTGACTTCTGCTGCTGCGGTGGGGCTCCAGAGGAGGAGTACTTCAGAGAGGCAGCCGAGCGTGCTGCCACAGCTTGGGAAACGGACCCTCGCGAGAGACTCAAACTCCTCCAGGGTCTCCACTCAGGGCTGGAGGGTCCCCAGGAGCGCGTCCTCCCGGGGCCCTTCTTCCGCGGGCCGGACTTCGCCCAACGCAGGGCGCCCGGTGATGAGCCCCGCCTGTTTATGCCCAGAGCGGTACAAGCGCCCGTAGCCAAGCCCGCGGCACTAGCGGACGAGGACATCGAAGACGATTTCGCGGGAAGTGATTCCGCCTCCATGACCATGCCGATACTGGCAAAAAGGGCCTCGCAGTACAAGGGCCGCGAGCGGGACGAGCAGGAGCATGTCCTGATGGACATGAGCTTGGAGGAGATGCTGGGGGACCTGGGTGACTCCGGGAATGTGGTACAGCAAGCCATCTCCTCCATCCTGTTGCCCCTCATGGATGTGAAGGTGCTGAAGAAGCTGCTAGCCCTCCTGACTGACGGCATCAAGTCGGACGACGACAGCGCGTTCGGAGATGCAGAAGGGCAGATTGAAAAATCCCGCCAGCTGGACATCGAGGTCGAGATCGAGCACAGCGGCCCAGGTGAGTTTTGCTTGTGCCCCATCCCTGCCTTTACCATCTGTGGCGCTGCCTGTACCCAGTGCTTGTGTCTTTGCGTGTTTGCGTCCCTCCGTATTGCTTTGGATGCAAGAGACCACGGACGAGGGGAGACTCTTCCACTTGATTGGAAGCTGGTCCGAAGCCCCCTGTCCGCCCGTGCGCTTATGTGTTTGCAACTACAGGAGGCCTCGTGGTTGTGTGTGTGTGTGTGTGTGTGTGTGTGTGTGTGTGTGTGTGTGTGTGTGTGTGTGTGTGTGTGTGTGTGTGTGTGTGTGTTGAGTTAAGGGGAAAGGTGGGATTCTTGTTGCAAATGCATGCGGCCACTCGTGCAGGGCGTTGGCGCATTCTTGTTCCAAGTTCTGCAAGCTTGTTTTTTCTTTTTTTTTTGGGGGGGGGGGGTGTGGCAGCAAGCAAGCACCCCCCCCCCCCCCGGGCAGGGGGTGTGCCGGCAGATGCACACGCTTACAGTCTTTTTTTAGCAGCGGAGGGGCCGCAAGTGTGGTTGTGGGGATTTGGGAACAGACTTGAAGGAGCTGAGCAGCGGCCTGAAGAAAATGGCATCTTGGGTGCTGGCAGTGTCCAAGGGGGAACCCCCCCAGGACATGGATGTGGACCCCATGGACCGGGTTGACAACCTGCCTCTCCTCGTCACCCGCCTCATGGATCTGCTCAATGAGTTCCTCCAGTTCCCCAACGCCCAGGTAAATCTTTGCTTGCCCCTTGAATTCCAACCTCTTCTTTACCGAAAGAACGCGACACCGGAAATCAGCACTATAAATAACATAGACTAACACAGACTCTTGGCCGTATGCTGATACCAAAATTCCCCCTCGAGAGCATTCCGCTGCATGCGCTGCCTCGTATGGGCATGATTACAGGAAGTGGCTGGCCAACTCAGTTGCTTGCCAGCTGGGATGGGGCTTCCGACCACCCGCGTCCAGCTGTACTCCTCTTCTGTCCAAAGCAGGTTGAAACGACACTTCCCTGAAGATGAACTACCACATCCACCTGCAGATGAGCCACCAAGTGTGCCTGCAGATGGATTTTGTTACTGGTTAAGAATACAATGAGGGGGCTTACAAGGTGTTTTTTGAAGTGGAATTGGAGTCTGTGATAATATTAGAAAGGTGTGCGGCGAAGGGACGCATCAACGTGTCCTAGCGTTTGAAAGCAGCTGCCTTGACTTGGGGAAGATGGAAAAGGCCGTCCAGCCTCGGAAAAGGAAAGTTAGCACTTGCTGCTTAAGCACCACTTCTTCTTCTTCTTCTTCTTCTTCTTCTTCTTGCGGGGGGGCTGAGGAGGATGCTGTTGCACAGGTGGAGCTGGCGTTGGACATCACAGTTGAGACGGAGCAGCTTCCTTCCATCAGAAGAGGCAAGCTGGAGGTAGATCAGCTGGAGGCTTCGGACGCGCCCGAGCACGAGCTGGACATGGTCCGTTCCCATGTGCTACTGGAAACCTCTAACTTTTGCTCTTACAAGAGTGGGATGAAAATAGCGGCCCAAGGGGGAAAAAGAAAAAGCAGGCCCAGATGGGATAAAAAGACCAGCCCAGTGGGCTAATGTTTCAACGACCCAAACCCAAATGCTTACCAAGACCAGCCCAATGTAGTGCTTCAACTGTACTGCTGTACTTCCTGCACGTAACTCGGGTGTGGTCAGTGGCGTGTGCACGTGCCTGATCTGACATGTACTTCCATCTGTACTATACTTCCTGTACATGACCCAGATGTGGACACTGTCATGTGCAGTTCCCTGACTGGGACATGCTTTTCCATTTGTACTGCTTTACTTGCTGCGGGGGACCCAGATGGCCACTCGCACTGCTTTGTTGTGTACTCGCAACGGTGACCTGAGTCGCACTAATCATGACTTTTAACATGCTGCCGGTTTTGTACCTTTCTGTCTAGATGTGCTCTGTTCTCCATGTGGATCAAGGTATCTCATGGAGGTCCACAGAAATTGTGAGCTCGTTGTCGACGCAATTGGGATGTTAACTTGACCTTGCCATTGCACTTGCTGTAAGTCTTGTCTTTGTTGGTCTTGCTTCTCTTTAGTAGGGTGGGAGGAATTGGTTTTTCTTGGCCATCCTCCACGAGCAATTGAAGCCCCTGGCGATGTATGAGGGGTGCATGCGCTTCCTTGCGTCTGTCACGCTGCCGGATGATGGGTGCTTGGTTCGGTAACGGTTGGTGGGTGATATAGAAAGGGGGAACGGAAGCTCGGATGCCTCCGGTAGTGGTTGAGTACAGATTGTGGTGTGCATGCAGAGAGACCTGCAAGGGGAGGGGCTGATGGCACAACGCGAACCATATTCCACTGTGCTCATGGACAGCATAACTGAAGAGGAACTGCATCCTTCTTCAAGTGCTACAATAACACTAAATGCTCAGCTGCCGCAAGCTCAGCTGCTTGCGGCAGCTGAGCAAGCCCAACCGGAATGCTGGATGGCAGCTCTTGTGCGCAACTTGGCAGCGCACCCGGGACTCCTGCTGGGTGTTGGGGCTGCCCTCATTGGTTTTGCCGCTGCCGCCCTAATCCTCGTCCAGGTACCTTCATCCTTTTGAGGCAGGCCACAAATTGTTCACTTCTTGAATGTATCAAAAGTGAAATACTCTGTTGCACTGTACTCGCAACAAAGTAAGTAGGGGGTCCCCATGTGGGGGGCTGTACCGCAGTCAGGTTCCCGTATGTACCTTGTTGGGAGTACCACTCTCAAGCGTGCTGCACTACTGGGGCCATGCCACTCCCACTTCTCCTCCCGAGGTTCTGAAGCAACTTTGTTGGCCGGATCCTTTTGGGATTTTGGGTTCTTCACCTTTGTCTCGTCCTCCTTGTCGTGGTGATGCCATTGTTGCTGCATCCTGCGACTGCTCTTTATGATTCGATGACCCCTGGGCATGCTGGGACCCCATCGGGGAAACTGTATGTGGTTGTCTGCTGTAGATGGCGTGGTAGTTTGTAAGTTTTACTGGTACTCGGGTAAGCTTCCAGCCCACCCGTTGGTTCTTCCTAGGCCAGTCCGAGTTTTCTCCCAGCGCATTTGGACCGAGTTTTGGTCGACACCTGTGTACAAACAGACATAGCCCCTCCTGACTTGTCCGGGGAACTTGTCCGCTCGTCCTCGCGCTAATAATTGTCTTGTGGTCGTTGCTTTATCTTGGAATGGTTGCACCCCTCCCCCCCCCCCCCAAAAAAAAAGGATTGCATTGGGGGTTGCTGACTTTATATTGTGATCCTATCCCCCGCCCCCTCTTTGTCATGTGTACCCCTTTTTGTGATCACCGTGGTTGTCCTGCCTTGAAGTAAGAATTCAAATCTCCAGCTGCTCCAAGTCTTGATCGTTGGACTAAGGACATCTGGGAGCCTAGTCCACTCAGGTGGGATGTCTTTGGGATACAGGTGTTTAGGCAAAACTGAGGTCTTGAATTTGAAAAAGTATCAAAGTGTGCATGACCCGGCACATGCAGAGAAACAGGTGTAGAATTGGTGGGAGAGTGATGGCAAGGAAATGCAGATCCATCAGACTGGGTTTTGTTTTTACACGACGGGGAATCGGGTTGCTTGTGAATGATGGGGTCTGAGGAGGGGGCTGGACAGACAGCCCCAGGAGTGGCACGGCCTTTGGTAACCGCACCAGGAGGTCTGCTTGGGGAAGATGGCCTCATGTTGATGGCTGGTTGATAGCGAGAGTTTGTGTGCTGGTAGACTGTGGGCCATTGCAGAGCTCACACTCTACGCATCTCATGCACACCAGTCATCAAACGACCGGGCTCATTGCGGTGTGGGGTGCTTTGGGTACTGCTGTAGGTGGAGGAGCGACGCGTGAGAGTAGCACAGATGCAGAAGGTCTACCCAGTCGTCCTTGCATCCGATGACAGCTACCTGTCTTCTGACTTGACCACTCCCTTGCTGGACACCCGAGGCTGCCTTCTGAGTGGGTACCCCACTGGCAAGCAGTAAGGAGGGATTTAAAGGAGGGAGTTGAAGCCTTGCTGGGCTAGGCTTAAACTTCCACAACTTCTCTCGGACGTCACACACATGCAGGTTTGAGCTGGAGGGAGACCGGCACTCAAAACATGCGAGGCACGTAACATTCCAGGCCAGCAGTTGGCCGTCCCCTCACAGGCCAATGTTGTGTGTTCATACACACCTCGGTGCAAAGATCAGATGCACAGGTTGGTGTGGTGAGTTGTTAATGCACATATCGTTCGAACGGTCAAATGCACGGTTTTGTGGGGCATTGCGTTAATGCGCACCTTGTTTTATTGGTCACATGCACCACATTTGTGTGGTGTTTTTTCAATGGGCACCCCGTTCCAACGGTCAAATGTGCCGGTTTGTGTTCAGACAAGCCCTTTTTAAATGCTTTGAAGTTCCCCTCCTACAGGGATTTTGTTGTCTAAAGGACAGGGATCTCTGGGCCCTAGGGTTGCACCTTCTGGCAGGTGATCAGATGAGGCAAGGTAGCATGGTACAGTGCGTGGCGCCGTCCTGCAATTTATAGAGGCACGGCGAAACCGCTGAGAACCTCTCGCCCTTTGATCGAGGCAGATGTGGTGTTGAACACATGCTCCCTTTGCAGTGCCTACGGGCAAAAATGAAGCGGCTGCAGAAAGTAATGATTTTTAAATCGAGTGTTATCTGAGATAGGCAGCAGACTCGCAATATGGTCAATGAGATATTGCAATGAAGTAGGCTAAGAAGAGTCAACAACCAGGACGTCGTTCTGTGAATGGGTTGTGCGGCTGCTCTCGTTTGTACTTTTAGAAATTGGCTGTGTGATCGAGTCAGCCGAGGGTGCTTCAGACGGGGTGCTGGTCCATGGGTGGATGTGTGAAGTTCCCGCAGTTAGAGAGAAATGGCCCTTTGCAGGGCAGTGGAGCGGCCGTGCCTTTCCATGTATATCTATGTATTGATTGCACACCATATCCTGTACCACTTTACTGCTGCGAGTGGGTTGTCGGTTGGATTTGGAGCAGGAGCCTGTGATTACAGTGGGTAGCGGCAGCCAGGCTGCAAAGACTTGGAAAAAAGGGGGGGGGTAGATATGCTGAGAATAAACGTACTGGTCTATTCCAGTTCTCTTGCATGTTCCGGCGTGGACACCAAAGCTTTCAGATGACAAGTGAAGCACATCGTAACCGCAAGCCACGTATCCATGTGCTGGTATGGGCAAGCCAGGGGGCATGGACACACATGCTGTGCAGAGCTTTTCTAGGCAGACTTGGAGTGTACAGCTCGCATTGGGAACTGTGGAGAATGGCATGTGTGGAGAAGATGCTCAGGAAAGCCTTACTCCCGTGCCTGGCATGGAGTTGCAGAAGCTGAAGTGGTCTCCGCAGTCAAGGAACTCCGCAAACCTTTGAGTTTTATCAGCTGTAGGCTTGTGAAGACTGTTCCACTGATCACCGAGGCATACTTTGTGGTGATATGTCAGAAGAAGCTCCTTTTTTGGCCTAACACGTTTCATTGACACACACATCCGTGTTGACTATTATGTCCTAACGTGAGCAGTCTATGTGTAAAGTACTGTAAGGCTTGTGCATTGAAATACAGCCAGCGACACCTATTCCAGGAAGGTCGCTGGTGATTGCCCACCCTTCAAGTGTTGCCGGGTAAGGATGTCCAAAGTCTGATTGGTGCCTATTGGTCCACAAGAAAGATACCAAGGCAAGAGGCTGCTACGACATCCTGTGTGTTGTTGTCTGGCTGTGGCTTGAGGTGGCCATTACAGTGGCTCAAGACGACGTGCGCTTGGTAATGCTGATCAATGCAGTGCTCAGGACGACCACTGCATCATAATGTCAAACAGCTCCCATCACATATGCATCGGGCTTCACGTGTTGTGCTGCTCACTGCAAGAAATGATGAGGACTTCTATCAGACAATTGCAGCAGTGAAGAGTAACCGCATGCGTTGTCTGCTGGAGTTAACCCCTGAGAGCACGCATTGTTAAACAACCCCTGAGTAACAGGGGGCATAAGACCATGTGTTTACAATCTGGCCCGGCCAATCTAAACCTCTACTAAATCTGCAGTTTGCAACATCATCTGGGTTATCTGGATGGCGTATCAACCTGTACGCATCCGTAATTCCCTCTCTTAGCTGAGGTCGTCCGGCTGGCGATGTCCCTGCTCCCACCCCTTCTGTCTCCCCCTTCCCTTCCTCCCCCCCTTCCTCCCCCCCCCTCCCTCTCTGTGTCCAACCCTCCCCCACGTCCTCTCCCCCCCTGTCTATCCCTCCTCTCCCCCTGCCTACTCTCTCTCGCGCACGCGTGCGCCCTCGCTACCCCCCCCCCCCTTTCCTTCCTCCCCTTTCGTCTGCCATGATTGCCTTTGGACTCCCCCGCACGCATATGCGCTCGCGTGTGTGTGTGTGTGTGTGTGTGTGTGTGTGTGTGTGTGTGTGTGTGTGTGTATGTGTGTGTGTGTGTGTGTGTGTGTGTATGTGTGTGTGTGTGCGTGCGTGCGTGTGTGCGGACGTGCACGCATACATGCGCATGCCTGTGATGTGTGGGATTTGATGTTCTTGCACCTGAGACAAGCTGGGCAAACTGAAGCAATCCACCTGGCTATCTTGGTGTTTCCTTTCCAGGACCCCCCAAGCTGCGTTCTAAGTAGTTAATGACAGAGCCGGTAGCATCTCGATGCGGCGATGACTTCGGGACTGTATCATTATCTTTGTCAACAACAGGAAACAGTCCTCTCCTACGAAGCTGGTCTTCAGGCAACTGGCGCAACAATTGTAACTGCAGCCACCCGGTTGGGAGGCCCACCTGTCCCAGACGCCCAAGAATCCGTGAAATATCATGAGGCCCCACATAGGGAAGATCACCTCCCCCCCCCCCCCCCCCCCAGGGGGCATCCCGGTAGGGGTATTGATACAAAAGATGCCAACGAAGTTAACATGAAGGCCCGCCTGCAAGATTTCAGGAATTCAGGGCCGACTGCAGTACGTTCTAAAGAACACGTTTTTAATACGATCAGGCTTCTCGACAAAGTACCACCACATATGGGACAAGCATTTTAAACGTCACAGAAAGGACAAAAGACAGAGATGCCAATGACAAAAGCATCAAAGCAGAAGTGACGTGATTTCCATTATCGGCGAGCCCCTCTCGGATCCCTCTATCTGCTTAAATGTTCCACAATAGCGCACTAAAGACTTGTTTTCACAGATATCAAGCCGGTATCCCAAAAGAGGGAGTGCTGGCACTGGAATGCATGAAGAGCTGACAGCAAGAAAGCAAGTTTAATAGCCAGCTACTCCACGTTCACAACTCAGAAGCATGCCCCAAGCACTCCACAGCAAGCATACAGAGCGGTGTGAGGAGACACAACAGTTATGCTTTACCCATGCCGAGCATTCATAAGACTCACCCCAACACCAAGAAGACCACCAAGAAGAGCAGACCGCCCTCTTCCCCTCAAAGGCGCTGCATCCAGCACCGTCACCATCAGTTTAAATTTAGCAACCAATTGCCAATAGGCTAAGCCTGACATAAGAGAGCAGGCAGTGGCTATGCTTTGATTCCTACATTCTCAATATGCCGGACAGAACCTGTTTGCGTGTTTTCATCAGGGGGCATGACAACTTTGACGTTGAAGACGTCGGGAAGAAGTAAAGTCCGATATAGAATCGAAGCAATAGGGAACTAATATGGATTCAAACAAATGAGGGAACAGCATGAATTGTATGCCAAGGTTTCAACACCTGCAGATTGTAGCTGCACTTGGAAAGTCCAGAGTAGATATACCTGCAAAGAAGCCAAAAAGGCTGCCTGTAGTACCAGCCGCTACTGTAGTGTTAACAACGTCGATCTGCTGCCGGGCTATCGCACAAGTATGCTGTATGGCGAAGAACACTGATGTAAGGCTTCCAAATCGAAAAGCCCCCCTGTGCAACTGTGCCTCAACTCTTATTGTCAAAGTCGTACACCGGAAGAGGTGAAAAAGCAGAAGATGGCGCAAATAGTATAGCCAATCCTCTGCCATCAACGGAAGCAAACTGAAAATAATTTAAACAAAGAAAATTAAGAACAATATAGATTAAGAAAATGAAGATAGAAAGTAAATTAGAACATAACTACCTCAATGCCTCAGTCCCAATACGGGCCAGCCGGCGGGATTGGTCTTCGGCAAGAAGGCGAGCAACTTGTCCTTGCGTGAGGCCAGATATTGGCGGTTGATACCTACCTGAAAACCCCATCAGTGTTAGAAGAGCGTGATTGTTGCTTCGCAGACTACTGATCTTATCAGAGCAAGCAAAAAAAGGCGTGTCTTAAGGTGCCAAGTAGGCAGCAGATTCTTTAAATCTAATAAGAAAGTATGCGGGAGCAGCTGCAGCAAACGGTGTGGGTAGTCTTTACCCAAGATACGTAGGCTATTCCACTCTCTGTACCCGCAATATATGAGGCCAGCAAAGGCACCCAACACGGTGTTTTGAGCCCAATCCACGATTTCTGGCGGAGGGTTTGGAACCTGCCAACAGAAGGACATAGTCAGGCATAGTACAGATCCCTGAAAGGTACTTCTATGCCACCAACTTCGTCGTACCGGATCGCCATGTTTAACTCTCCATGTGAAAAATGAAAAAAAATTACTCAATCTTTCTGTAGGTGTTTCTCCCCTGTCTTGTGACAGCCATGGACCAGAAGGTTTTGGTGATCCCATCGACGCTTCCTTGTGAAAGGTCAAAGATCAAAGTCTCGCTTCATGTAACTCTCTAAAACTCCAAATTACCGTTCCATAGACTACAAGGAGTTACAAAAATGTGCATGTGCTATTGAATAGAGAAGCTGCTCGATCTCCTGGATGCTTTCGAAAATGTACGACATGAGCGTACTTCATCATGGCCGGGCCACCACTAAGGGCAATCCGCGGTGGACTGAAAATCCGCCTCGCCGATCTCTCCTCATCACAATGCAAACGCCGGGCAAGAAAGACACTCAACTCTGGCCTTAGGATTGCAATGGCTCTTCGTCAGCTTGTAGGGTCAATTCGACGCAGTGACCTGTGCTTTCCATTCGTCAACCGGCTTTCGAGCCTCGGTCGCGAGGTATGTATGTCGGAACCATCCGTTTCTAACACGTTAGCATTGGACGGTTTGTAACGCCCAATGCTTCACTGTAGGTATCAAGCACTGCGCAACCGCTGTTTGCGGCAGCTTCCGATACTCCAGAGCCGGCCCCGGGCAAGGGTGCGGGAGCGGGATGGGGGCAGACCAAGATTAGTCAGGTCTTGGGAAGCAAGGTGAGCACAAAATGTTTCCACAGCAGACAATAATAATGAGAGTAAGTAGGTGAGTTTCTGGATGTACATGTTACAGTCTTCTCACAGGGCCCGATCCCATTGAATTCGGAGTAGCGCTGAGTGTTGCAGGAACGGGGGGAAGCAGCATGGCTTTATTGTCTTAAAGATGATTATGTCATTGAAGCGGTTCGTAAGGTAACTCACCTTTGCTCGTCAAACATATTTAAGCTAAGGCAGTTCTCAATTCCATGGCACTACTGTAAGACTTCTTTCCTTGCAGATGGCGCAAAGCAATGTGGGGTCTCTTTTAGTTTTCGATCCTACAAAGGCACCAACAGGTAAAGAGGTGACAAGTGCAGCAGCTGATGCTGTTGTTGGCATCGTCACCGAGAGAGGTGAGTTGTTTTATGTGCATTCTGTGTTTGCCATGTGATCAAGCAAATATTTGCACCTCATGAACTCTTGAATTTTTCATGGGCAGCTGATGATTTGTTTTTGGGAGTAGATTATCTCACTAAAGTGGTCGTACAAGGGAAGAGTTCGGCGTCTTTGGCAGTTGCGGACATCATGACTGGGAAATCTCAACTCTTGACTGTCAGCCCCCAGACAAGTGTTTTACAAGTTATGGAATTGATGATTGACAAAAACATCCGGCATGTGCCAGTGGTATGTTCACAATGGCCTCTTGGTGTAATACAACATTTGGCCGCGCTGTTCGATGCATCAAAGGGTATGCACAAAAGTTAGGTCACTGAAACTCTCTTCTCTGCACAGGTTGAAAATGATGAGTACATGGGAATGATCAGCATTCGTGATGTGGTGGGTACCCTTCTTGAATTTGGGAAGGGCTTTAAACATAGCGCTACAGCCTGGGGTAGTTTTCATGCAGCCCAACGGTTGTTTGTGTTGCAGGTGAGCATCATGGTTGCTGAGCATCGTGAAGAGGTCGGAAGACTTCAGGAATACATCCAAGGATCTTACTGAAGGTTCCCAGATTGGTCGGACAGACATCCAGTCGTGGCTGGCGTTAACATCTGTACAATACGACAGGGTCACCAACAGCAACAACGGAACATAATTCCTGATTAAGGTATTTGCTGGGTTAACAGCATGGCAGCTTGCTTAATTCTAGGATTTGTAGCTGTCATATCCAAGGTGTGGTTGAAGTGATGGGTACTCCAGCTGTCTGCGACACACTTCTAGGAAATACAGGCAGAAAGTCAAGGAAGTAGTTGCTCGATTAGCGCATTCTTGCGTTTTGGCTCTTCTCAACACTCCTTTTTAAGCTGGGGCCTGTTAGTTCAAACAGCAGACGTACAACCAGTAGCAAGTATGACAGAGGAGTGGATGATATTAATACTTTGAGTGGGACATAGTTAATGAAAGATGTTTGGGACTTGGGTACGACCTTTAGTTAGAACACGTCTGTGGGTAGCAGGTTGAAGCACACAGCCTTAAGTTTTCAAGCTGTGGAACTGCCAGTGCAGGAAAAGACTGGCTGCGTTCCAATGT
>KV908537.1:22500-47500 GCA_002005505.1 Botryococcus braunii
CAAGAAGGGTGACAGGCTCTTGGATGCCAGCAGACTTACACCAGATTGATGTCCTGAGAGTTCTGCAGCAGAAGGTGATGCTTTCATGGAGTTCTTCAGCACACAGTGATGTCTCCACAGAGTTGTGTAACAAACATTTGTATGTCCATGGGAACTTCATAAGAGCGGACATAATAATGGCCTCGACATCAATGCTGGACCAATATTGATTGAACCTGCCCAAGGACATCTTTCGACTTTCCAATGCCATCCAATCTTTAGAAACACTCCACCACGGCAAATTTGTAGAGACATCAGTTTGGGAAGCACGATACGAACAGTTTTATAAGCCTGAGAAGCATAAGGACGGACAGCCTTTGCTACCGAGCAAACCTAGAGGATTTGCTTCGTTGCCCAGACGTAAAATGTCATGCTAGTGCAGCCCAGAGGTTGTTCCCTCACTTGTTGTTAAACGAGAGGATGATGTTGCTGGTATTAGTTACTGGGAAGAGACTGCCTATCAGGAGGTGAAGCAGAGCGCCATTGCTGTGGCCCAGTCCATGTATTCCCACTCCTTCTGGTACCATCCACCACTGCCCGTCGTTGCGCAGCTTCTCAATACACGCCAAGAATTTCTGCATGTCCCTCCCACCAAGCAATTTAGCCCTCAAGGGCAAAAATGCGGATCCTGCCCTGCTTGTCTCCGTCCCTCCCGCCTTGCCCCGTCCCAGGAAGGGCCAATGCGATAAAGAGTAGCTCCAAGAAAAGTCCCGACAACGCAGGTTGGAGGTCATAAGTCTACGCGATCGGCTGTCTAGGTACTAATTGTCAACTACAGCACACAGCCCCCACGGTGTGTTAGCAGTACCATCATCAAACACTGCCATCTCTACACAACTGACACTTAGCCCCAATTCAGCAGGACAAGTATACCATCCAGGCACAGGCAAGCATAAACAGCTCCGACCAATGATACCAGGACCTCACAATCCATTCCAGGAAAGCTGCGGGTTGCAAGCTGGGAGAAAACAAAAGGAGAGCTGGGTTCATGCAGCAAGAGAAGTATGTTTATTGCGGCCAGCAGAACTAGCCAATTCATTTGCCTGCGCTCTTTCTTCTAAGACCTTCAGCACAATCACATGTTAAAACAACAAATTTAAAGAGCCTTGGCCCTATAGGAAGTGGGCAAGGAGTAGTGCTGGCACGAGCCAATCGATGGATTGTAAGGTCTGCACATGCAAAGGTACACCAGCCACACTTTCCCTATGACACCCAGCCTGCAAACCCTGCCGAAAAGCCCATTACATGTGCTAAAAAATACGTCATCACAGTAACCGGGTTCAGAACATTGGGGAGCAGCTAGGTTTATTGCAACACCTGATGAACCATGCCAGCGCATTGCACGTGCTTGAAGGTAACAGGAAATGGTGTGGAGATGACCGTGTAGCCTGCTTCACTGACGATTTGCAGTAACAAGGGGTACACGAGCTCAGGTGAGGCACCGGCAAATGCACCACCAAGGAAATGCACTATGCCCTTAGGAGCCCCTTGAGCAGGACTTGTCACCCAGCAGCCATCGACCTACATTTGAATGCAAAAGGTTACTTTTGCGTGTGAAGTTCGCTAGTGTCATGTATAATTATAATGTTTTAACCACTCGCCACTGAGTGAACTTGCGAAAATTCTCCAATGATCAACCACGTGAGTTTCTACTGAGGCAGTGCATACTTCTGTTCTAATCAGAGCCTGGGCCGATAACTTGAGGAATCTCCTTTGTGCCCAGGACTTTGAGTGAGTCCTATACACAGGGGAAACCCGCCGGAGAAAACTGCCGTGTGGAGGCCTGCGCCAGCAGTGACCGTCAGCATGGCTAAGTAGATGCAACCTTCCTGACGTTGGGCCATTTAACAGATTCCCATGACCCTCCATTTAGATATACATTCACCTTCCGAGTAATGAATTCTCAGAAAATGTACATCGCCGATCAAGTTGCGACGTCATCTGCTGTCCCGGCAGCATGGGCCCTCTCTTAAAGAGCTCACAAGTGCGACTAGCTTCAAGAAGGAGAGAAAATTGTTCCTCAAAATCAAGTTCCACAGTAAAAGAAACCTCCAAGAAGGGTGCAAAGTGGAGTAAAACGGCGCAAAGTAGTGGACGCGTGGCTTGACGTCTCAGTCAGCACGCAGCATCATCAATGTCAGGAGTTGAACAATGGATCCTAAACTTTAAACTAATTACCAACCGTTGTGGGACAGGTGTCTCAGTGTAAAGGGATCAATACACTGACCCAACGTCAAACACGGATTACCATCATCGGACAGCAGTACATGATGTACTGTACATCGATGATCTTTGTACTGCGGATAGTACACCTATCCGCAGTACAAGTGCAACACAGCACACAAGGGAAAAAAATGTCGTCCAAATTATGGTGTTGTTCCCGGTACCACTGGGATAAACACCCACAATTTTTTCTTACACATCTCGTGGCAGTGTTAGAATATACACCACACAACATTTTGAACTTCAGTGGCGTGCATGTGTTGCATTCAGCACCCTGGGAAGCTCGCTAGGACACCACACAACATTGTCAAATTCACTGGCGTGCATGTGTTGCATTCAGCACCCTGGGATGCTCGCTAGGACACCACACAACATTTTCAAATTCACTGGCGTGCATGTGTTGCATTCAGCACCCTGGGATGCTCGCTAGGACACCACACAACATTTTCAAATTCAATGGCGTGCATGCGTTGCATTCAGCACCCTGGGATGCTCGCTAGGACAAAGTGCTCGAGGTTTTGTGGCCAGAATTTGGGCTAGTGCGGGAAAATACGCCTTAACAACAGTCATTCCACGCACAACGTTAGTAGCCCGGCTTGTTGAAGCTCCTGGCCTGCAGGAACGGGGGTGGGTTTGGTCCCTGGCAGGATGCCGGTCACTGGAAGTCCAGATGGCATGAAGGTCAATGTAAATGGAGCAGTGGTGACCATCCCTCTTTCAAGAACAATTAAGAAGTAAACACATTAAAAAGGGAATGTGCTAAAATGTAGCACTGGTTTTCTGTCTCTTGTGCCACTTTATCATTGGCTTGTGTTTACATTGATTCAAGCCATACACTATAAATAGTTTGGTTTACCAACCTGCTAGTGCAGCACAACGACTAGCAGAGCACATATGCGGAATTCCTATTGAATCAAAGGAAGCTCCAGGTGTACCTCTGACCTGCTCAAAAATGTCAGAAGCTTGACTGAGAGATTGTTTATGATGTGCACCATTTCTAACTTCGATTTCAACAAAAACCGTGGAATGCTTGCTGCATGTCTGCTTCTGGACAGAGAGAGGTGCATCTACCTCTGGTCCACAACGAAAGGGGAGACTTCAAGCAACATGAACAGAACCTAAACGCAAGGAAAAAAGGAAGACAAGCAAATATCAAAAACAGGACGTAACACTTAGCATTTCCTGTACAGTACTAATGCTCTTTTGGCCTGTACCACCATGGCCCGTCACGAATGCTATACATGTTGCAGGCAGATACAGTGCGTCACAAGATTACAACAGAGCCCTTTCCTGCGGTCCTCAGTTTCATTTCCGCACATTCAGGACTCAGCAAAAATGCCCAGCAGCTGGGCCACTGGGAGTGAAGAAATAGAACCAGAGTTCCAATTACTACACCCAGGCAACCCCACGAGCGGGGTCAGGGGATTGCAAATGCCATAGGCCCCACGTGTCTTCATCGACCTCCTCGTCCTCATCGTCAGCAGCAGCAGCTGGAGGTCCCATCACGCGCCAACTTGAAGTCCATCCCGCATAATTAACTTCATACACGAGTGCCATGGGCTGTATTCTTAAAACAGACCTGCGAACGGCCTGCCAAGCCCCTGTGCGTGAGCGGGGTCAATCCGCCTTCAATCACCTTGAACTCCCCCGCCCTCTATATCCTCGGCTGTCAACCTCCGCCCCGCGCTCTCCCTTTCCCCCTCTCACGGAGCGTTAACGCACACCCTCATGGCAGTGCGCACGCGCGCGTGTACACACACACACAGACACACACACACACACACACACACACACACACACACACACACACACACACACACACACACACACACACGCCCATAGCACCAGGGTGGACATGTTCTCAGCCACGCATCGTGCAGGCATGCTCATAAACTAACATTGACACCCACGCCTGTATGCACACACTAGCAGCGCGCGAGAACACACACGCGAGCGCGCGCACGGGGACTCGAACACGTGTGCATATGCACGTGGGCCCTTGCAAGTTCACAACACGAACGCACACAGCCAGGCACACATGGCAAACAGACAAAACAAAGACACATGCAGGTGTGCATGAGCGCACGCATGTGCATGCACAAGGCACAAATCCTTATGCGCATGCGACAGCGGCAGCGACAAGCTGGCAAGGCCACTTGAAGTAGTCCAAAGCATGTCTTAAAGAAAAAAGCAATAAATATCAAGCAACGCATCCAGAAACTTTCTTGAAATAAAGTTAATGGGTCTACTTAACTAGTATGTAACTAATATACATCCAGAAACTTTCTTGAAAACAACTTAAAGGGTCATACTTAGCTAGTAAGTAACTAGTATACACAATAAACACACAAGGCTACATGCGCAACAGTAAGGATGGGCATCGAGTCTTGCCAGTGGGCAGCCAGATCGCTAATCGCAACTCCCAGCCAAGAACCAGGGGGGGTGGGTAAAAAACAGTAACAAAATCTGACGAGAAACTCAGCATTATGAAGTCGACAGCTGTTGCCATGCAAAAAAGGCCAGCCATCAAATGGGTTGGAGCTAGCACCTTTCGGTGGTGCTGGCCCAAAACTCCCATTATTTTCGCCAGTTGCCCTTGGTGATGCGATGAACTAAGGCTGTGAGGGCAGACATGGGGGAAATAAAACTGTCCTATTATCTCCAAAGCCTAGAAATCAGAAGGACTCTGCCTACCTCGCCATGGGTAACGACCAGCACATTGGCACCGTCTGCTGTCCGTTCAATATCCTGTTGCCCAACAGTCCAAGGGTGTCTGGGGAGGGAATTCACGGATGTTAAGCTTATTTTTTCATGAGTGCAAGAGTGTTCGGGGAGGGATAACACAGATGCAAGTCTCACTCTTTGGAAGTCCAAATTGTTTTTGGAAAATGGATATCATAGATGTCTGATTCATTTTTTAGCCCAAATCGATTAGTGAAACTCAGTCACAGTACTTGCTGCAACATCAAATACCTTTGCCTGACGCAATACTGTCTAGACGTGCTGTGGATGAGAGAGGGAAGGGTTGACATCAGATACCTCATACGCCGTTGTGTACCTACGATGCGCATCTTCCAACGTTTCTGGATAGTCAGGGAAAGGATTATCACTCCACTGCACATCACCTGGACCAAGTCACCAGTTGATCTCAATGCATGAAGGATGCTGTCAGCCAAATTAGCAATGTTTAGTTCCAAGGTATGCCTACTTAATTGCAAAAGCTCAATGTTACCTGAACTCCTATATCAGGAACTACTATGTATAAATCTGGAAGAACAGATGTGAGCACCAAGGGGAGCTAGTGTACGGAAGGTGCCTAAACCTGAGCCGCCTGCATCCAGCCAAGCCTGTTGAATATCTTCAGGTGACTTCATCCAGGTATCGAGAGCAGAAATATCTGCTGGTCTTGCTTTGCCAAACAGGAGCTTTTCAGAGAACACCTGGCCAAAGAACCAAGCAAGAACAGCCCAGTCACAGAAGCAAAGGTCTGCCAATTCCGATCCAACCCTCGATGCCCTCTAAGGTACATTCTTGCACAACACATGACAAGAAAAATTTTAAATGAAAACCCTGCATGTCTGTGTGTTGAAAATTCCCTCATAAAACTCTTTCACAGAAAATCCCGTCGAGTTAGGTTGTCAAGACTTAAAACAGATATGCACACTCATGATAAGGGGCGTCATCACGGCACAAGGCCAAGTTGTACCTCACTTAGTGCAGGATCTACTGTGATGGTAAGATGGCAATCTTGCAGTCCATCCTGCAGCAATGCAGCAGTCTGGATACAGCGTAAGAAGGGCGAAACAAAGATGTGCTGTAGAGAAAAGGCTGCAAGATCTTTCGCATGTCTTTGAACCTGCTCAGCAGCGTTGTCCTTTTATAGAAGATGGCGCTGATAAAATCAATCATAGACAATTCACATGCCAAGTTACCCACTTGGAGTTTGCAACTCCGTACAAAGCCAGCGTCTCTATCTCACATCCAAGAGCGAAGGCAAGCCAACATCAAAAAAGCTTGAAGTCATAGAAACAAAAATAAACGTTCCTAAAGGGGGCCAGAACTCTAACAAAGATCATGAGGTTCATGGCGGAACGGCAGGGCGGGCCTCCCAGCGTTTAAAACGCAATTGGTCACCCTCTTAAAATCAAATGAGCCAACATGCATGCCACTTAGTACATGCAGTTAAGCTAAACATCCATTATTGGCACTGTCATTCCGGCAATGCTAATTCGAAACTAATGCCACCCAACAATCTGATGCCAAGCCAAGTGTTCACCTCTGCCTTTCCTCTCTCTGTCAAAGGAGGATTCCATACTTGAGCTGCCGACTGCTCCCAGTCATCAACGGTGCCATCTATGCGTTCGCCATGGCGCATGGCAAGCAGGTATTGCACGCCCTCCATTCTGCAATTCTTGAGCAGATGCACACTAATGCTATTAATCCGAGTTGTCCAGTTTCACCACTTCACAAAAGGAAAATCTCGGTTTAGTCTCCATTGACGGTCTTCACACCAGCATCTTTGTAACAAACTTCCATCGTACCCACCGCAACTTATGGAATGCGGAGCGGTGGTCATCATTTTGTACGTGCAAAAGTTTGACCATATTGACATCCTT
Organism: Botryococcus braunii; assembly: GCA_002005505.1. Taxonomy (NCBI): domain Eukaryota; kingdom Viridiplantae; phylum Chlorophyta; class Trebouxiophyceae; genus Botryococcus; species Botryococcus braunii. Next base: position 29,379 of record KV908537.1, read on the forward strand.
TAAGCAAGAGCGATTGAAAGGATGTTCCAGTGACAGAACATTGCTATCTTTCCGCATGTTCCGACACCTCATGCACATGGGATTCCAGGTGAGGAGTCCGGACTTACCGGGTTTGTGGATGGCCCCGCGAGGCCCCAGTGGGGGGCCCCCAGTGGGGGGCCCCCACTGGGGGCCCCTTCACTCAGGGCCTTCAGTATTGTCTCGTGTGGGTCAAGCCCTAGTACCGTGCAAGCACATTGCTGCTACCCCAGCCTAGGAAGGAGGAAAGGAAGGAAGGAACGAAGGACTTTCAATACCCAAGATCAGCCAGCCACACTGGACGTCCCAAGCAGGGAAGATTGGTTTGGCAGACCTGAACTCGAAACCATTTCCTTGCAACCACAACTTTCACAAGTAACACCACCATATGCCCACGGATTACCCGGCCTGGGCAACTTACTGACGCCTTGATGATTCCCGCGGAGGGAAGGGGGCGCCCGGGCCTCCAAACGTGAACCACATAGATCTATCTTGATTGAATGGTGGATTCAATCTAGATTGAATGGTGAAATTCCTGACCTTTCTCTCCCCACCAACACCTTGTTGCATACGCGCAGGAAGCTAGGCTTCGTCATTTACCACATGTTAAGAGCTCCCCAAGCATCGAGTAACCAAGCCTTGCATGCCGAAACACATGGCACCAACAGCCATCATTCCAGTTGCAACTAGAATGATGCGCAAACATGGGACGCAACACGATTGGTAATGTCAACAGATCGAAACGCAGCAGCCTGCGAGGAAGCCACGGTGGCCACCCTGACCACCTGTTGAGGAACATCCTTGTCTCTGGGGGATGACTGCGGGGCAACACTGCGGGGGTTCAGCATGGATGACACGTGCTGTACGGAGTACAGATACTTGGCTATTTTAAAATAAGAAAAGAAGCCTACGACTTCCCTTTTTTATTCAAATTGGGGCGCTTCGGCGGGGCTTTCGGCGTGCTGCGCCATGTGCCTGTAGAAGGCCTCCACGTCCCTCTTGTAGTGATACCAGCAGCCTCCTTCGCCTCAGAGAGTTCAGGGGGTCGAAATGACATCATCCTTCTTTGCCGCAGCCTACTTAGCCTTAGGGATCCAACAGGGGTGGTGTCAGGGGCATGGCGATGAAGCCACTGGAAAGAGGAAGAGTAATGCAACCCCACGGCAAAGGGAGCAAAGCCCTGGCAATGGAGAGTTAGGAACTCCGGTGAGAGCTCCTTTTCCTCTGTTGCCGCAAAGGCGTGGAACCTCGTCCAAGCGGTAGGGCTGTGGGAACTCGAATGCACCTCCCCGTGCATTTTGAAACTGATAAATTTTTTGGCTTCTGAAACTGATAAAAGTTTAGACAAGGATGCTTATAAGCAATCCGTGGAGCGCCCAGCCTTAAGGTTTCCACGATGATCTTCTGCAACCGAAGGGACTCTCTCCACTTCCCTGACTCGCTGACGAGGTCTAGCAAGAGTTGCACCTTGTGAAACGCTTTCAAGAATGGCGCTCGCCGCCTTCAGGACTCAGGAACTCCCTAGGGTGGTCGAAACGCTGCAGCTTTGGCTGAGTCAAGGCAGCATTGGGGTCACTGACCTACCAAGGAAAAGGAAGATGGTAGGCCAACACTGCAGAGTTTACTTACACTTTTTCTACTGCAGAGTTTCGACTAGTCTAGGGCAGGTCTGGCAGTACACGTGTAACTGACATCTGGCAGGTTCCGGCAGTTGCCAGTTCGCACGCAGCTGCCGTACCGGATCTGCCGATGCAATAGTCGTGTAGCAGGACCTGGCATGTGGTGCCGGTGCAAGGTTACAACAAACAAGACAAGTTGGGGAATCGGCATGGACAGCTTTTATTCTTGCGTGTGTACCACGTTGGTATGCGTATGGGGGCTCGTAATGCTTTCGAGTGTGAAAGCGGCGATGCAACAGGCAACCCCTGGGACAGGTGTGTCGGGGAACGCTTCGTGGTGCGATGGCGTTAATGGTTTGCCAGGCCAGATCAGTGTATCTGGGACTGGCAAAGTCCTGACAGCGCCCGACACTGCCACCGTAGGTCTTCTTCTCGAAAGACATATGATCTTGATGCTCGATGCTTAGTAATTGCAAACACCCACTCTTTCAACAAGATTGCTGTTTGATTTCAGTAATCCATCATGTCCGGTGACGTTCTTCACCGTACCCAGCAGAGAGGTCGTGATTGCTCCTCAATACAAGGATAGCGATCGGGTGGACTGGTCCGTGCAGGTTTCATTCGTGGTCAGCTCCACCAAAGACACAGCAGTTGCTGCAAGAGATGATGCGGCAAGTGTTGCCGACAAGGTCCTGGGGGCTTTGTCACAGGTATACCTTGGCAGTTGCAACCATTCTTTGGAGTAGATTCGGGTGCATCTGTCTTCAGACTTACTGATAGTTTAGTACTATACTATCATTACTACACTAAACCATTTTCATATTGATTACGTCTCTGAGTGCAGGTGAGGCTTTGTGGTTATGGCTGAGGAGAATGAGCTAGTTTGTTTTTTTTTTTTTTTTTGGGGGGGGGGGAGGGATCCGTGCACTTGCATTTGCATTTGATGTTTCGGGTCTGGGAAAACGATTGAGAAGAGGGGTATTCCTCTAGGCCTATCTAAAACTGTAGAGAGGGGCACCCTGATGTATGCACACCTGCTACTTAGAACATGGTTCAGGCATAGTGGTAAGGGCATAAAGGGGTTTGGCCATGGATTTAAGGCAAGTTTCACGTTTACTGCAGGTGAATGGTATAACGCCAAGGGACCTCACAACAAGAAACATTGATCTGAGCCCACAGACCAATTATAGCAACGGCCAGAGCAATATCACTGGCTATACATACACATTGACCTACGGGGTCAACGTCAAGAATGCAACAGGCGACTTTGTTTCTGGGATTGTGGACGCCATTGTCCGGGTTGGTGGAGATGCAGTTCAGCTGAACGGCATTCAGGTTTGTCAAGCACCTTTTAGGTCTGCTTGGTGTATTGTCGTGCTCTTGGATCGGATTGCTGTGCAGCAGTAAAGCAACATCTCAGGCTCCTTGCTTGTTTTACTCGTGTACTAATACATGATATGGTTCAAAAAGTTCTTGTTCCGTTAGTGTGTAGTGCTTCTGTTAACCTGGAGTTTTGGACTGGAGATCCTTTTGCCTTGTGTAGAAGCGCGTCTGCACTGTGTATGCTCTGATAACAAGAGTCTGAACCAAGTCATTGCTCGCACATGCAGTTCTCTACCTCGGATGCGTTGACAGCAGAAAAACAGGCAGAGGCACGGACGCTCGCTGTTGCAAATGCGAAAACAATTGCCAAGCAGCTCGCAGAGGTACTGCACAATGGCTACCATGTCTGTATTGCAGCAGCTTGGGACCCAACCCGATGATTTGTGAAAACATGGATTCCTTGGCGCTCAAATGCACACCAGGATCTTTATGTATGTAATTATGGTCAAGCATGAGCACACCCCGATCTCTTGAGGACACAAAGCAAGGTTTTTTTTTTTTTTTTTTTTTTTTTTTTCGGAGTTCATGATTGTTTTAATAAACGCCGTAACAGCCTTTAGGATGGCTTTAGTGGTAAGCATGTGCATGAAGACAATATGATGGTTGCAGGAGCTTGGAGTTCAACTGGGTCCTGTATTGACTCTTTCAGAGTCCTCGGGACCAGGACCTCAACCGCGTCCTGTGGCATTGGCAATGCAAGCTGGTATTCACACCAATCTCTTCATGCATTTGCTGCCGTTGCTGTTGACTGTGTTGATCATAAACATGAGTGTTCTATTACGATGCTCTTGATATTCTAGGCACGCTAACAAAATTGGCAAATAATGCAAGGGTGGAAGAAGGATTGTTAGCTGCCTATGTCCTGGTCATGAAGGCCCGTCAGTCTGCTGTTTCCTAGATTGTCCTTCAGTTTTTACCTTGGAACCTCCAGGAGTACTTAGCTATTGTTCGAGTCTCTTGCCTTTTCTTTGTGTCTCTCCTTCCCGCACCCATAGAAATAGTGTCCAGCTAGTTTTCAAGGCTGCCCTGCCTCCTCCTGTCGTCCTCTTCCGTGTCTGTTATGGGAGTGGTGGCAGCAAAGCAAGGACGGGCAGAAGGGAAACTCCCTCCCCCACCCCTTCCACCCAAGAGGCTGTTATCCCTGCCCATTCCATGGCGTCAAAGCAATCCGGAGATGCCATACGAGCTTTTGCCTTTAACTGCCGATTTCTTGAGCTGTGCGAGGAAATGAGGCTTGTTCAGTGTGGGGTCTATGGACGTATGGGCAGGGTGTGGAGCATAGGGTTTCCACGCTATTCGTTAGATGTGGAATACTTTTCCATGAACCGCGGGTTCATCTCACTCTTGCATTGGGAGGAGACTTGGAATCGGTGAGAGCCTTTTGGGCTGGACAATAGGTTGACATGGATGTGTGGGATCGTGCCTGCAGGAATTGCAAGAAGTGCGCCAGTTTCAACCCCAGTCAACCCGGATGACACAGCAATTACCGTATCTGTGGATGTGGAATATCGCATCTGCACCCGTGGTTGATGCACAAGAGGTGTTGGAGCTAGCACTGGACACTGAAATGCAGCATTCATATATTTGGAGATTTGCGCTGGCATGCCCACCGTTAATACCGGTGCAGTGTCAAGAGCATTTTGGTTGATACTACTTAAGTACGCAACGTTTCACGTCGTCCACACGGAGATGTTGGAACACTACCATGCCATGTTGGCATTTGCAATGTTTGCTCTATGCGGCTTAGATGCTGCTGCCATGCATGTTACTTATGGCATTTGTTTTGATATGACTGAGAAGTGTCTGTTGTATAGCCACCTCATGCCACTTTAGGTGGACCGAGTGGTCCCCCAAGTGGCCGGGAGAAGTATACATGGGAACACGCTAAACCAATCGAGTGTATTAAAATATGCCATGGTTATGGGTATGCCTTGGTGAGTAACGTTACAGACGTCAAATCAACGAAGACACCTGGAACGCTTCTGGACTTCATGCTGTATGTCACAGCCAGAAGGTTAGCTAATGGACCTCAACCAGGGGTATGATTTTGCAGTGACGTTGAGGGCCCTTTCGGCAAGATCTGGCATTGGGTGAATGTGTTCCTTGTCAGGATCCTTCCGGAAGTACCAACCTGGTTAGAAGTGTGTACCACCTTATTATTATGAAATTTGACATACGGGAAGGGTCGGCCATTTCTTTCAGGAGATCAGGAGTGACGTGTGTTACGGACTTTTCAGCTATGTCAAATGCGGAGCTCGTTTGAAGCCACACCGCACTTTGACAATATCACCTGTGTTACCGAGGATTATAATCACTTCTTTCTCCTCTAGTTTCAAATCCGTTCGAGTGCTACTGTGTGAGGGGGGAAAGAAGTATTTAGTGGTGCTACTGTCGTCAATCCACACGGGGATTGAGGCCTTATCCAATGAGCATGCTTGTTAGGGAGTAGTACGTGGTACATGGAGTGGGTGTTATGATTGTCTTACTGAAGTGTGGTGGAGTTTGTTCTAAGAAGCCAAAAAGTGTCAACATGTTTTATACGCAAGTTGACTGACAGGCACAGTTATCCGTCGTCAAGGGGTCAAGTGTAACTTTCATTTTTTTTGGCAAGGGGATATGGCCTACTTTCTTCCCTCAATAATTGTGCGTGTTTTCCAGCTACTACAAAAGGGATACACGGTATCAGGGGTCGAGACACGAGCACGGCTGGAACTGGGGTAAATACTTTTGTTGCTCCAGGGGACGCCACGCGTTAAAAGGTAAGAAGCATGCACACAAGCCCATCAAGGGAACTGCGAGCAGAATCAAAAGTGCACATGAGGAAGTGGGGACTGCGTGCAAGTGATCAAATGGTACCCGCAAACCCAAGCTCCCAGCACTCCATCCATGAGCAACGAGAAACGTCCCCTACAAGAGTTCTGCAGGGGATTTGAGTGGTTTTGTTCATTTCCATCCCATCGTAGTCTCACCAAGGGGGCTGTGGGTCGGGAATCTCTCGGAGGTGACTAGCTTGTGTCACCCACATCCCTAGGGTTTGGCGAGTTGTAAGATTATGGCGTTGACCTTTATCTCAACAATTCCCCTGTTTTGCGGAGTGATGTATACAGATGTATACGTGCATTGCTTTAAGTGAAGAAACACAACGTCATTCTCAGCACACGCCTGGTGCATTCAACACGAGACACTAGTACTCAAGGTCAGGCAATGCAAATTTGGTGAGTCCCTTTTACTTCTAGTTTTTTACACTTCATTTCTCTTCAAGCTTAATGGTAAACCTCCTACTTTTGATTTCGCAACATTGCTTCATGTCCATCCTGCGCATGCCACTTACACTTGCGCAAGCTTGAATACCATAACTTTCATTTTATCAGCTCCTTGTCCATCGTTCAAGAACTCTGTGTGAAGTACCGGCATGGCTAAGACACAGGATAAAACACCGGGATCGCTAACCTGAACATTAAAATATCTTGGTAATTCATGTCTCAGCTCCGAAAGTAATTAACAAGCTACCAGAATTGCAAAGTTTTGCCAGGAAAATTATTTTAAAACTGACCAGAATTGTAAATTTTGGCCCCAAAAAGATTTTTACCCGGCAAATTAATACGACCGATACGGTACATCATTACAGCAGATGCACCTGTCGCACCATGCGACTTGGCTTCTGCCAAATACCCCTGACCTAAACAGACATGCCTAAAGTCCACGACACCAAAATACTAATATTCCAAGCTTTTTCCATAGCCTACCCAGTCGAGCATGGTGTCCAGACAACTGAACTTCACAGCAATCACTTCACAGCCTTTGTGAGGATACAGTAGTCCTTGCAAATATATTCGAGACATTTATATCCCACAATCAAGGCCCTACTGCCCAGTCCTCTTAAATATATCTGTGTCACTCTCAACCCTCCCCACAATCCCTTCAGTAGAAGAGGAAGAGAACAACCCCCCCCCCCCCCCCGCGGGGCGGACCAAACACACAAATCCAGGTAGGGTGTGTGTCTAACTACATCAACACACACAGGATGCCAAAAATGGGAAGAACTCCTCTACACAGCAGGCAATACAAAACACTTGATATATCGATTTACAACACAGCTTTAAAAGCAAATTAAGGTGAGGCACTGTAGACTACATCTAAACCTGCTACCACACCCTTTACTTGTTCACTGACATGCTTGATGCACAAGAAATCTGATAGGCTTTAGAACTAGGGACTGCTTTGGCAAGGATAGTTGAGGGGTAACTATTTTAAGACGGCATTTAAAGCGGTATTCACACAGCTGCTGACACACTCCAAAGAATGCAAGCATGGCTCCAGCTTGCCCAGCATGCATAAGAGTAATGACTATACCAGAAGAAGATGATCCCAGGACCAGGAAGTCATGAACAGATACAGCGGCATTCATTCAATCCTCTTCGTCCTCCTCCTCCTCCGGTTCTGAATTACCATGTGCATCTGCAAGCAACACAATCTTAATGCTCTTGACAATTCGCCTTGACCTGAGTAGAAGACATCGGAAGCCGAAAGGCTGTAGTGCAGTACAGATCCCCAAATTTTGCTTTGTACTGCTACTCAAGCCATAATTGGACATGTACTAGCCTACCGCCAGCGTACAGGACATCCTCCAATGACGTCTCTCAGGAAGCACCCTTCTCTACAAGCCAGGAACTATACTTGAAAATCTCCCCCATCCCACTACGGGATAGCTGAGCAGACTGCTACATTGTCCAAGATGTTGCAGACTTCAAACGACACAATCAACGTCAATAAACGTTTGTAGGTATAAACAAGACCGTTTTCTTCAAAGACCATGCTGCACATCCAACTGGCGATCCCGTAAGATGAAATGGTGATACGTCACTCAACATTACATTACATGCACAGGCATATGGTGGGCACTTTACTGACATCACGAAAAACCCTGATTGCAGACATACCTGCTAGGCCATCCGCCTCTTCAGAGTTAGCATGGTTCATTTCTTGTGCAATCAAATCATCAAATTCAGGAGACTTTGTCAAGATGATCTCCATCTTTGGTTTCTGACGAGTCCTGCAAACATAAGCTGATCAGCCCTCTGGCCCAGCATCACAGGTGAAGGAACCCACCCTTTCCCTGGCGACCTGTCACTGGTGTTTCTAAGACTTTCACACTGCAGCATTCTCCTGGTTCCAATGTAGATGAAATGGGAGTGCCAGCTAGGCCTTATATCAACTTACATAAGGTGTTTTGTAAGGAGTCTATGGAGACCTTTCTTCCACTACACAAGCCCTTGGGATGAAGCTGGCCGGAGCCGGTATCGCTTCATGGCACAAGAATTGTGCCATGCCAGCTTCATCCCACAAGAATTGTGTAGTGGAGGCCAGGTCACATTCAAATCCATACAAACCAACCTATCTAACGCTTAGCTGGCCCTCCCATACCATCCATATTGCAGCCATGAGAAGGCTACACGTTAGGTTCTTGGAAATATCACTGACAGGTTGTCAAGAGGGGGGGGGGGTGCGACACCCGCGGTCACGGACTCACGAGCCTTTGCTTCGAACACACATGGACCAACTGGAAATATTTGTACATTCACAATCAAGCTGCAAGTTATGCCACCTGTATTCGTCTGTCAGAAGTTCTAATGAGGTCGAGAGTCTTTGTTCGATCGCAAGATTTCTGTTCTTTAGAATCTCGGCGACGGTGACCATAGGGGCCACCGCAACCCCCAGAGCACTCAGCTGCACTTCTCCGTGCTCTTGAAGAAAGCGCTTAGCCAAATTGATGTAGCTTATAGGTTTCCGGGTACTCGACACCAGGATCCTGTGTAACGACGAGGCTGGTTAGAACTCGGCCAAAGTCCTTCAATATTAGCAACAGGCAACGGTCGTATAGCATCGCCAGCAACACTTTCTAAATGTCTAATAGAAGAAACGCTTCATTTCGTTTACGGGGAGTTCAGGAATGGTATATTATATCAGGAGGCCAGACCTACCTCGCAGGGTGTGACTGTGCTTCAGCCATTTTTAGCTGACCTTGGCAAAATATTTCAAGTGCAAGCGTCTCTAATTGTCGAGCTGCGCTGTATGCTTTCCTTAAACTGCTTGGTATGGGAGACAAACCGTCGACCGCGACTCGCCGCCCCTCCTTCAGCCGGAAGTCTTGAGGTCTTTACAGTAAAATAATGCCCCACGGCGCCGCCTGAGGGCGGCCCCAGCACTCGCTGCTGGGCCCCCCCAAGGGGTACCGGGACAAACACCATAGGATAGAGCTTCACTCTTAATACTAAACACCATATAAACAAAAAGGCTTCACTCTTAATTTTTAACATACTTGACTTTTACAGGGAGACTGCTATATTCACATCTCTTTCTAAAGGGAAAAGTGAAATATCTCAGTCTCAGGCTCCCGATGCCCGAATAGTCAATTATCGACATCCGAATGGCCACAAGTGCAAAAATTATATATTCCCGTTTAGAAATCAAATAACAAGACTTTCCCTCTAACCACTATATGCAGGAAAAATTCAGCGCGATATGCCCTCAGTCCCGTAATCCAAAGTGCACCCACTTGTTTTTTGGGGGGGGGGGGGGGGCGGGGAGGGGGGAGTCCCCCCAAGGGACGATGGGGCCCATCCTATCATGGTAGGGCTGCCACAGTAGACAATCTCGGAGTGGAGTGTAAGCGCTTTGGCAATGATTTGGCAACTAGTATGTTTCTCCCTGCATCACACGTGAAGGGTGTGTGAGACTCACACTGTGAGTCCATTCTTCCATGTGGCTGTCCCCATTCTGTATTATGCTTTGTTTTACTCTGCTAAAGAAGTGTGAGATAACGTCATCAAGGGTTTCAGTCCGTGTTACTGTCTCTTCACTGTACCTGTGGCTTTCAGTTTGGTTGGGATTCCTGATGTAATATATGTGCCAGCATCTTTCAGCAGGATGTCCCGTATACATGCATGCATTTGTTCTCGTGTGTTTGGGTCATATCTGCAAGACACTTTGGCATTTCTCAAGATAGTGGGCATGTCGCAGTTACTGTTTACTTCATAATATTTGATAACAGGCAAATCCCCATGGAAAAGCACGCTCGAACTATGGAAAGCATCCTTCTTCAGATCCCAAGTTTAAAATTTTGTTCAATTCTGTCTTGTGAAAACTTTCCAGATCCGGATCTCCCCCTATGCCATCCCGATGGTTCACACCTGACTCTAATTGCCCCCTCCGTACCCGCAAAAACAACACTAAAAGGCATAGCGAAAAAACGGCCAAGCGCGCTGTTTAGATGGGCGGTCCAAAAGAAATGTCCGAATGCACCCAGCCGGGGTAAAGCAGCAAAGACAGGCATGAGGTGGACATACCTTCCCATCGGAACCTCCTGCGTCGGTACAGCCGCCACCGTTGGGAGGGGTTGCACATCTCTCCTTGCTTATGCCTATCTGATTGGGCTTAGCTTTGCACATACTCTACGCGGTTTGCCAGTCCGCCTCGACTTGCACTTTCTGGGCAACAGTTGTTGTTGCAACAGATGAGTGTTTCCGGTGAAGGGTTTTCATCGCTTTCGTATAAGGGTTTACTGTGGGGCGTTCACAGCATTCATATTGGCGCTGGCAGGCGTCGTGGCGTTTCTCCATCCCCTATGGTTTACGTGGTAGGTGTGCGGCTGGTTTGTGTTGGGTTTTGAACATACTTATAGGGTGCCTTGTCCTTTAGGTGATCTTGATGTAAAATACAGGATGGACATAAGGCACAACTGTGTACAGGTGCATTGTCAGAAATAAGGTACATATAGATCTAGATCATACGTTTTGTGAGTGAGCACTTAAAGCTGCCGTCATCGCAGTGCTTGGCAACTGGATTGGAAAAGACACAGGGCATTTCAGGTGCTAGTGCATGTCCATGAGTTGCTAACTTGAAACAGCAGTCAGTCATGCGGAGTGCAGCTGAGGCAGATATCCTGTACGACCTGTCTGCACGGATACACTAAGGTTAAGCATGTTTACTGTTGTATATGTTGATGGAGAGAGGCGTATCCGTATGCGCACCAAGACGTACCCTTTTGACCAGAACATTCACTTCTCTATACAAGACCTTATTGTGTAACGCACTTCACAATTAGATCTTCCTGCTGTATTCACCCTTAGCCCAATACAGCACAAACAGGTGTTTTATCACGTACCCATACCACGTCCCCGCTACTCTTCCGTACACACACCCGTAGTGTGACAGCAGCGATAACTGTTTACAAACAGTCATACAAGCAAGTCTCTCGCCAATGTTCTTACTCCACAGTGCATGCTTCACATACTCAAAGAACATTGGTTGAATATACACAAGATTGGAGCCCCAAGATGATTATTTCCACCTCTGAAGTCTCTTGCATGGATTAGAAGTATTCACCTGTTGACCAGAACACTAACTTTTTTATGCAAGACCTTATTGTGCATCGCACTTCACAATTAGATCTTCCTGCATACCAAGATCTGTCCGTTACGAGTGTTCGTCAACTTCCATTCAATATTTCTAATCAATGCTCAATGCAAATACACGACTGTACGGATACTTATGCATGGGCACACACCTGCTGTATTCCATAGCCACCCTTAGCCCAATACAGCACAAACAGGTGTTTTATCACATACCCACACCACAACGCCGCTGCATGCTAAGTTTCCGTCAGTAATCTAAACCAAACACCACCATCCAGAAGTATGCTTGAACACATCGTGAGCGACAGTACTGACCGCTACTCTTCCGTACACACACCCTTAGTGTCACAGCAGTGATCACTGTCTACAAACAGTCATACAAGCAAGTCTCTAGCCTGTTTAGGCAGTTCTTCTGTTAATATACAGCTAGCATGTCCAAATGACACTGAAAGCTTACAAACCCAGTGATCGCAACCAAACCGCTGCAACCGTCACTTTTCGGAGATCGTGGGCTTACCAATGTTCTTACTCCACAGTGCATGCTTCACATACTCAAAGAACATTGGTTTAATATACACGAGGTTGGAGCCACAAGATGATTATTTCCACCTCTGAAGTCTGCCAAGCTCGACCACGATCTCATTTCCTATGCGGCTCGATCGTAACCGTCAGTAATGGTACACTGCTCACGTGCCGCTCCTAACCGTACTTCATAGTCACATAAAGTGAATATGCAGTACCACACCTGATGTGGTCATCAGTCTCATATCTTAATTAAATATAAATGATCTTATCACCTAGTTAGCGTGCACACTCGATGGAGTCTCTAACTTGATGCTCACTTGCAACTGTCCAAGATTTGTACTGACGTGCAGGTCCTTATGTGAGTGTCCCAGTACACCGTCATTACTGTCCCTGAAACGCCTATGCATGCGTTTCCCTGTGCCTTGTACTTTCTCAGTTTGTTTTTGTTCATATCGTGGATGTGTCTAAAACTGCACTTGTAAACATTAGCCTTCAATACGTATCCAAACGTACGCACGTACCTTACGGCTCATCAGTTTACACAACAATTACTTAGTGTACAATAGAGTCCCTTGAACAGAGAAGGGACTGGGACTCTAGTGAGTGTAGGCATGTACTCGAACGTAGCCGTATTAGGCCTTATCCAGAGATGGTTTGCTGGATGCTTAATACAAGACCTTGATGCAACGGAACTGGATTGGACAAGACACAGGGCATTTCAGATGCTAGTGCATGTCCATGAGTTGCTGAATTGAAAAAGCAGACAGTGGTACGGACTGCAGCTGAGGCAGTTATCCTGAACGAAGTGTCCGCACAGATACAGGTGTTGCCGATCGCCCATAACTTTTAATAGTTTGGTGGGTGATGAACACCACCCTGTGATTTCTTGCTGTTCGGCTCCTCAGCCGATCCCGGACCGCTATCCCTATCTTTTTTGTTCCCTCTTTAGGTCATTACGTGAGTTCATCTGGCAACCTGAGCTTTCGTCTGGTCAGCTTCATAGTTGATTGTTTCCAGTTTAGGCCTTCTTGACTTGGCCCGTTTCTGGCCCTTGTCCCGTCCTTGGCTCAGATCTGGGGCTTTCCCGCCACTCATTCTCTGCTGCTTGTCCACCTCTATTTTCTTACAGTTTGTATCCCATATCTGTTGGTGCTTGTAGCGACACAGCAAAGCGGAAGAGGTTTTCAGAAAGGACACAAGTTCACGAGTCCACGGAAAAGATGTTACATGAATGATCCGCACGCCCACTCGTAAACTCAGGGTGAGTCTAATTATAAGTGTACTGCCTCTGACGCGTAGTCGGGCAACCGAGCGAACTACTTGAGCGAGGTTGTACTGCGGATCTAGATCACAAGGCAACTCATAGAGCAATGCCAAGGACCACTAGAGCATTAGACCTTAGGAAATGCTACAGTGCTCGTGTTCCTGTGGACTCGGTTTTTCATCTCATCATGCCCTATGGGCTGGGAAGATGAAAATTCCTTTGCTTCTTACAAGCGTTGGATAAAAAGACCAGCCTAATGTTTATACGACCCAAACCCACATGCTTCAAGCTAAGAGTCACACCCAGCAAGCAGCCAGCTGGCGACTCACAGCGGGATCAACACGGAAAATCACCCGACGCATGACAAAACATCCGTCCACATCTTGTTGTGCACTGACGGCCTCTTCCACTTCTTCTTCTCCTTCTTCTTCGCAACGCGAGTCTATGTTTCTGTGCTGTATGCGGCATCCCTGACGGCGGTGCTGATGCACAGAGTGCTACCTAGGCTCGGTAGTGCAGTATCGAACCACTCCTGCCACGGGCGATTTCGACCTAGTTGTATTCACGTGTTAGTTTATGCTTCTCGATGCTGCTGTGTGCGTTTGTGTTGGTGCTACTTCATGCTGCAATGTTTTCCTCGTTTCAGTGCTGCTTTTCAGAGCCTTCCGGAGGGGTTTTCACTGCTACCACGCTTTACAATCCCGCCCCCCTTCGCTCGCGCCCGCCCCCCCCCCCCCCGGCCCCCCGCCCCTCTCCCTCCCCCTCCCCCCCCTCTCTTCTCTCTCTCTCTCTCTCTCTCTCTCTCTCTCTCTCTCTCTCTCTCTCTCTCTCTCTCTCTCTCTCTCTCTCTCTCTCTCTCTCTCTCTCTCTCTCTCTCTCTCTCTCTCTCTCTATATATATATATATATATATATATATATATATATATATATATATATATATATATATCCCTCTCGAGTCGAGTCTTTCTTCCTCTCGCCCCCCCCCCTCTTCTCTCTCTTCGCCCGTCCTAACCCCCTGCCCTGCGCTTCAAAACTCTATCTTCCCTTCCTGACTCCTCGACTCCTTCCTACACCCTCGCCCCTGTCCCACCACAGATCTCCACAAGAAGATGTGGTTTGACACTGCTGGGCTGGTGCGAGTACCACTGCAAGTATTGGTTGATCTGCACATGCATGTTTCAACTTCCAAGCTTGGCCTGTTCATATTGGCTTCCCCATCGCCTGATACTTTCTGCAGCCACCTGACTTTGAAGAGCTACGAAGCCTTCGCTTTTCACTTGAAACCCTTCAGTTTTGCTGCCTTTCTTCGCTCTGATATGAGTCCCTGCCGAGATCATTGTGGCCATTATGTATTGGCGAAGCTCACCAAGCAACACCGGTACCGTCTCGGCCATAGTAAGGCTCGAATACCTGTACGGCAAAAATTGCCACATACAGCCACAATTGACACCCGAACGCCATGAATCAACAAGGGAGTGGGAAGGTTGCTGGGGGAGAACAAGGCTGACATCATGATCACATCTGCGCGGGTGGAGAGATGAATGCTGGGATGAAGGCTACAAAGACTCTTTGAGCATACGACACTCGCCTCGGATGCTGAGCCTCAGGGCAGGTCTGAAGAGTGGACATATACTTCTGGACCAGGAAGTCGCCCTGGCGATAGGCACAGGGCTGTAGTTGAAGATGCAAGGGATGCTCGGAAGCCCGCTTGGCTGCTCCTGGGGACCTCGTGAATTTTACGGATGTCAAAGTGACTACTGCTTGGGGAGGTTGGATTCGAAACATGCATCCATGGAGGCACGTCCACAGCCTCTAGCCTCAGGATGTGGCTGTCTGCACAGGCGTTTGCAACGAACAATCGCTGTGTTTGCTGTTTTGAAGAGGATTACGCGCTACTCAATGCGGGGTCAAAACCATGCACTTGAAACTGCGTATAGCCAGATGTATAATTATACATTTGTACCGGTATATACAGTGACTTGTCCCATAGTCCATGTGGCGAGTGGCTGACCAATTTCCTGTACCTCCCCTCGGTTAGGGGCCTCTTTGGAGGGGCCCTTGTGGTCCGACCCGTGCGGGTTCGTGACCCTAGGCTAGGGAGCCCTAAGTGCAAGTAGGTAACCCGGAGCTAGCCGAACGCCCTCGGACCACGTGGTCCACGCGAGAGTCTCTTCGCCTATTTAAAAACCTTCCCGCTAGCCGATCTAGCTCAGAGTCCACACATACCATTGCGCTGCTAGCCAGACATCAATTGTTGAGGGATTAATTTGAAGTTACGTCTATATATATATACCAAGTGACTCAGTCCAAGGGTGAAGGATACTGACTGGAGCGGTACCGTATAGGTGTAGCTTGACGAGATCAGAAGAACGTGCACAGCATTCCAAAGTCTCAATTACGGCTAACAGTGCTGATTATCTTACTCAGAATTCCAGTATCTCTTCTGGAACCACGAGCATTAGATAGGTCCGCCTTGACATGCACCTGGACGCGACGGGACCCCCCGACGTTGTGCCCGGTAGTGCAGAAAGGAGGGGCTTGAACCACATGAGCACCCTCCGTTGGAAGATATCTAGAATGGGACTCTCAAGTGTTATGATGTTGCTGTTACTGGTATGTAGTACCCTCGGGATCAGTATTGCAGACCTTCTGTACAAAGTTATCATTCAAACGGCGTTGGCGCATTTGATGACTGCTTCGATGTCTGCCAGGCACAAAAGCAGACTATATTGCAGCCTCATAGTTTCGCAACTCGTAGCGGAGTAGTCATGGCTTCGAGGATATCTGGTGGATTTGTTCAGCCCAGGATCGCGACGTTAGATGCCCGAAGATACTTGCAGGATATATCATCGCCTGCCGCAGTCGCAGACCTTCAGATTATGTTACTCGAATCTCCTACCTTCTCACCAGCAGTTTCAGGAACGGAAGACGTCTATCAAGTTCAGGAGAACTCAACTGTGTGCCCTGCCATCCCACAGTACTATGGGACTTTACCTCCAGGGCCAGATTCTTTACTTCCAGATGTCAGTGGTCCCACTGATGATTCCAGTGCAGTGCCAGTGTCCTTGCTGGGCCCTCCTATACCATCTCTGCAACTGTCACGCCGATACTCATTATCTGGAGTTGACGTCCAAAACAGCCAACCCAGCCCAATCCCAGGAAACCCTCAAGTGGAAGTGAGGCCTCTTACCAAGGGGGACTATGTTCAGACTGATGGAATAAAGTTTACTACAAAAGATGGAGACTTCTTCTTTGCAGGTACACTGTATTGTCATGATGCATCCTTTATGGCAGTAGGTGATGATGAAGGACTTTAAGTACATGTGCAGTATACCCAATTCACAGAGCAGGCAAATGAGTATACAGTTACGCTCAAGCACTTCTGTGACTGTGGCTTGTCTGTCATATACATCTTTGGTATGGAATTGGGGTTTGCGATTACGTGGCGACTGTACTTTGAATGCCTCGTGCCGCCGCTTCTATGCATGTGCTTGCACTTTGTGTCTTGTACTTGAGCATCCCTCGAATGGGCTATGTCTCTGGTTAAAACTCCCTTGGAACTGCATCCGGCCAGAGCTACCTGGCAATATAATATCTTATTTTCTAAGCTGAACAGGGTTGCATATTTGGCAGGCACAAACGCGTATTACCTTCTGAGTCAGACTTGGCTTTCCATCGACGAGAGCATAACTAGGGTTCTGCAGAACATGGCATTGCTTGGAATAAAAGTAGGTTTTTGTCCATTGCTCCCTCCTTCTCCCTCCTCCCCTTTTGCAAGCATCATCCACATGTCAAGCTTCCGACATCAGTGGCTGGCATTGCCAGGCCATGATTGATGAGTACATTCAATGGCCGATGCCTTTCAGTACGGACAGTATAACCTCATCATTGTTTCTAAGTCATGATCAGGCAAAATCATATGTCACATCGTGTATTGCATGCATGTCAGCAGTCTTACAGCCACTTGTTAACCAGAATTTTCTAAACAGAGCTTAAGGTAGCAAGCTGGAAACAGCTTGGTGACGCGCACACTCGTACCTTTATCGCAAACGGAGACCGGGTGAGGACTTATCAGAAAGACTCGGTTGCGGCAGAGGCTATCCTATTTTGCATTATCTAAGTTTAGGGGGGAAGTACAACGTTTAGAGGAAAGCAGGTTTGATTCTCACTAGTTTTCGCTGAACATGAGTTTGGTTTCTAGCTTTTGGAAGGAAACGTAAGCAAATCTTGGTCCTCGCACCTGGAAGTGGAAGTATCGTCATGGACACATGTCAATACCCAGCCAGCTTATATCTGTAGAAGCAGAGGTCTTGGATGGCCGTCGCAAACATGTGCCAAGAGTCAGCTTGGACGAAATAGGTTAGCCTTGCTAATGGAGTGGCCACATAGCTTCAAAATCAAGTTTAGATGCTCGGCTCCCCTTGATGTTCATCGTTCCTCCATGTCTTGCAACAGCATGGGCGATCATAACATTTTTGAAAACACCAGGCGTCTCACAGGTTCGCTCTATAAGCGCTCTCTATTGATGGTTGGACGTTGGTCTTGCATGCAGGTGGTTCGCTTCTGGGCATTTAACAACGGAAAGAACGGGTCCCCTCTTCCCTTGGTATGTACACATATTTAAGAAAGCTGTCAGGTCGAAACGTTATTGTACTTTTTGTTTTTTTCTGCAAATGAAGAGATTGACATTCTCCTTACTAAAATCTTGCGAAATTCCGACGATGCAGCAACCTCAGGTTGGGCAGTTCAATGAAGAAGCTTTTCGGAGACTTGATGCCATTCTTGACATTGCTGCACAAAACAACATTCGACTCATAGCCTGTTTTGGCAACTACTTTCCTGAATACAACGTAAGGATCACACCCGCCTTGCATTGTTAACATGATCTGTTGCCAAA
>KV908537.1:52500-65000 GCA_002005505.1 Botryococcus braunii
AGTACTAGCTGGGGTACCAAACCTCGGACTTACTCCACCATCAACTATTCCTGTCAATTGCAGAAGGCAAAATGTGGGATTCATGTGACAATGTTTTCGAAGTCTAGTCAAGCACTCACAACATCCTGCCGGTTAACGCCGAGATCTTGATAGACATTGGTTGTCGGGGTTTGCAGGTTTTATTTCATCCTGGTTGCAAGGAAGACTTCCTTCACGCAGGCTTTTGTGAGCCTCCATTTCTCTCTCAATCCAAACGCACATGCATTGAACATAGAAGGCCATGGCATGTTAGTGAAATATCAGGCCTTGCGCGGCAGCAATGCTGAATACATGGCACCGCAATTCCTCCAGAGGGAAGACTATAGCTTTGTGCTTCACATTGACTCCAATTTTTTTCCTTGCTCCTGTTTAAGTACAAGACCAACGTAAGATGGGTTCTTTTTGTCAATAGGCGATGTATCATGTGGAAGATGCACACCTGCCAACAGCCCTCCTACAACGCCAGGATTGTGCACGAATATCCCTCCATACGGAAGCCCCTTCACTTGTGAACAACAGGTATCAGATTTACTTAGTGCAATTCATGTGTTATGCCTCGTGCCTAATATGCATCGATAGGCACAATGCTTGCTAGTTCTGCATCCTGATATGTGTTCACCCTTCATACTTGTGTACATGTATTTACACAATACATAAGGCGATGTCCGATGGCTCATGCGGGCCATGCACAGGTTGCATTCCATCCAGGTTGCAAAGAAGAATTTCTCCAGAACGGAACATGTAAGTTGGACACTTGGACAAAATTGCTATCAGAAGCAATTTTCAAAGTGGGACTGTTATTAAGGCTTCCTTTGGCTTCTTTAGGTGATTTGTCATGTGGAAGGTGTCACAATGACACCTCTCCTTCACCAGAGCTGTGCACTGATATACCACCCTTTGGAAGTCCTTACTCGTGTGTAGAACAGGTGAATCCCGTTTGGATTTAGCGTCGTCTGCTATGAAATGTATCAGAGTTTAAACTAATGAAAGCTTCATTCTATTCGGGGGGTTATCCAGGTGATCAATAAATGCATTTTTGTGACACAGATGTATAATTCGAAGCTGGCACCCATATGACCCGTGTGTGTTAATCCTATGTTTTTATTGATAACCCTTCTGTACTCAAATCACGGAATGTACTACAGAGCTTGTTGACATGCGATTACACAAGGGTTGCATGAATAAGGGGCAGGCATCATGTGAATTCAGACGCATGATGCAACATAGGAAGTTCCGCAGCTGTCAATTGGCAAGCTTGCTTTTCAAGGAGGACGGGTGCTCGAGACATCCCTGGAAGTTAAAGCTTAGCCCATAAAGGAAGAGCGCTGTAACAAGGGAGCTAAATTCGCATATGTGCTTGTAGGTTGAGCATGGATGGCCATGCTCGTGTACCTAGCGTTTCTTTCGTTGGATATACCTTGAAATCAGTGAGTTGTGGTTTAAAAATATCTCCGCCAGTGTTTTGAGTCACGGGGGCAATTGCAGGTTGCCTTTCACCCTGGCTGCCAAGAGGTTTTTCTACAGAAGGGAACGTGTAAGTGACTTCGTGCTGAAGGGTTGAGGAAATTTGGACTGTGGAAGGCTCCGGGGGGAAAGTCCCTTATATTTAAATATATTGTTTTATACAGGTGATGAATCTTGTGGAAGATGCGGAGGAGGCACTGTGACTCCCTCCCCTCCAGAGCCATGCACTGACATTGCTCCACCAGGGAGCCCATACACTTGCGAACAGCAGGTATACAAACTCGCCTATGTACATGCACCTCACGTTCAGATTTGGCCTTCTTGAACTTGCTCGAATCCCCGGTTTAATTCCATATATCCAATTTGCGAGCATCCATCCAAGTATTTGATCTCGGTATATTTCGTAATGTAGACACAACCTGCTAACTTTTACAGCGAGTTGGCTCGTAAAGTGAATTCCTATTCTGACTCATGAGCAACGTTGTAGTACGTCTAATTGGACAACTATGCAAGCATGCTTTGTGGCAAACTACCACTTGGGGAATCGATCTGCAGGTTGCCTTCCACCCTGGCTGCCCGGACGAGTTTCTTCAACAAGGGACCTGTAAGTGCCCTTCCCATGCCTTAATGCTCGCCGCTGGAACAATGTAAGTACCCCACTGTGTAGCACTGAACTTTGAGAGCATGCAGGTGATAAATCTTGTGGTAGATGCGGTGGCCCTCCCTACACTGAGCCTTGCACTGACATTCCTCCACAAGGGAGCCTGTACACATGCGAAGAGCAGGTACGGCAGATGAGAATCCATGTCCGTGTTGCCATGCTCGTTTCTGGTGACCAGACTGTTGGATTTCCACAACTATTCATCGCTGCTTGCCTATAAGTCTTCAAGTCTTGGCCGCTACTTGTGCGGATAGAAGTTTTTCTCAAGACTTCAAAGAAGTAGTGCCAGGAAGCGTTCCCCTTATCATATAGTAGCTACGCTGTATAAGCAGCGACTGAAGGGACATTCATTGCAAATGTCAATGGTGGCTGCAAAGCATGCATAAGTGTATCTGCTAAGGAGATACCATAGGGCTGCTGTGCATAGGCGCATGTAATTCTGCTGTGGAGATAACCACGGGGTTGTTGTGCAGGCGGCTTTCGACCCTGGCTGTTTAGAGAGCTTCCTTCCAAAAGGGACCTGTAAGTTAACCCCCACAAGTCAGTGATTTATTGGAAGCACAATCACAACAATATTCACAACAAAACGCCTCTTCTTCCTGAAATGTGTTCTCTGCAGGTGACAAATCATGTGGCCGGTGTGGGGCAAGCAATTACAGCTCACCCTCTCCTCAACCATGCACTGATACCCCTCCACAAGGAAGCCCGTACACATGCGAACGACAGGTACTTCTGCTTGAAATGCCACTGGTCTGTGGATGCCACCTACGCTCTTGAGTACATATTTCAGTTCTGCGGAACGTACGAAGCAGAGCTTATACAATATACGGCTGAAATCACCCTGCATCGATGCAAGGTGATTTCAATGCCAGGTCTTTCTCATGGAAAAGTGAATCCTTATTTTCATGTTAATTGCAGGTCGAGTATCATCCAGGGTGCCAGGAAGACTTTCTGAAGGAGCCATTTTGCAATAAGTCATGTGGCCGCTGCAGCTGATGCCGCTGTATTTGTACCATACGGGTTGTACGCCTTAAACAATCTAGATATTACTTCTACAGGTCTCTGCTCCCTGGTCAGTTGATGCAAAAACACAAGAGCAAATCAATCAAGCTTCTAAAGCATACAGCAGTAAATAATGCTTCTTTCGTGCCAATGCTGCCACTTGATGTGGAATAATAACGACACTCCCCCACAGTGCCAATTCAGGAACACTCAATGGGACTATGCCAACGCATGCCCAAAAACGTACACTCGCGGCAGGCCTCCGCCCGCTATGAGAACCATGTATCGCAGTGCTAAAGATATCTCAACCAATTAACGCGCTGCAGTCCTAGCTGACCATGGGCCTTGCTAGCGTGCAGCCAGCACCACCGCTTGACGTCATCACCATACACAACTGTAGCAGATATTTTGCGTACATTCACGTACATATGTTCAGACTCCAAACTCTGGAGGGATCCCACATGTTTATGATACTGTGCTTTTGTGTGCTGAAGCCATAACTTGCCATGTAGTATGCTGCATGGCATGTATGACATCAAACCCCCAAGTATGGATAACCAGGAAATCTGTTAACAGGCCAAACGTTATCAGTAGGGAACTAGCAAACTGTCATGCTGCAGTGCGACATAACATCTAGATTAAATCCAATTGATTTAACTGGGTATCATCATCGTGAATTCCGCAATGGATTAGACGCAGATACTTGGCCAACCAAGGCCATTATCGATCATGCTCGAAGCTGAACTTGCTAAGGGGCAAGTCTTCTGATACGTCGGATGGGTCAGGGTGGATATCCACCATCGACGTCTTACAATATTATTTCATATTGCTGTGCACATGCATGATGCCTAATGCATCACCATCTGTACATCACTGTTGTCAATGTCAACTGTATATGGCCGGGACATACACGGGTGCACCCGATGATAGTAATTGGTCAGACCATCCTGATACTTGTGCAAATCTGTCAGCGGTGGCAACACAAAGGAAACGACCATAACAAAGAAATGTTGTACCGGCACGTTAAAAAAGATTGCTGCGGGATTAGTTAAGCTAAGTCTCACCATAGATATAGAAGTCACTCTCCCAACCAAAGGATATTAGCTACTCTATAGACCTTGTAATTGTAGCTAGACAACCTTAACGTTGACGTTCCATAAAAATCATCGAGTTTTGACCTGGCATATAGCTCGTGTAGACCTGTGTCCAGACAGGACCATGCTGTGGCTGATTATCTCTGGTTTTATTGATTCATCACGAACTTGTCGCTTGACTCCATCTCAAAAGACAACTAAGAATATCAGACCTTATTGTCCAAAGTATCAAACAGGTATGACCGGTAGCAGGCAAACATGTACATGGATAACAGCCTCTCCTACAGGTGAACACAACACCTCCTCACAAACGCCTCCACACGCCTGCCTTTGATCAACTTCTGAGAACTGGCAGCGGCACGGCTCCATGTACTTACATGTGTAAATACATGTAGCTGCATATCATGGATCGAATGTGAACTGTGCCGCCACTGTGCTGCGGTGGCTGTGCACTGTGCTGCTAACCAATAAGCACATGCGAGCACTTTCGGGAAACACCAGAACTGTGTATCCGCTTTAAAGTTCAAATGCTTCGTTGGCCTTCGTTCCCTTTAGCTTGCGTAACCCGCATCACTGTCAAATGATGAACCTTCTTCTGAAGGTGTCCAAAGGCGGATGCTTCAAGCGCATCGTAGGGGACATTCACCAAAAAATATTTGAACCCAACACTGTCGCTTCCCAGCACACATTAATGCGACCCTAGCTCTTTTAACCACTCCTTTCTGGCTCACGTTTCTAAGCTGATCTGATACGATCCATTGGGAGACAACAGTAACGGTCACACCTCCTACGCGAAATTAAGCCCGTCCAAAGCCTTCCAAACTTGCACAGAACTCATTCGAATTGGTGGATGAAGTGCTCCTTGAGGAAAGAAAGACCTGCCAGAAATAAAGGAAAAGAAGAAAGCTTGTCTTCAAACTTTAAAGCAGTTTCACAACAGGCCTGAACCACTGCCGGTCCAGTGATGACCGTACACCGCTTCGGCGAACGTTAACAGGAATAACTACCACGCCACAGATCTAGGAAGCAGTAAATACATCAACACAATGTAACCTTTAAGAAGTGCTGCCACGTTGGCCAAGGAGCAGGACTGAATAGACCGGCCTCTTGAGTTCTGTATTAACTTAAAAACCTAGTAGCTGCCAGCTAGCTGGCGTTACCTCTGCTTAGCTTCTTGTACGAACTGAGCATTACAAGATAATTATAAATTCTCCTGCATAAATCGCCCTGAGAGTCTGTTCTGAACAGACGTCCTGCTGTAGACATCACCATAGCACACCGCAGTGAACATATCTTCATCTTTGACCCGTGTTCACTCACAACGGCGGTGCAGTCTGTAAAACGTTCAAGACAGCTGAAGGATTTGTGGAGGGTTTTGATTCCTGGGCTCCAGCAGCTGGCGAAGGGCTGGAAGGAGGGGGAGATGCCAGAGGTGCCACGTAGTTCAGCGTTGGTTGATCTTGTCGCGTTAAAAAGGGGCTCAGCCCGCCGCCTGAACCTTCAACGTGCATCCACAACACAAAAAGTCATCAGAACGCTTTCTGTTGGATTTCCACATCGAACGGAAAGTAGCATCCTCCATGGTGAGCTCTCAAACTGCACTAGGGGTGGCTCTCTGGAAGCCCGCCCCCTGGAGAGGGACTCCTCGGTAGCCCCTCGAGGCGAGCTCGCGCATCACAGTTTGGGCGACCCATATTTTTGCAGTTCACACCCTCACCATGCTGTTCAACTATTTACATGAGATCGCAACGACCCTCTTCTGGTATCTGGTACAGTAAACCTGTAACTAGACCCCAACCTTCCTGCCCCGGTCGTCTTCGTGTCTCGACGCTGTGTGTATGCGTGCGTGCGTGCGTGCGTGCGTCCGTGCGTGTGTGTGTGTGTGTGTGTGTGTGTGTGTGTGTGTGCGTGCGTGCTTGTGCATGTGCGTGTGTGTGCGTGCGTGTGTGTGTGCGTGTGCGTGCGCGTGCGTGTGCGTGTGCGTGCGTGTGTGTGTGTGTGTATGTGTGTGCGTGTGCATGTGTGTGTGTGTGTGTGTGTGTGTGTGTGTGTGTGTGTGTGTGTGTGTGTGTGTGTGTGTTCTTCGAGGGAGGGGAGTAGAATGCTTGTGCCCTTGTGAAAGTGCAGGCGGTTGAGCAGTGCAGATGTGCGCTCCCTTCCACTCTCATCCCCTTTCCTGAAAGCCATTCTCTGTCTGGGTACCCCTGCCTGTGCGCCACTCCCTCCCACTACCTGACCCAGACAGCAACGGGGTGAACGCTAACCACCCATCTTTCCCCTTTCCGGACCCCGCTCTTGTGTACGTACGCGTGGGTGTGTGTACGCGTCTCTATGTGTGTCTGTGTGTGTGTGTGTGGGGGGAGGGGGGGGAGAGGATGGAAGGGCAATGTATGTGCATGCACGCTCACCCTCATGTATGTGGAGGTTCATGAGTGCGCAAGCCAGCGTGCATATTCGCATAAAGTGCTGGGCAGCGTATGCTTGACATTGTGTCTCCACAATGAGCGAGCGTGCGCGCGGATGTGTGTGCCAGAGTGTGTGTGTCTGTGTGTGCTAGAGAGTGTGTGTGTGTGTGTGTGTGTGTGTGTGTGTGTGTGTGTGTGTGTGTGTGTGTGTGTGTGTGTCTGCGTGCGCGCGCGCGTGTCCGTGTGCGTGCGTGTATGTGTGTGTGTGTGTGTGTGTGTGTGTGTGTGTGTGTGTGTGGGTGCGCGCGTCCGTGTGTGTGTGTGTGTCCGTGTGCATGCGTGTGTGTGTGTGTGTGTGTGTGTGTGTGTGTGTGTGTGTGTGTGTGTGTGTGTGTCTGTGTGGGTGGTTGTCCGTGTGTGTGTCCGTGTGTGTGTGTGAGTGAGTGTCTGTGCGTGTGTGTGTGTGTGTGTGTGTGTGTGTGTGTGTGTGTGTGTGTGTGTGTGTGTGTGTGTGAGAGAGTGATGTGTGGGGAGAGGGGGTAGAGGCCGTTGGGGCAATGTGGGGCCAAGCTTGGCTGCAGTTGTCCGCGGTTCCCTACCCTTTCTCTCCCGCACTTTCCCCTCCCTTCCCTCCCCCGTTGCACCTGACATGCTCCCAAACATTGTGTTCGGAGCAGAGGGGGAATGCTTTTTACTTTCCCGGGGGGGGGGGGGGGGAGTACCTGGGGCTTGAGGAGGGGGAGGCTGCTCTGTCGATCCTGCTGTGAAGCACCCAGAAGCTATCTGAGACGCCAAGTCCTGACCAGTGCTGCAGGACTGCAACAATCGGCGCCATCTGTTGCTGAGCTTAGCCCTGAGCGTAGCGTTCCCTCTGCCTTCTGTCCATTCCAGTGCGAGCTTTCCTACTGTTGGTCTTAAAACATCATGAGCCCCCCCGCTGACCAACATTGCATGTCGCAAGTGCCCCAACCTCCACATGCTGTCAACAGTATGCAGCACCACTTCTTTTGCCTGCACCGTTCAAACATACATGACAATTAGTAATGGACCAGCTGGGGAATCGGGTCAAATGAACCAGAAGAAAATGATGGAATGCTCACTTGGTTCAAGAAAATGTCATGTACGTAAACCAGTATGTATATTTACATAGTTTGGAAAAATAAGAATGCCCTAAATAGAAAATGCCAAGCGCCATAGAAATTGACATCACCCCCTTACCAAAAACAAGGATGAGACCCCCTTCAAAGAAGTGGTAGACGGGTACAACTGGCCCGTGCATTACAGAAATCACAGGTTAAACGCCAGTTTCTTGCAGACACACCGCTTACATCACTCAAATCCCCAGGTGACTTCTTGCAAGAAGTCATGTCACAAGCCTCAAGCCAAAATTTCAGCATCCCACATTTTACATAAGGAAAGAGTTTATGCATATTGGGAACCAAAATAATTAGTTCTTTGAAGAACTGCGGCCTTCAAATAGATGTCATGGACCGTCGTGATCACATGAACTCTGCCAGTCCCCTCATGTCACTTGAATTTCTCAACTCTGGTTGTTCGGCCATCAAAAATGCACTTATAGGCAGCATGCAGGAGCATTGATCAATATCTGTAGGACTCTGCGCCGACATTATCCACTGATCAATTGATCGGTTGCTCCAACCAAACATACCGCTCCAAGGTTGACAGCTTCAGAGTCACCATTGAACATCCATAAGAACAATACAGTAGCCAAATTGATCTTCATAAGAGCCAGAACTACTGTAGAAGACAGTGTATGAGGTAATGTCGTCAACTTAGTACCTGTACAGGGGCAAGACGTGTTTTTAGGGGTTTTTTAGAGGACCTCTGCAAATCCCCAAGATTAGCGCCAGGCGTATCAACGCCAAGATGCGTATAAACCCATTAAATATTATTATCCTCCAGCTATACATCTTGGAGATTCGATAAACAGGAAGCCCTGAGCGTCGACGGCAAGTCAGCCTCGGGCGGCGCCTAAGGGGTACTTCCGGTGCAACAAACAGGAACTTTATACCAAGGATTGGAGAGTGTTATCCATAATATATCCATTCTAAGATACTCCAATCGTTTCTACTAACCCCATTTTGTCATGACTCGCGGCTGCTGTCTCCGGATTTTAAACTCCCGTTTTGTGAACATGCTCATTCGACCATCTCCGACTGGTGGCAAGAACAATTTGAAAACATTTTATTGCTAGATTTACAGCATTCACCCGAGGTCTACACAAAACGAGGAGTCCTGCTGACAACAACTTTGCCGTACGACATCCGGTTAGCGCTATACACCCACCCGAGTCTGCTGCTTGAAAGCCAACGAAGTTATGTCTCGGTTCCGTATCATTTTTCTACCCAATAAGCTTATTTCAAATAAATGGCAGTGCCGTAAGCAATAACGTCCCAGCACCGGACCCGGCCAGCCGACACTTGTAGTTGATGAACACTTCACTTAACCTAGATAATTGCAATCAGGCTTCCAAAAGATAACACAGACAGCATAGGAGGTCCCCTTCACGGAAGAATCCTGCCCTAGGGCCGAACCTAAGTATTCATACCCGAGCAATAAATTGGACGAGCCGGTACACGTGTGCGAAATTGGCACAGGTTGCCAGGTGTCGTTGTACGGCACCGCCGCCGCCTAGGATTGATTTTGCCACGACAGCACTTGCAACACAGCATGGAACGCATGGGGAACCGCTGTCTGTAGGTCGGTCACTGTGCATCGCTCTCATCCAGGGCACGAGACTCAGGGGCCTGGGGTTTCACATCGGTACCGTAGTGATCCCTAGGGACCAGGGCAGCAATCGAAGAGAGCCTCAGAGACGACCCCCACTATCATTGTCTATCAAGCTCCAACTTCTCGTGTTTGTCCCGGTAACACTAGAATAAGCACCCACACATTTTTCTGTATCATGCGACGGCCTCACAATCTTAGTCACAAAGTCTGTATCCTCACATAACTTACAAAAAGAAGTCTCGCTGTCCCTCTATCTTTTCCTCGCCTATCTCCCCCCCCCCCCCTTCTCTCTTTCCCCCTCTTTCTCTTCTTTCCCCTTCTTCTTCAAAACCTCCCTTAAACCCCCCCCCCCCGCCGTTTTGTCCCCCCTCTTTCTTCCTTCCCCCTCCCGTCCTTTTCATGTCGCTCGCACCGTGTCCTTTTTGGCCTTCCAAAGAGTTTTTCACTATCACCTTTTGTCTTTGGCCCCTAGATTCCGCGTACCCCATGCGGGATATATGGTGGCGGTTAGGATAGGCTTCGCTCTTTATTCTAAAAAGATATCAGCCTCCCTACACAACACATCTCTCTCTCTCTCTCTCTCTCTCTCTCTCTCTCTCTCTCCTCTCTCTCTCTCTCTCTCTCTCTCTCTCTCTCCTCTCTCTCTCCTCTCTCTCTCTCTCTCTCTCTCTCTCTCTCTCTCTCTCTCTCTCTCTCTCTCTCTCTCTCTCTCTCTTCTCCTCTCCCCTCTCTCCCCCCCCCCTCAGCCCCCCCCCCCTTGCGCCCACGCAGAAACATTTTGCAACTACCACAGGCCCCCGCCGATCAATTCAGAAAATTACCATTGTCAGCCACTGCTTCAAATCCAAAATGTACTACCCTACTGGCCAATCTTCATGCTACCATACACTACGCATTTGCATTCATGCCTGCTCATGCCTTGTGTTGATATCAGCCTTCTACTCACTGTCATGATGAGTTTGCAACGACATTCATGGCACAAGGATTACATGCTGGACATATTAGTAATATTATTACTTCTAACAACGGGCAGTTTGTAGCCAGTACTGGAGACACCATGCAACGTCTGAACTCTCGACCAGAGCTCCAGCCTCTTTCTACACTAGGCACAATGCCACCTTCTACGTCAGTCAACGACTATAAAGAAAACGTGACACACAACAAAACCAATCAGTACGCTTACATGACTACGGAACTCCCATGCGTCTTATACCAGCCCCAAATTCACCAAACCGTCTTGGTGTCAGAACTCCGGATCAGTCCGCAGCTTTAATCACGATCTATGTTACTGTCCCAAACACTTTGATTAGCTCATACCCGCAACACAATTCGACACTAGGCAGGCCTTAACACCGTGTGTGCAACCCCATAGCCTTCAATGTGTCCCTACTCCAGTGCAAAGGATCCGCCGGGGCTGATGTAAAGAGCGATTCCATTACCTAGGATTAGGGACAGGAAGTCCTCTCGAATCGTGGCCAGTGCATACTGATTGTCACTACCTACGGGACGCACAAGTACAAATTGAGCTTTTGAGCATCAAGTGCGTGAATGCTGAAAGCCCGATGCCAGGCTCTAGACTCCCATTTTTGACATCAGGCACTTCTCCCCATCATCGTTAACACCTAGGGAATTTCCCATGACACTTACCAGGGAAGAATTTCCCCGTTAAAGCATGCAATACTACAATATCACATGCCATAACCCAAACACCGTCTGAGAAATTTAAAATCAGGGGACAGATATCTGGACCACATGTACTGTCAGGAGGCAGCTCTCCGGACCCTGACCTAGTGCTGCCACCAAGCAGAGAAACATAGCCCTACAGAAGATATGCTTCACATCCATCTGGACATCTCCATACAGAGCGACTAATCAGACAAGCTTGGGTAGGGGCTAAGCAACCTCATTAGGTTCCTTGTAGTCCTGCTGCAGATAAGCATGATCTCTTGGAGTAAGGTAGCCACAAGCCAGTTTTTCAAGATCCCCTGGCTTGATTGAGGATGTCGATCCTAGCCATGACATGGGCAGATGGTGCACTCATGCCATCTGAAGACACTACTGCTGCATGGGGGAAATACACAAATTTGGCACAAATCGAAACTTCGCCTTCCTGATAAGGCGAGGGCGTCCACGTAAGCGCCCAAACATCTACCACGAGTTCTTCTACCTTCTGGGTTCGACTTCGCACCTTGTCTGAAAAAGACAAGTCGTCCTTCTCCTTAAAAGTCTCTTATCTATCAAAGGACGAACAACGAGGTCAGCTGGAGCGGGTACACCGATAACATGGCCCCTTATGCGACGCTGACAGGCAAGCATGCTGCGGAAGACCAATGATGGTGCCGCAGGGCATCTTGAAATTGGAAAGTGAAACTACCTCGTATTTCTGGGTCAGGGAAACTTAAACCTGTGGGGTGTTGTCACGAGATTGTCCAATTCCAACTGAACAAGTGGCTTGAGCATTGAAGGGATATATCACGGGACAAGGACACATCTCCAGTTAGGCTTTTCTGCATTTGTGATCCCCTGGGAGCGCAATAAAGAGGCTGCCCCACTTGAACTCGACCAGTGGATTTGAGGCCACAAGGGGTTTAGGTTGGGGGGAAGGGGGGGAAACACATAAGGAAAGACGTATGGGTTCAACCGGGCTGGATATTGACCTTGAAAGTTTTGGCTCCCCCTGGTGTCTTAAACCCTCCGCTGCCCCTACCTGACCCCCCTACCCCCTCTCTCCGCCCACCCTGTACCTTCCTCCTTCCCCCGTTTCTGTTCTCCCCTCACAAGTGGGGCTGGAGAAACAGCCCCCGCCCTCCTCCTTTGTGGGGACAGAAGGTTCTCACAAGGATGTGTACCTGGCAATGACCTCTTCAGTGCGTGCAATAGAACGAGTCAAGTCGTCCCGCTCAAGGCCAAAAGCCTGGTACTGATGTACATATGCTCCTGTAGCCAGGAGCTGGCTGGCCTGCCTCACCGCCCAGGTGACTGGCCTCACGCACGCCTGCACCTCCTCGAATGCCCCCCCCCCCACAAAAACGCTGAGATTCGACTTGGGTTGTACAATATTGCTCCACCCCCTGCGGGTGAACG
>KV908537.1:72500-75000 GCA_002005505.1 Botryococcus braunii
TGGCATGTGTATGTGCGCCTGCCTGCCTCCAAGCGTGCATGTGTGTGTGTGTGTGTGTGTGTGTGTGTGTGTGTGTGTGTGTGTGTGTGTGTGTGTGTGTGTGTGTTGTGTGTGTGTGTGTGTGTGTGTGTGTGTGTGTGTGTGTGTGTGTGTGTGTGTGTGTGTGTGTGTGTGTGTGTGTGTGTGTGTGGGGTTTGGACTCATCTTTTCCCTCATTCACAAATCTTTGATTTAGCTGTAGAAATGTAACTGCTGTGCTTTTTAAATGTAACACCGCTCTGATTTCAGCCGTACATCGAGAATGTTAGTATTACATTTTCAATGTAAGACGACGGAAGGCCTGCTTCAGCGAGGCAGCATCTACGGTGGAAGGCGGTTACATTTTTAAAAGCCTCCCTTCGCTAGCGGTTACATTGAAAATGTAAGGGAAGCAGCACTTTCAGCCTTGCTTTGCAATCGGTTAATTTAGCCTGCTCCTCCCTTCCACCTACCCGCTTCGCTAAATGTAACCGCTGCGCTTCTTAGATGTAAGGCGGTCGGTGTAAGGAGCCTCCCTTTGCTAACGGTTACCTGCGCGCGTGCGTGTGCGTGCATGCGTGCGTGCGTGCGTGCGTGCGTGCGTGCGTGCGTGCGTGTGTGTGTGTGTGTGTGTGTGTGTGTGTGTGTGTGTGTGTGTGTGTGTGTGTGTGTGTGTGTGTGTGTGTGTGTCTGTCTGTCTCCGGGCGCGCAATCACCTGCGGTCATGGGAATCTGTTGTGCGAGACACACTCTGATATTAGCCGCCTGTACAACACGCTAACTGCAAGTGTCTCTTTGTGGGTATTGGGCACGACTCGCTAACACAACGGACATTCCCACATGCTTCCCTGATCCCAAGCCAGGGCATCAAAGGGTACCCTGGAGCTGGTCCCTGCATGGGGCCAGGAGACCGATTCGCCTATCACGGTTAATCTCTCCCCTCCCCCTTCACCAACGAGGGGGCACGGTCTCACCTTCGCCGCCTCTCCTCAGTAGCTGGCTGCTCCCAGGGGGGACCATCCCCCTTGTCGTCCAGGCAAGCCCAGCTTCTCCCCTTGTCACTGTCACAGTCCCACTGACTGTACACAGGGACTACATTCGTACCATCTCTGCTGCGGAGCTTCCCAGAGCTGGCGATACAGGTTGTACATTTAAAGATTAAAGGTGTTATAGACGGCCGAAGGCGTTTTGTGGTCAGCGACTCAGCGAGAAGGGCTGCCCCCTGCAGGCTCCCTTTCGGCTCAGGGTAGTCGCTCTCCTCAACTTTATTCATTTTCGCCACAACTTCTGGCCGCAAGCACACGGAGGGTGCTGCTCCAATAGCGGTCATGCTTAAAATGTTGAATTTTACAAAATTGTCTACTATGTTAACAATCTAGCATAGAACGCAGCAACTGCTGCAGATTTAGTGGTGCAGCCAGTGAGGTGACGGATGCTCTTGGCACCTCGGATGCTAGGTGGTCGCCAGGCCTCGAAATACAGGGAACAAGTGCAGTGGAAGTGAAGGCCGGGCCGTTTGAGGGGATAACTACTGAAGATAGTTGCTGATAACAATCTACATAGGGAACAAGCACAACCTTCTTGATGTGCTATGCCGCTAAGGTGATGTGCTCCACAATGCTCGGCATGATCGCTATCGGATGTCAGATGTGTGGAAACCCCACGTCAGTCCTTCGTAGGGGCCCCACGTCACTGATTTGTAGGGACCCCACGTCACTCTTTCGTGGTGGCCCCACGTCACTCTTTTGTAGTGGCCCCACGTTACTCGTTTGTAGGGACCCCAGAGGGTCACACCACGGCACTCCTTTGAAGGGGCCTCATGTCAATCTTTTGTGGGTTGGCATCACTTTACACTTTTAATTGGTAGTCCCCCCTTACTTGGTCGCAGGGACCCCACCTCACTCACTCGTTCGAAGGGGCCCTACATGACCCTTCTGCAGTGGCCCCACGTCACTCGTTCGTAGGGGTCCGACGTCACTACTTCGATGGAGCCCCATCGTTCAACGGTTCATTCAAAGGCGCTCCACGTCTACTCTCTGTAAGGGCCTCACGTCACAATTCCGTGAGGAGCCCACGTCACTCTTTCTTAGGACTGGTAATTCACATTGGTACCGCATCTACAGGCTACTTGCAGCTGCTTAGATCATCTAGATAAAATGACAAATTCTAGGGTCTACGTTCTGAAAGAAAAACATAAGGATAGTATGTTGGTGGGTTTTCTAATCCATACTGCTGGTCAGCCTGCAGAACGTGTCCCAGATCTTCTAGCCGTCACGTAGGGTACCTGAATGATTGCACTGCTTGTTGTTGCTTGTGGCAAGCCAGCTGGCTTGGAACAAGCAGTGGATCAGTGCAACTACCACGCGGGTATGAAGAAAAACCAAAGACACACACACACACACACACACACACAGACACACACACACACACACACACAAACACACACACACACACACACACACACACACACACACACACACAC
>KV908537.1:80000-107500 GCA_002005505.1 Botryococcus braunii
CGGATGGTGGGTGTCCCTTGAGGCGTGGACGAACCGAATTTCCTTCCACGTTTTCTTGATGCCAACTGCAAATGTCCATTAAAATCTTATCAATAAGTTCTGAACAGCTACAGCAATTCCGTGTATAGATTATGTAAACCCGTTGCATGCCTTGCTCATATCATCGCTCACGTGTTTTAGACGGTTCCTTGGGCACCATTCTCCATGAGGAGTTGTCTGCTTTGTTCATTCCGGGACAAAGTCGCCTTAGATTCTTGGCCAAAAGTGCCCCTTCTCTGGCAAAGCAAGGCACCGTGCATGCCATGCCTGGGGAAATCAGCATTAATTCTGCAGAGGGTGAAACAGCGCCTCGAGACCTCTTCACAGTTCAACAGAGCCTGCCAGGGCCAGTGAGTCTCAGCGTACTGCCTGTCAAGGGCTGGAAGTCCTGACTTACCAAGGCTTTAGCCAGGATGGGGATAAGACAGATATATGCAGCACAATAGGGCATCCAGCATCACCTGATAGAAACTGAATATAGATGACTAATGATTAAGCAAAGGTGCGGGTTGAACAGACTCTGGCGGGTCTCCCTCATCGCCTGGCACGGGCTGGAGGTCCTGGTTCACTGATGTGCTCATCATGGAGCAGCACATGGAGGAGGAGATCAAAATTGTACTGGGCAAATTCTGGCTGAGTGCTTACATGAGCTACATGGCCACCTGGCAGTGCATTGTGTACTATGTCTCCCTCTACACCATGTGGCTGCTGGGCTTGGAGCACGTCTTCTTCCACTGGCAGGAAGACATCGAGTGGCTCATTGCCAAGTGGGCTGGTATGCCGTCTTTCCCAGCATCCTCTTCCTTCGCCTTGTGTGTGTGTGTGTGTGTGTGTGTGTGTGTGTGTGTGTGTGTGTGTGTGTGTGTGTGTGTGTGTGTGTGTGTGTGTCTGTCTGCGCGCTCGTGCGCGTGCGCCCGCGAGTGCGTGTGCGAGTGCGTGTGAGAGTGCGTGTGAGTTGGGGGGCCAGCTGCCCCTCCTTGAGATTTGAGTCCATAAGCTTTTGACGTGCTTGAGTAAGAAGCTCTCTAGACTTTGTTTGGATGTTTGGAGGGAAAGCAGATGTTTCAAATCCATGTGCAGCCGGTTAGGAGGCAATCGTGCTGCGGGTGTTGTAGTGCCCCGAATTTTTACTCTGCCGCTTTCTCAGTGTTGTTGGCTGCACAATTGCGGCATGTTCTTCATGAGGTTGGCCGTCTGGACAAGGTGTCATGCACCCATGTGGGCCTGGCCCTGCCCCCTCTCTCCCCCCTGTGTGTGTGTGTGTGTGTGTGTGTGTGTGTGTGTGTGTGTGTGTGTGTGTGTGTGTGTGTGCACGTGTGTGTGTGTGTGTGTGTGTGTGTGTGTGTGTGCGCACGCACAAACGAGTACGTGTGTGCGTGAGTCTCCCTGTGTATGGGCGTGCGTGCCCGTGTATATGTGCGTGCGTGTCCCTCTGTGTGTGTGTCTGTGTGTGTGTGTGTGTGTGTGTGTGTGTGTGTGTGTGTGTGTGTGGGTGTGTGTGTGTGTGTGTGTGTGTGTGTGTGTGTGTGTGTGTGTGTGTGTGTGTGTGTGTGTGTGTGTGTGTCCATGGTTAGACACCATGGCGGGAAGTGCCACAGGAGTCACTGGCCGCATGGTGCTGTGGGTGATGGTAGGGACGATGCACATTACAAAGGACGGGGAGAAGGTCCCGTTCTCCTTTGTGAGCAGCATGGATCCCGAGTATGGGCTTCCATATGACGTCGTCGGGGGTTTCCCTTTTGGGGCAACCGTGGAGTCACCTGAGAATGCCCACTTCATGTCCTTGTGCTCAAAGCTGGTCTATGAGGACGGCCGCATTGTTAAGGACATGGTCCAGCACAGGTGCGTTACCCCACCCCTGCCGCAATGCCCATTTGTTCTTTTGTGAGTTTGTGACGGTGTGTGTGTCTCTGTGTGTGTGTGTGTGTGTGTGTGTGAGTGGGTATGTGTGGTGGGGTGCATGTGTGTGTGTGTGTGTGTGTGTGTGTGTGTGTGTGTGTGTGTGTGTGTGTGTGTGTGTGTGTGTGTGTGTGTGTGGTGGGGGGGAGAGAGGGAGAGAGAGAGAGAGAGAGAGAGAGAGAGAGAGAGAGAGAGAGAGAGAGAGAGAGAGAGAGAGAGAGAGAGAGAGAGAGAGAGAGAGGAGAGAGAGAGAGTGCGTGCGCGTGCGGATGTGCTTACAAATGCATGCTAGATGGTGTATGTGTAACTGTGTACTCAAGTGAGTGGGGGAGTGTGGGAGACTCAGTCATGTCCCTTCCTAAACTTCTATTCTTAGTCATTGAGTAAAAGTGATTAAGCCCACTGCCTCCAAGTGCTTGTGGCCCCAACGCATGCATGCTGAACCCGACCTCACTATTCTCTGTACCAATTTTGTGCAATCGTTGGGTACGCTGGTATGCCCTTCTTGTCGCTTGCCTTTGAGGCCTCTCGCCGATACCAGATGTTGGAAAGGATCCGACGGAAGAGTTTAGGAAAGAAACGCAAGATTGTTACAAAGGAGCAACCGCCCAGACCACCATCCACGTCCAAGTCCCTTTCCCATAATATAAGGCTATATTCTAGTCCAACTCTAATTATTGTACTCTCTCCCTACTCCACGGTGCTTCGTCCCATAAGGTCGCGTCACACTGCGTCAGAGACTCGGCGGTACGACTGTACCGGAATCCCTCTAACACCGAGGCTGAAGGACGGAGCACTGCTTCCTGATTCCGTACTTCCAAACACCAATACGTCACATGTTTACTTAACTGTATTTCTTGTGTCTCAAAAAATGCTACTATTTTTAAGTGAAATTCTACTTTTATTTGACTTTCTAATTTTATATTAATTCTTTCAATTAAAAGTTCTTTCTAGCTTCTAATTTCTTTTACTTTTACCCAGTAGATACAGTTATTATTATTGATTTATTTTAAACTCTTCCCGGTTGTTTTTCGTTTTTCGTGAGACATGCATGCAAACAGTTGAGGGTGCAAGGGGGCAGGTGGGGGCTGATGCTGCACGACTACTTCAAAGCGCCAGCGCACCAGACCAGCACATACTGGGTGCCGGACTTTGTCTGGTTCACGTGCAGCAATGCGGAGGCCCTCATCCTGTGCTTCAAGGGAGCCGATCC
Organism: Botryococcus braunii; assembly: GCA_002005505.1. Classification (NCBI taxonomy): domain Eukaryota; kingdom Viridiplantae; phylum Chlorophyta; class Trebouxiophyceae; genus Botryococcus; species Botryococcus braunii. Next base: position 83,152 of record KV908537.1, read on the forward strand.
CTCCTGGCAGCTCAACGTGAAGGCTGACCCCCCCATGTGGCACTCTTACGACACAGGTACGCAGCACTTCATGCTTATTTCTGAATTTGCCCCTTTTATTTTATTAATGCGGCTTTTCCTACTTACCTTCATTTTGAGTCGGGTTTGTTCGTCTAGATCTATTTGGATACAGACTGAGCTATGCATGCGAATTTAGCCAAAATCTGAAATGACCAGGACTGTTGCAGATGGGGCTACATGATTCTAGTTTCGTGGACAACTTGTTGGGTGCATTGCGTTCGGGGGTTGGAAAACATAGGGACAGGACATTACAACTAAAGTGGCAATCTCATGTCACGCCCCACATCTACGTTCTATACAAACGCCTGATGACGGTTCCAGCCAGAGGCCTGTTTGTCTAACGAGGATTGGTGCAGGCAGGAATCATACATTAACTCCATCGGGGCCCCCACAGTTCCTTTGAAGAAGAGTCCGGGTTGTGTCAGCGCATGGAACAATTTTAGCGCCTGCCAGCGCATGTAACAATTTTAGCGCCTGCAAGGGCCCCTGGGGACCAATGCAGGGACCAGATAATTTGAAAACGGTGACGGGGGCTCAGAAGCTTCTGGGCGGGGTTACTTGCTTGGACCCTCATTGGCCTCTATTTGGACTGACATAAGCCTCACTTTCTCTCCTGGGTGGGGGTGGGGGGTTGGGAACCCAGTATGTCTGCTGTGCCGCACCTCAACTTGCATGAATATTCTCAGGTCCATGAAGCCCATTTTCCTTCTGACAGGCTCCGCTTGGCAGTTGTCAGGTTTGTTTGCTCATAACCGTACCCCTGTCAGCGTTTGTCAAGTACCTTTTCTCAGGAGTGTGTGCTGGCTTACCTATCTGACGTTTGGCAGAAGGGGTCCTGTATCCTCTCAAGGTATATTTCTGTTGCAGAAGGGGTTCCATATCCTTCTGGAGTACCTTCTGAGGGGTCTCCCTCACGAAGATCGGCGCTAAGGGTCTCTGGTCGGCCGGTCAGGCTCCATGCGCGATAAGCTCCTTCGATCCAGATTCCACCAAACACGTTGTTGGTACAGGGTCGAGGGCACACTGCAGGGAGCGCTCCTTGTCAGGTGCAAGTGGTTTCCATACCAAGGTGCAGGCGGGGCTCCTCCTCTCCAGGTGCAAAAGGGCTTCTCGTCTTGAGGTGCTTGAGGGGCACCCATATCAGGTGCAAATGAGACCTCCCCCTCTCATTTCAAGCTTCAGGAGGGGCTCCATCTCCGGGGGCCTCTGCTCAGGATGACTCTGGAATAGGTTCGAGGCGGCCCAACGGACCGGGGCGGAGGCGTTGCATCTCCTGTGGAGTTTGCACTCAATGTCCAGGAACTATGTGTGGGGTTCCCTACAGTGCTCGGCACAGAGGGGTTTCCAACTCGTCTGGGATCCCCACTTAGGATTTGCTTTGAAGATGGTGTGGGGTGGCATGTACAGACCTGGAGTGCCGGATCCATGGAGGATTGCTGGTAGGCCTCAGCGAAAGTAACCCGCACAAGCCAACGCAGAGCATGTTCGGTGCCATCATTGACTCCCTGAAGACCCATGGAGCTGGCAAGAAGATCTTCATTTGTGGCCACAGTATCGGGGGTGGCATTTCGGCTTACGTGTCTCTCTTTCTTCACCAAATGTGCGTGCTCCGCTTATTTTTCTGCCATTTGCTTTTATTGCTTCCCAACCTTTATTGTTTCCTGCTCTACTCTTTGTGTCCTACCCCGACCTGCAGTGGTTGTGCCGGGCTTCAGCTGACTGTTGCCCCACCACCACCACCACCATCCTCATCATCATTATCAGCATCAGCATCCTGGTCAAACTCTCGTGGTCATTGTCCTCGATACAGTGATCATCATCACCATCACTACCATCATCATAATTCTGACCGCATCATGATCATCATCAATGCTGAATCATTACTTTTGGGGTAAATGTTACTCAACACATCGTCATCGTCATCGTTGTCATTATCATCATTATGGGTGTCATCATCATCATGGTGTTAGTGCGTCTATTTCTTTGTTATGATTATTCATCTGATGTTGGAAATTGTCTTATTGTATATGTAGGTAAGACTACCAATCTCTTGCATTTGTCTGTTTTACCCCACTTTCATGTTTTGAAGGCGTTCACACCTCCTCTTCGTTCATATAGCAAGGGCGGACATTCATTTCTTTGCCACAGTCTCTCTGTATGTGATTCTGCAAAATGGTCCCGAAGACATAGCAGTCAAAGCACTGAGCCCGGTTTCGCTCAAACGTGTGGGACCTGACTGTTCATTTCGTCCTTGAGCTGGGCGTCTGTTGAAAGCTGTTGCGTGATATGGCTGTGTCTCTCTTTGACGCGGCTATCTTGTTCTTGGTTGTACCACAACCTTAGTGCATCCCTTGGTCAGTTCTCCCAGCATCTCTAGCGCATCCCTTGGTCAATTCATAACATGTGCTTCTCCAAATAGGGTGGAGGTTGGCATCTGCAAGACAGGATTGGGCAAGCCATCTTCCAAGGTCATACGAATGACATGAATGAATGAATGTTATACATTCCCATTCTGATGACTAGATGTGCCGTGTTCCTATGCATTTGATGTTTAGTTTGTAACAGAACAGACGTGACAGGACGTGAAAGCAGACATGTTCACAGGCGTGCTGGGGGAGGGATGCAGGCGGAAGGAAGACTTGGGCCGCCATATAGCAGGCATCTTCACTTTCGGTTCGCCGCGGTGTGGAGACAAGCAATTTGCTTCTCTTTTCTCGGAGGCCTTTGCTGGTCGGGCATTCCGCTATGTAATTTCCCTCTTCCCTCTCAAATTGTTCCTCTTCTTCCTTCTTTTCGCCGTCTTCTTCTATTCCTCCCTCCTCCTAGAGCCAACTTATCATCTTCCTCCTTTTGTGTACCTTCATCATTTTTCCCTGTGCTGTCGGACATTGATTCGGCCACTTGAGGTTTATCTTTGTCTTACAGCACTGTGTCACCTCTCAAGGCATCTTCTCTTGAAGCTCACCCTCGTCCTCTTCCTCTGCTATCTGACAAGCATTCTGTCTCTCGACTTTCGTCTTATTCCTCTGTTCCATCGCTCGTGCATCCTTTCCTTAGTTTTCTACCTTCTCTCTCTTCCTATGTGCCGCCAGACAGGCATTCCGTATCTTCTTACCACTCCTCTGTGCTGTCTGGCAGGCATTGTGGCTCTTAAAGTTGCAATTTATCCTAGTCGTCTTGGCACTCTGACAAGCAATCCTTCTACTTTCTGTTTCCCAACTGTCCTTTGCTGATGCAGTGTCCCGACTGTTGACGCTCCTCTTAAGTGTGTCATCATTTTGCGGTCATGCACTCCCCTACAACTTTCGTTCTCAGTTCCCTTGGGTTGCCATACATCTCTATGCTGCTTCACTTTCCCTTTTAACAATTCTCTTCCTGCTTACTCAGTTGTGTATGTGCTACATCTCTTTTGGCTCATCCTCTTCGCCCTGCAGTCTTCTTCAAGCCACTTGGAAGTCGATGATGATGGTTTCCCTGCTGCCGGTATCTGCACCTTGCCCCGCCGTGGCATGACTTGGATGAACTTATGAAGTATAAATGGGGCAAGAAAAAGATGTGCAGGCCCTGCCTATTCAAGGGTGGATGGCCCGCCCCCCCCCCCCACACACACACACACACACACACACACGCACGCGCGCGCACACGCACCCACGCACGTACGCACACACACTCACACTCACACACTCACTTATTCACTCACTCACTTACAGTTGCGCCTGAGCACGTGCACCAGGGGTATAACACTGGTCATACATCAGAGGTGGTGTGACACAACTTATGCAGGATAAGTATTAGACTAACATTGGTCCGTCACAAAGCAAGGTTCCAGTGCCTCTGCAGTTGTAGACAATTTGGTGGTCCAAAGTTGCAATGTGCGACATCATGATGGATTTAAATCAGTTGACTGCTGTGTTCAGCACAAACTCCGACACCAGCTGATGTGTGGGGAGGTCAGGTGTATGCATCTGATGTCATAGTAAAGCTCCCGCCGTTGAAGGAGTATGCCCAACCTCCGCTCATGCGCCTAATCACGTCCTACCCGCAAAAAACAGCGCGGGGCAAGACCCAGATTCTCCGTGAGGAGAAAGACCAGGACCTCATTGGGTACTGGGAGGCCCGGGAAGACCGCTTGGGGTATTACTTCAGCACTCGCAAGTTGTGGGATAACCTCATGGGAACCTCGGTAATTGCCCTTTCTGGCCTGCGGTCCTCCTCTGCAATCCTGTGATTGCCTTTACAGATGTAGTTGCCGTTGCCGTTTGTGGGTGTAACACATCTGTTTGTTCAAGTCATGGCTCCTTGCAGGCACCCTCTTGCTGTCTCTCTCCCCCACGAGGATCTAGCTCTTCCTGTCTCCTTGGTCAAGCTATGTTATCCAGAGCATCTCTAAATTGTTAGAGCCTGTACTGGCCAGCTAGCTTCGGGCATTTCACCAACCGTTCTCTTTGCTGAATAATCTGTTGGTCCTATCCCCTTAAAAAGTGTGCTATTCCCTTTGTGTTTGTGGATTTTGTTTTCAATAGACAGATACGGGCCACCCTTGAGCATCCGGCTACTTTTTACTGCGCTTATCCATGGGAGGCGTGGTACAATTATATTTGAAAGGATATCAATAGGATGGCTAATAGGCGTCAGACATGGTTGTAGTTTAAATTGTGTATGACATCCGTAGGCGTAATTTGTGTCAGACATTTCTGTAGTTGGAACAAGAATGGGTGCCTATTCTTGATCTAAGAGTCTCTGGTCCTGTTCTCTGGAAGAGTTGGGGCCTCTTGCGATCAAGGTTTTGCTAACGCTTCAAGAAGCATCTTGATCTAGACCTCCTCAGCTAACCCCAACTTTAGGGAGCTTATAGTCTCTGTCTTTGGCTACAGCTGTGTGCAAAAAATGGTATGTTCGTGTGTGTGGTAGGTGTATGTGTGTGTCTGAGAGAGGAGGAGGGGGGAAGGGGGGAGGGGGGAGAGAGAGACACAAAGAGAGAGGGGGGGGGAGAGGGGGGGAGAGGGGGGAGAGAGAGACAGTGAGAGAGGTGGGGGTGCAGGGGCGAGAGAGAGGGGGGGTGGGGGGGGGAGAGAGAGAGAGAGAGAGAGAGAGAGAGAGAGAGAGAGAGAGAGAGAGAGAGAGAGAGAGAGAGAGAGAGAGAGAGAGAGAGAGAGACAGAGAGAGAGAGAGAGAGAGAGAGAGAGAGAGAGAGAGAGAGAGAGAGAGAGAGCGAGAGAGAGAGAGAGGGAGAGAGAGGGAGACAGAGAGAGAGAGAGAGAGAGAGAGAGAGAGAGAGAGAGAGAGAGAGAGAGAGAGAGAGAGAGAGAGAGAGAGAGAGAGAGAGGGAGAGAGAGGGAGAGTATGTGCGCGTGCATGTGCGCTTGCCCTTGCCCAACGCGAGGACGCACGTACGCACGCACACACACACACACATACACACACACACACACACACACACACACACACACACACACACACACACACACACACACACACACACAGAGCCACAGCACACATGCACACATATAGCGCTGAAGACTTAAGAGATACCATGCGTACACTGAACGCCGAGACTTGTTATCAAAACAAGGTGAAGGTTGAGATGGGCTTCAATATGGGATTGCCTAGGATCTTAACTTTTGCCTGAGCTGCAGAACATGAACCTTTTTTGACACACATATATCTCAATATGCAATTCTGCAACCTTTTGATTTCTTCAACAGACAAGTGCATGTCAGCTGCATGTGTAGCTGTCACAAATATTACACAGCATGCTCAAAAGAGTTTGCGTATTGCAGGGGGAGAATTGGGTACGCCTGTATTTCAGGGCCTTGTTGCTGCCAATGCCAGGAGTATCTGACCACTTTCCCTCTGAATATGAGCGTGCTTTGCGAAAGGAGGTCAACCAAACATTCCATCACGCTGCTGCTTCGCCTAGGGGAAGAGGTTTTTACTCACATGAGGAGTAACTTTACATAAGTGAGTCGTGTGGAGGTTCAAAATGAACTACTTTTTGAAATCAAGCTGTTGATGTGGGTCAGAAGTTCATCTCTCTCAGCCAGGGAAGGACAACCTCTCTAACCTGCAAAGTTACGAGACTCATTGAAGTTTACAACTGAACTAACATTTATGGGAAGGGCAACCCGTATGAGGACTAGATGCACCAGTCATGATCACTAGATGTGCCCGTCAGCCATCTTACTCATGGGGGCCGCTTACTCCTTACGATCTCTACAAAATCCTACCGTTTAAATAGGGTTCCATGTAGGGCTTGTTCCCCTGACAGAGCCTTTAGTCCACAAGGATTTACATTTTCCTTGTGATTTGAGGCTTACCTTGACCGCGAAATTCAATTTCTGCCATTTTTATACTGTAGGGGCAAGTCTGTTTGGCGTCATGCGACACACATTTTTCTACTGGCGTGAACGATGGTACCTATCAAAGATGATGTGGATGCTATACGACCTAATAATGTATGCTTTTTTGGGGCGGGGGATGTGAGAGTGAATAATCACATGTCCTTCTTAAGCGTAGTGTTTTGTGACACTGGCGAGGTTTCTGCACAATATACTAGAATTGATAAGACCGTTGTTTTGTAAAACCTTACTTCGGTTGTCCTGCTTATTGCTTCATCTGACGTGACTACGTTCCAATTTCGACCTTAGACTTGAGGTCGGCTGAGGACTCGCTTAGTAGAACAATGTCATCTACATGCATAATGTAGATTATACGCAAATTCACGATGATTGAAGGTGTGAATGCATTGTTCATGGAGCACCCCATCCAGGGGGAGAACTACTCACACCCCTGCCTCCTGTAAGCGTGGACGTATGGTCTGTAAAAGCGAATCAAAATACAACTTCAGAAGCATGGATGATTCGATATCCTTCGGCTTGAATCCCTTCTCGATGTAAGTTACACGGTTCAGCATGTGAGTGCATGTCAGGTAGCCAAGTCACAACCCTGATGGTGCCCTCCTTTTCAACTTAATTAAGTTGAAAACTTCAGTCAGTGTCCCGATCTACGAGTCTAAAGTGCCTAAAGTGGATCTGGAACAAAAAAAAAAAAAAAAAAAAAAAAAAAAAAAAAAAAAAAAAACCCCGTCAAATGGGACGTCCATGGACGGCTAGCCGGCCGTACCAAAAAGTCCACAGCTCCAAAGTCTAGCTTCTGACTGATTCTGCACCATCGATGATTTTGTAGCTTTGACAAGGGAATGGCAAAGATGATTGAGTGACGAGATACTGCACTTCTTGTTGGTTCTTTTCAGCATCCTTTCTGGAACGCAAAACTCTTAGGCCGTACGGGATGGGATGGTGTGTTCAGACTGGCCATTCACGGCAAATGCCCCCATCAAAGCAATTGCTTCACGTATGAACCCATTTTGGGATCATAGATCACACTTCTTGCACCTTCCCGTCATGACGTCCAAGTGTGTCCCTGGCGGACAGACTGAAATATGCGCTACCAATTCAATAAGTTATTGCTACTTTTATGGATGTTTGGTCAGCAGATGCTCCTGAGTGGCTTGAAACTTCACATCTTGGGAAACATTTTTTTATTGTTGAACAAAATCACGGCAGCAGCAGGATGCAAGCATGCTGGATCTGCACTCTGTCGTCCCACAGCCATCTGTGGTCTTCCCCATCGATGATGTGACTAATCATAACCTTAAAGTTCTTGAGTTGTCACATGTATGCACGGACAGGTATCCCCCATGGGGGCTGGCTGGGGGCTGGCTCGCCAACTGCCAAGCCAGCCCCAACCAGAACTCAGACACGTGTCAGAAAAGCGAGTTCAGCGAATATCTGATAACTTATGATATCATCGATGGTCATGACATGCCTAACACCCGTGATATTTCCAAATGATTTCTGCGGAGGCAGAGCCCAGTAATCGTCCTCAGATGAAAAGTTCTGGAATTATCCTTAGCAGTGCATCTTGCCTTGCTCTACTTCAGACGTTGCTCAAGCTGCGGGAACGTCATTAAAAAGGGTGGAGCAAGATGCACACGTTAGAGTAAATAGGCGCAGCTTTCCTCACCATGCATTACATATGTCTTGAGTATGTGCGACACTGTGTGAAAAGGACGCGTACACGGAAGGCTGTGTTGGGGACCAGGGGCATCGTAATGGCACGCGGGAGAGATCCGTTCAAATAATGAATGATAGTTTTCACGGCTTACAGAGTATGTGATGCCGGAAAGTACTTGCTAGACTGACAATTTGGCAACCGCTGTCCTTCAAAATGTAATGTTGTGTTGTAACGTTGGCGTCTTTCAAATGTTGTAAGCGCATAAGCCTAGGATTTGAACGTCTAACACCTGTATGCCACTCCCAGCTCCGCTACAAACACGATCTCATAAACTCTCGAGTGCAATGCCATCCTGACAACATCCTCAAATTCATGGGATTTCAAAGCCAACTGGACGTCAATCTTGTACTAGATTATGTGTAACATTTGTACGTCCATACTGAGAAATACAACGTTGTTATCTCCGCCAACAAGCCCTATCTTGATGAGGTGAACTCCCAAAGTTGACTGCTCCAAGGAGGAGTGATAGTCATCTACCAACCCCTTTCCCTTTCTCTGCCTAGCAGGTCTTGAAATCGTACTCGCCATCCACAGGTCCACCAGCAGAAATCTCACAAGACTGAGTTGTGCAAGGCTCATGGTGGCTATTCGAGTGCTTTAGCCAAGGGAAATAAGCCCTCTCGGTACAGGACTCATTTGCTAAGTTCAGAAAAATACCCTGACATGGACAATCCCTCTAACCGTCCACCCCAAAGGAGGGAAGTAAAAATTCGAATCTGCATCATAGAAGATGGTCAGACATAATCGCCGTACAAAAGCAATAAAGACTCCACAACGCGATGACCATCTGCAGAGCAGATGTTTGTCCGGAATAGCCTGTTCCTACTCATACATATTGCTGCAAAAGATGACCTAATATCACGTGCAAAACTGCAGCGTCAGTATCCAGTAGGCTGACTAAACTATGAACTCCATCATTGACCGCTCTCCAAGGTTCTATTATTTCCCTTTGCAACTTCACGAACAGCTCAAGTACCACTCATACATGAGCGTATATACGATGTGTTCAGAGTTGTCATGAACCACCAAAAAGGGTTGAGAAGTTCCTTGTGAGCCCTGATTCATCAAGTGACTTAGCTCACCGCTTGTGGAGCCCTGACAGACAGGCACACTCTTACTGGTTAAGGATCGCTGGACACCTGACTCAGCCCAGAAACAGTCCCTCATTCCGCTACTTAAGTGGAAAGAAGCCCTGAAAGACAGCCATGCTCTTGAATGAGCGACTAAGCTCAAAACACTTCCTGCTACAAGTTGTTGGGCAAGGAGACGAGCGGCTCAATTTCTAACAGGTGAGTTTATACCCAGCCATTGGACATAGGAGTTCCTTGATTTGCCTATCAAAACATTCCCATAAACAACAGGTCTTTAATGAGTCAAGGGCAACAAGAGCACTTGCTTGCACAAACAACACCACAGAATGTCTGATGTTTGGTGTTTTGAAGCAACCCATGTGGCCACTACATTTCAGGTGAATGCAGCCCAGACTGCAACATGCCACCTTGTCTAAGGACCCGTAGTACTCGGACCCTCCGTTAAGTATAACCTACGGCAACAAACAAAACACAGATCCACCAGCTCCACGCAAGATAGTCACACACTCATGACTATCAGACACACGTAAAAGACTCCATGTGTACAAAAGCAAGACACCCTCCTTGCAAAACCAAAGCTTGCAAAGCTAATAAACCAAAGCCATAGCACATTGGTGCAAGCTAGAGAGATCCCGTGAATGCAGTCCTTAGTATCACAGAGAGAGCAATAGAGCTGTGTGTGTGTGTGTGTGTGTGTGTGTGTGTGTGTGTGTGTGTGTGTGTGTGTGTGTGTGTGTGTGTGTGTGTGTGTGTGTGTGTGTGTGTGTGTATGTGTGTGGGGGGGGTGTGAGAGACAGACAGCAGCTCCCCTTTAGTCCTGGTCCTGTGGATCAAGGTGCGGTTTCATGAACTTTGCAAAGCCAAACCCAGCAAACTTCTTCTCTCCTGTCAGCTTCTCCAATACCTCATCGCAGAGGATTTCCTTCTTGTTGCTAGGATTCTGCACATTCAGACCATGCAGTGTTATTATCCATTTCTGTGCAGGAATGACAGATAACACTTGTTTAGAAGTGAGTGCCATCTGTGATGCAGAACAAGAAAATGGCTAAGTTCGCAGGCTGAGTGCGATGTTATGAACAACAAACTGTCCCAGAAATCCATCAGAGCATGTAAGGCGGGGGGGGGGGGGGGGTTCTACGAAAAAGAAGACTTCATTTTGTTGAATAAACATCTTTTTGTTTGTTCTGGACCTGCAAAGCTTGTTGGCATTACCTGAAGACCATGCTCCTTAACATATTGCCAGAAGAAGCTGGTCAGCTCTGGTCGAGAAATTTCTGACTTTCCAATCCAGGCCTCAAGTTCCTTCGACACAGGAAGCTTTTTTTTAAAACCACCATTAGCAGACCTTTCACCATCCCCAGTCTGCTTGGATCTGGGCTTTGCTTTCCTCTTCTTGGGTGCCTCAAAGTCCGAGCCATCTTCATCCTCATCGTCATCCCCATCGTCCTCCTCATCAGCCACACGTTGCTTTGCCGGTCCCCCTTTTCAGACAATAAATAAATCACGTGATTTCTCAGTGACAAGAGCTATCTTGATTGCAACACAAGCGGCATGGCCAGGCAGGACATCGTACAAGGAACAACACTGGGCAGGGAGCAGGAATGCATTGTGGGTGACTATTAGCTACTCAAAAACACCAAACTACCTTTTTCTCACGGGTGGGTTAAACCTGAAAATGAAGTGGGGCACTCCAGCAAGTAATGTGAGCATACCAGTTGAATACCCGCATTTAACTGTGGAAGTGAGGAGTTTGCTTGGGGTGCAGGTAGGAATTCCTTGTAGTATGGGCTGCGAGCAATCAGGAAAGGTGGGAAGAGGTGGCGGTGAGAAAGCGGTGGATAAGGGGCGGGCAGGGAGGGGACGGAGGGGGAGCAGGAAAAGGGGAGGGAGGGGTGCGAATGAGGGGCAAGGGGAGGGTTGAGGCTGGGAGCGGCAAGGGGGGTTCCAGACCGGGAGGCAAGGAGGGAGAAAGGGGGAAGGGGAGGTGCGGACACACGCGCGCGCGACACACACACACACACACACACACACACACACACACACACACACACACACACACACACACACAGGGGGAGAGAGAATAGAGAGAGGGGGGGGGGAGAGGGAGAGAGAAGGGGGGGGGGAGAAAAGAGGGGGGAAGAGAGGGGGGGAAGGGGGAGAGCGCATGCGACACACACACACACACACACACACGCACGCGCACACACACACACACACACACACACACACACACACACACACACACACACGCACGCACGCACACACACACACAGAGAGAGGGGGAGGGAGGGAGGGGGGGGAGGGGGAGAGAGAGAGAGACAGAGGGAGAGAGAGAGAGAGAGAGAGAGAGAGAGAGAGAGAGAGAGAGAGAGAGAGAGAGAGAGAGAGAGAGAGAGAGAGAGAGAGAGAGAGAGAGAGAGAGAGAGAGATGTGCAAATGAGAATGGGGACAAAGGCAGTCATAATGAGGCAACGCTGCCCAATAGCACCTATTGGGTCCCTTAATGCCGATTCTCTGACTCCTCCAAAGACAAACATGCTAGTTGCTCATGCTCAAAAGGTTCTGACACGTCACCCATGACAAAAGCATACTCACTGAATTGACCAGTTGGATCATCAATTACTGGGGTTAAATGTTAGGGCTTCTGGACAAATGTGATCAGCCATTTTGCACACGTGTTTTGACCTCCAATTTCGCACCTCCAATGTGTTTTGACAGCTGCTTGTTCATACTAAACATGGTCACGGGGGCCTTCAAAAAGGTCGCCAATTTTTCATCAACAATAATTTTCTGTTTATTTTTGGGGTCTTGAAGATTGTTTTCCTTGATGTACGCCCAGATAGCCTTCACCACCTGCGCATAGATAAACAATGCCAGCTCAGTATGCAATGCCAAGAGAGCCATGATGCAGAAGCACCACGAGACATTCATTCTCCATTCACCGTCCTATCTCTTGGACTGGGTATCCACATGACATGCATGTTAGATAAGTGGAGATTTCACCCCTACAGGATGCCAAGGTGTCACTCAAAAGCATTGCTACGCATCATTCCCAAAGACACCACAGCACCACGCCAGAGCTATGGGTGACCAGGTAAACAAGCTATGTCTTGATGGCTGCTGTGGGACTATTGTACGGGTTCCTGTACCTGGGTTCTGGCCATGGTAGGTACACCCACGAAAGCAGCCAAGGGCTCTGACAGTACAGCATTCCCAAATCCACCCCCACCTCCTCGTTTCTTCTTTTTGGCAGGCCTGAATTGCAACAATGGCTCAGTAGGTCTATTTGTTCTGATTGAAAGGCCTCTAAATCTGTTGGGAGCCCCCTCCCAAGATTCAGCATAGCGAGCAGAGCCACACGATTACCTGGGCTCGCTGTCCTCACTCAGTTGTTCTTCCTCCTCATCTCCGTCAGGCTTTGTATCTGGGCTTTCCTTAGCTTTCTTATCTGCTAGTGCGTCAAGGTAGGATTGTACCTACAAGAATAAAAGTTAAATCTCTGGCAGTGCATACAGAAATCATCAGCCTTATCAGATGTTAGACTACTGAACACTAACATGAAGTTGATACTCTTACCTCACTTCGGATGAACGCCTTTCTGTCATATAGACTGACGTTAAATTCCTCTTCCAGTGTCTTCCTTAGTTGCTTCTCTGTAAGACACAAGTGCATCATCTTCTGTACAGCATCTTCCAAAGCCCCAGATGATAATGATTGAACTTTGACGGAAAGGGCGTTCAAGATGCCTCCGATAAAATGACAATGATGATCTGCCTACCTGATGTGTTATCGAGATCAACATCCGCCAAAAGTTGTATTAGCCTCTCCTTGACCTGATCATCTGTTACTTCCATCATTCATCAACAGTTCACGCAAAAATGTGTTCTTATTGCACTTGATACTTAAATAGCCACCAATGTGAAAGCGACAAGCAGAGCCGTACGGCGTATCATCACGACCTGAACTCTCAAGTGATCTCGCTCCTTACGTTTGATGAATTTTTGGTAAAGATATCAGGCTCGCTGCAGCATTGAGTTCACCCTGTTTTACCAAGCAACACCCACGCCGGCCCGATGGCTCGGCATCGCTGGCAGCATCAGTGATCGAATCGATGTGGTTGTATGGTCCCCATTGGGTTCTAGGGACTCCCCAACCCTGAAAGCCGGGAAGGAAGGAATACTTCGCTTTTCCCTTGAATCTTACACTTTCACCTCTGTATATATTACATTCAGGTGAGCTGCCTTCGTCTGCAGCCAATGACGGCCAGCGGCACTGGGCTAGGCAGCAAATTCACTGCCTTTACCCAGCGCGACCAAAACCCAGACAACACACACACACACACACACTCGCACACACACACACACACACACACACACACACACACACACACACACACACACACACACACACACACACACACACACACACACACACACACACACACATACACGCACACGCGCGCGCGCACACACACACACACACACACAGAGGGGGGGGTAGAGATTGGGTAAGGGAGGGAGGGGGGGGGGGGGAGAGAGAGAGAGAGAGAGAGAGAGAGAGAGAGAGAGAGAGAGAGAGAGAGAGAGAGAGAGAGAGAGAGAGAGAGAGAGAGAGAGAGAGAGAGAGAGAGAGAGAGAGAGAGAGCGCACAGCGCGCGAGGGGGGGGGGGAAGAAAGGTAGAGAGAGGTGGGGGAAGAGGGGGAGAGAGGGGTGGGGGCGAGACAGACGGAGGGGCAGGTGGAGAGGGAGGGGCAAAGGAGGGAGAGAGGTAAAGAGGGAGAGACTAAAAGAGCGCCTGCGGGAGAGAGGGGGGAGGAGGGAGATGCCGGAGGGCGGTGGAGAGAAAGAGGAGATGCATGCTTATATAATGCATATATGCCTAATCTAGTTCACATAAGTTCGCCTTAGTTCGCCCAGAGGGAGAGAGGGGGAAGAGGGGAGGGAGGGAGGGAGGGGGGAAGAGAGAGAGAGAGAGAGAGAGAGAGAGAGAGAGAGAGAGAGAGAGAGAGAGAGAGAGAGAGAGAGAGAGAGAGAGAGAGAGAGAGAGAGAGAGAGAGAGAGAGAGAGAGAGAGAGAGAGAGAGAGAGAGAGAGAGAGAGAGAGAGAGAGAGAGAGCGAGCGAGAGAGAGAGAGAGAGAGAGAGAGAGAGAGAGAGAGAGAGAGAGAGAGAGAGAGAGAGAGAGATTGATTGAGAGAGAGAGAGAGAGGAGAGAGAGAGGAGAGAGAGAGAGAGAGAGAGAGAGAGAGAGAGAGAGAGAGAGAGAGAGAGAGAGCGCGCCTAGGCCTCGACCACGCCTTTGTGTGGCCAACAACATGGCTGCGCAGACCTTCGCTGTCATGCATGAATGAGAGCAATGTCAATTATTAGTGGTTATGCACATAAGCACATCATCCTGTGACATAACCCAGACTTTAGTATCTTGCAGGATAGATAAGCTAACGCTATCTAAACACCGTAGCGCTGGAGACACTGCTTACCAGATAAATGAACCAATGTACAATCAACACAATCAATAGTGGCGGAAAGGGTTCAAGATCTGCAATGACAGCATAAATAGCTTTAATTTAATACGAAATCAGCACTTATGGCTGAGACGATAAGTAGCCGACCACGAACGGAAACTTACCACTGATCTGACACTTCCAGAGACATATACAGCCACGATGCTGCTTGCAGGGGGAAGAAGATGCAGTGGTCAGACAGATGAGTCAGTGTATTGGGCACAGCAAGTTCCATACACCATAAATGACAGCCTGTTCCTTTGTTCTGTCTGCTCTAGTATTTTCAGATCAGCGCGTTGCAATTGCGCTGTCCAGCACTACCGCTAGCCCCTTTTCTTGAACTCTTAGGAGACTTCAAGTCCAAAACCATAGGAATTTACCCTTATCCTAATATGCCTATACCTCTTTACCTCCAATGATAAGAAATGCATGTCTCTTGACCACTATCACTGAAGCTCCTTCCTGGCCATGTCTCTGTATACCTCTTATGCATTAAGATTTGTGGACAGCAATTCTCTAGCTGATTGTCAAGGAAATTTACCTCGAGTTAATGTTCAGATTAACTGACAGCTAATTTATTAATTGTTTGTTCATTGATTTAAAAAGACACTGATAGGCCACCAGTTCTTACACCAAGCCATCAAAGGAAGATTCGCAGTGATATTAATAATCAGATCATTCCGTCTGCAATATTCACACAAATATTGCGTTCAGCAGGTCAATTCATTAGGTAATGTCCATTACATCTAATGGACCACTGCTGTACAGCAGTGGTCAGGCAGTGAGCTGCCAGCTCGCCGCTCGCCAACCCGCGCACCAATTACACCGACACCCTGATTGGCAGGTGTGCTATAGCTAGTTCAGTAGCATATGCATGCATGAGGCTTGGAGTTAGCTGACTCCAAGGCTCATGCTATAGGCACTGACTCTTGCTCCAGCTGGTCTCGTCACTTAATGTCGTAAGAACGAGGACGATCACATTTGGAATAAAGAGTGAATGCTATCGTAACCGCACACCCATCACACACACACACACACACACACACACACACACACACACACACACACACACACACACACACACACACACACACACACACACACACACACACACACACACACACACACACACACACACACACACTCTCTCTCTCTCTCTCTCTCACACTCATCACAGATGTCCAGCCACGAGCTGATGAGGTGGAGCAACTCCCCCAATGACAACGAGAAAGTGAGCAAATCATAAGGCACCCGGTGCACTAGTACTATCATCGAAGAGGCCTATTAGCGGAAGAAGTACTGATCAGGAGTACCCTTAACACCTTTTTCTGGTACCGATCAGAAGACACATGAAAGCACCTACAAATTATGTGCAGCACCCGGCCCCCGGCCGGCACATACTGAAAACTACTGATGTTTGAGGTTGAGCCCACTCCCCACATTGGGTCGGCACATGTCTCATATAAAATATGGTAATGATGAGGAGGGGGCAATGCACCCCATCAATATCGATGGGGTGCATTGATGCATGGATCATGTATACATCATACGTATGCTTTGACGCATGCATCAGTATGGGCATAGCATCATCCCGAACCATCCAAAACCCTTGCGACCCAACTAAATTTACCACGCCACGAGCACTTTCAGCTTTCTCGCCCATTCATTGTTCCGTTTTATGTCAAGAACGGAGCAGAGCACCTCCACATGGCTGCTGCTGTATTGCTTCCAAAACACGCTCCTCCATGCTGTACCCCCTTTAGTACCGTATACGGTACTGACACTTGTTACCTTGGCAATATTGCAAGGATACGCTTCGCAACACATCCATCTGATGACGGGGATCCCTCAGCCTCCCTCAATAAAGAACTCTGACCTAGACCGTCAGCGGGCCCGTGGCCTCCACAAAGTTTCTTTTCCTCCACCCAGCATGACCAATTGGCCTTGCAAGCCGTTGAGGAACAGCACAGACAGACAAATGTGCATACAATTGGTTCCTGGATGTGTGATTTAGTTAGTTCATGCACATGAAGGGGTATACGTACACGTATACGTATACGTATGAAGGGTCATATGAATATCCTTCAAAGGGGTATGCGAATGAGCTTGCTGTTAACACACCATGGGGTGTTATCAAGGCCTTCATATGACCCTTCATACGTATACCCCTTCATGTGCATGAACTAACTAAATCACACATCCACAGGTTCTTGGGGATGCTGTGGATTTCGGGGTCGCCAACAACGTGCACATGAAGGGGTATACGTATGAAGGGTCACATGAAGGGCCCCATGGGTATGCGAGTGAGCTGGCCAGGGTATGCGAGTGAGCTTGCTGTTCCACGACATGCCAATGATCACATGATGAGTTTCATCATGAGACTAGTGAGTACACTGTTATAATAGTGAAAACTGTGATTGTACAATAACAGTGACCTGCCCATGTGGTCGCCACTGTACCTGTGTCTGTAGGTTGTTTTCCGGTTAGAGGTGGCCCACGGACTGCCGGAGCACGTGCATGATGGGGGGAGGCGCGCAGGGATTTTGTACGTCCGGGATGTTCGAGATTGTTCGGGGCCTTCCGATTTTAAGTATTACATTGTACATAGTCCGCTTCATAAACTTGCCGCCGCCCCCATAATTGTTTTGGAAACCTTCCTCATCTGCCTGTTTAATGGCACACAATAGCATCTGCATCTTGGTTGGGAAGCTGTAACGTGAGATACAATTGTGCTGCGTGTGTGTGTAGGTGTTGAACAGTCAGATAACTGGTGATCCGGGTTCGTTCGGTATTATTAAACAAAACGAGAACGGCCAGCTTTGATGTTAATTGCAGCAAGTTCAGGTATGCCCCTTATCTTGAAAGGTGGAAAGTACAGAATTTAATCATTAAGATATTGTCGCGGACAAGTTGTCGGCGTTCAAGGAATATCTGCTTGAGACGTTGTGAGATAAGCTGTTGCGCGTTCTGCATAATTTTTATTGATTTTTGTACCATATACAATTACGAATCGCTTTGCATACCGTAGCAGAAGGCATAGACTTGATTTTCCGAAAGGGTGAGTGCTTCCGATGGAGAGGGTCGCGAGAGGGTTCGTCCGGTATTATCAAGACACAACGGGAATGGACAGCTTAAAATTAATTTGATTAATTGCAGATATGTTCCTGATTTTGGAAGGTGGAGATGACGGCAATTAAATATTAAGATATTTTCGGAGTTCATGTAGTATCTGCTTGGGACGTGGGGAGACGAGCTGTTGCGCGTTCTGCATCACTTTAATTGTTATTTTACCTACGACCATCTTCCATTACTTGCTTGTGCGGAGTTGGGGGTGACGGGTGTTGTCAGGGAAGGGTCCAGCCTGAGGTGAGGTGACTGAGGTGTTGCAAATAGTAAACATTAATGTTACTAGTAACATTACTGTTTTTTAACAGTGCGGAGATTAATAAAACAATATTTATTACTGAACAATTAAGGGGCGATTTCGATTGACACCCTCACCACCGAAACACAAGTTTACGAGCTACATTTCGAAGCGTCTTAACTTACGTTTCAGGCATTGGATTTCGCATTCATTTAAATGTGGCCCTCTGTCATCGCAAGACACCCCCCCAGGCCCAATATGCCCCGTACTGACGTTATCCAACGTTGGGCAAGTGTTACTGAACATGTTCACTGTACAGTCAAGTTAAAACGCAATTAGACCACCACCGGCTACAAATTTGTTCTTTACAACTGTGTTGAGACCTGGTTGATATCTTCCTGAGCTCATGTGTAGCGCTGGAAGCGCCAAGGAAAAGAAGAGATCTTTTCCTCTCTCTCTCTCTCTCTCTCTCTCTCTCTCTCTCTCTCTCTCTCTCTCTCTCTCTTCTCTCTCTCTCTCCCCCTCTCTCTCTCTCTCTCTCTCTCTCTCTCTCTCTCTCTCTCTTCTCTCTCTCTCTTTCTGTGTGTGTGTGTGTGTGTGTGTGTGTGTGTGTGTGTGTGTGTGTGTGTGTGTGTGTGTGTGTGTGTGTGTGTGTCTCCAGAGAGAGAGAGACAGAGAGAGGGGGATCCTCTCTCCGGAGAGATAGAAGAGCGATAGAGAGGGGGGGAAGGAGGCAGAAGAGGGTAGTCTATCCGGATATCTAGAGAGAGTGTGGGGGGGAGGGGGGGGGGGGGGAGAGGGAAGAGAGAGAGGAGAGAGAGAGAGAGAGAATAAAGGAGAGAGGGGGAAGGGGGGGAGGGTTAAGGAGAGGGAGCTCCCTCTCCTCTCGGGAGGAGGAGAAAGCGGAGAAAGAGGTAGGGAGGGGGGAAGGGGGGGGGGGGGAGGGGGAGAGCGAGAGGAGTGGGAGGCGGAGAGAGGGGGGGGGGAGGGAGAGAGAGAGGGGGGGGAGGGAGAGGGAGAGACTCTAGAGAGAGGGAGCGGGATCCTCTCTCCGGATAGAGTTAGAAAGAGGATAGACAGGGGGGAGGGGAGGGGGGAGGGGGAGAGAGTGAGAGAGAGGAGAGAGAGAGGGAGAGAGAGAGAGGGGGGGGGAGAGAGAGAGAGAGAGAGGAGAGAGAGAGGAGAGAGAGAGAGAGAGAGAGAGTGAGGGGGGAGGGAGGGAGGGAGAGGGAGAGAGAGGGGGGGATCCCTCTCTCCGGATAGAGATGAAAGAGGGATAGAGAGACGGGGGGGAAATCGATAGAGGCAGAGAGAGGGTAGATCATCTGGATATCTAGAGAGATTGGAGTGTGTATGGTGTGTGGAGGAGAGGGGGGAGGGGAGGAGGGAGAGAGGGGGAGGAGAGAGAGGGGGGGGGGGGAGGGGGGGAGAGGGAGGAGAGAGAGGAGAAGGAGAGAGGGGGGGGGGGGGGGGGGGGGGGGGGGGGGGGGGGGGGGGGGGGGGGGGGGGGGGGGGGGAGAGAGAGAGAGAAAGAGAGAAGAGAGAGAGAGAGGAGGAAGAGAGAGGGAGAGAGAGGGAGGGAGGGAGAGAGGGGGGAGGAGGGAGGGAGGGGGGGGGGGGGAGAGGGAGAGGGAGTGGGAGAGACATGGGTGTGTACTGGATGTTTCTGCCGCCCGCCGGTACGAGCTGAGCGGAACCCGCAGAGCCCCCCCACCCTGGACCAGCCTACTTCATCCTGTCGTGAAGAGCTCTTTGGGTGATCGTTGATGATATTCTTGACCAAACTACAACTGGGTATTTGTTTGTTGTCGTTAGGTTGTCAATCGTGACCATGGAGGGGCCAGCTCTCGTTGACGCATTTCGGGACGAGGACAAGATTTTGGAGCTTCTACGAACATATGAAGATTGCGCTGAAAGATCTGCATCTATCTCAGAAAAGGCTACATATTTACTGAACGCTGCATACCTAAGTGACAAAAGGTTGGGATTGAGGCGAAAGGCATTGAAGGTACGAATGTTCCCTGGTTCTGCCTTCAGTTTGCGCACTGCACGCCTCCGCTGGCTTCAAAGCTTGGCTTGGCCAGTTAGGCATCCCAATGGCACTTTTTAGGCTGAGGCTTCGACGTTCGTGACAAGGTCTGCGGCGTCAAACCCGCAGATTCTGGAGAAGGCGGAGAATGTGGATCCTTTGTCAGTCAAAATTAAAAGAGCAAAGGCGGCTCTGCTGCTGGATATGGAGAAAGGCCAGGTCTGTAACACTGGGTTTTGTTTCCCTTGCCTTTCGTCTCCAGTTGCCGGCCCCCTTTGTCGTGACTGGAGGTTGGACGTTGCTGACGGCTTGAGTCGGATGAATGCCCGAGAATTTATTGTGACTTTGCAGGAATCTTTGGAAGTATGTAAACAGGCAATCGATTCCTGTACTTTGGCCACCGACTTGAGTGACTTGGAAGCTGTAACTCGATTGATGGCAGGACCACAGAGACCATCCACCCCTCCGAATACAGAGGCAAATGTGCCTTGTCGGCCCGTTCAGGATAAAGTTGCTACTCTGTCCAAAGCCGACAGCGGATTCAATCTCCTAAGTTCTAAAGTGCGATTAAAACTTGTGTTGATGCTGGTTTTCAACCTCAGCTGTATTCTGAAAGAACTTTCCTGCCTGTCTGCAGGATCAGTATTTGATGGCAAAGTTCCCCTTCCTCCGTCAAAACGTACCTCGTATTGTGTGTCTCGAAGAACTTGCCCAATACCTCGGAATGGAAAAGATAAAGATGATTGACCAAAGCGGTCTTCTGCATAAGTCCATTGACTTCGTTAATATGGGCAGACTTGATGAGGCATTGGCCACCACAACATACCTGTTGAAGGTCGCCGAAGATGCAACACTAAGAATGTCAGCATTCTTAGCACGTGGGTCTGCTTTCGCGATGAGTCAAGATATGCAGGGTGGTGGCGACAGAGCTAGACTCCGAGGTGATGCGAAAACTTTTCCTGTTTGTACTGTAGACGTTTGGTTAAATGGCTCGGGTCTTGCCCAAGCGACGCTGAATAGGGCAGTGACTAAGCTGCGCAATTGGCTGCCGACATCTTGAAACATCTTGAAAGCTTAAAGCAGATGCGGTGGTGATTGGAGCTAATCTGAATTGCCATTGCGTACGCAAATGTAAGGGCTTAATCCCTAATGTTCACACGACCACTGTGGTGCAGATGCCGTGGATGACTTCACTGAAGGACTGAAAATTGGGCCCAAGGTGTGGGATTTTTACAGACGAAGAGGGCAGTCATATGTGGCTTTGGATGAACATAAGCTGGCGCTCGAGGTGCTCCCTTAGCGTATGTTGACTCATATGTTCAGTTCACGACAATTGCTGATACTTGCAGCTTGTTCTTCCTGCGAGTACGAGTCACAGATAGCAGGTGTCCATGTAGCGGAAGCGTGATAAACAGTGCCAAGATGCTGTTGTGCTGTCTTGATCAAGATTGTGTTCTGTATATGGAATGGTTGATTTTTTGGGATGTTTTTCTGCCTGAGCACGAACCAAGACATGTTACTCAAGCATTTTTGGGTTTCTAGGACTTCAAAAGGGTCCTTCCGAATATCCACGGCAAGGACAAAGGAGAATTGCTCAAAGATATTGCAACTGTGCATCAAAAGGAATTAAGATTGTTTGATGCGCTTGAGGCTCTCAATGAGGCAGCCCCTCTGGCTGATTCTGCACAGGTGCGTCGCTGTGTTCAGCATCGTCCTGAATTCGTTTTGCGTAGAAGATTGGGGCTCCACTGCGAAGCTGACACTTAATCTATGGGCTGGACAGGTCTGGAATCAGGTCGGATTGTGCAGAACTTCTGTTGGTCATCTGGACAGTGCAATTGATGCATTCAACAGGGCCATTAAAAGGAATGACAAGTTTACAGAAGCCTTCCTGAACTTGGGACAAGCCGGCAAAGAGGTAAGCTTTTGCACCTTCCCATGGTTCTTTTGGTATCCAATCGGGCAACAAAAGGGTTTGTCAAGGTTGCTTCTGCCCTGAAAGATACGCATCGCATGTGTGTGTGTGTGTGTGTGTGTGTGTGTGTGTGTGTGTGTGTGTGTGTGTGTGTGTGTGTGTGTGTGTGAGTGTGTGTGTGTGTGTTGTGTGTGTGTGTGTGTGTGTGTGTGTGTGTGTGTGTGTGGTGTGTGCGTGCGTGAGAGTGTGTGTGTGTGTGTGTGTGTGTGTGTGTGTGTGTGTGTGTGTGTGTGTGTGTGTGTGTGGGTGGGTGTGCGGGGGAGAGGGGGGGGGGAGAGGGAGGGAGAGAGAGAGAGAGAGAGAGAGAGAGAGAGAGAGAGAGAGAGAGAGAGAGAGAGAGAGAGAGAGAGAGAGAGAGAGAGAGAGAGAGAGAGAGAGAGAGAGAGAGAGAGAGAGCGCGTGCGCGTGCGCACCCGGGTGCGTGTGGCCGTATGGGTGGAGTGCCATGCGATGGTCGTGCAATATCTGTCGGGTTTTATGCAACCTGAGAACCTGTTGAAGAATGTGGGCTGATTGCTTGTGTTCTTGCAGAAAGCTGACCCAACCACAGCCAAGGAAGCATTGGAAAAGGCCATGAAGTTGGATCCGGACATAAAAACGCAGTTCCCTGCTTTGCGAATGTTGGGTCTGATGATCCATGGATGCGGGAATCACATGGAAGCAGTAGAGAAGTGGACCGCTGCTTTGAACCTGAAGATTTCCGTGTTTCAAAGGGTCGAAGCTTTATTTCACAGAGGTACCTGTGGTAGCAAGATCCCTTCTTGTTTGACCTGTTGGTGTCCAGTATATGGTTCAAATCTGTCGTGTCTTTGTCTTGATCTGTTGCAGCCTCTACAAATTTGGCTACAATTTAATGTAATGTGTACAGGGGTCTGCTATCATGGTCTTGGATACCACAAGGAGGCAGCAGATGATTACAAAAACGCCTTTTCAATTGCACTTGGGTCTGTGAAGGGAGATGAACACAATCTTCGCAAGATAACTGAAGTTGCAACCCTTCAGTTTCTTGCATGGTATCAGCGCGAGTTGGCACTTTACATAAAGAGCATGCTGGACTATCCTGTGCATGACTACTGTCTTGACAAGGATTTGCCAGCGGAGTTTAAGGTCTTGCCCTGACTCTTCATTCCTTATCACTTGATCAGTAAGTACTTTAGGCAGCATGGTTCATGTCCAGTGTAGAGTGTGTTCTGTCGGCTCAAAATGAACATCACTCAAATTTTTGGAAATTTTGGGGCCATTGATTTTGTTATTGTCTTTTGTTAAAAATCATGCTGTGTGTGGTGTAAATATAGAGTCTGCTGGTCTAGTGGGTGTTGTGTATTTGAGGCTGACACAAGGCAATTTGGCAGGAAGCCTGGTGTAAAAAGGGGCCCCCGCCTGCCATACTTAGTGTAGAGCTGCCCAAGGGAGCGAGCATGCCAGCGGCCCCTGATGCTGGTTTAGTCACGCAATTGCGAAAAGAAGCCAAGGCACTTGGATCCCTCATACAATACTCTCACCAGGGGTTTCTGCCAAACAAGCGACAACAGCTGATGGCAGGATTTGCCATTATTGAGGGCGCACAATTTCTCAGACGCCTGGTTGGGCCCCCTTTTTTGCCGCTGTTGACTTAATCTTTTCAACCTTGCAATCGTATTACGCCTATGATTTAAATATTCCTTTAAGGACTGCACATCTTCACTCTCTTGGCAGGTTGAAGCTAAGCGTGCTGGAGTTGATGTTCCATCGTATCGGGGGGCCAGCATAGGGCCTGAAAGACACCCCATCAGCTGGCGTGATTTTCAAGATATTCCCGTCAAGTGGAGACAATTATCTGAGCCAAACGATCAGGTGCGAGTTTGGGTTTTATCATTGCATGTCTGAATCACAACTGGATTTGATTCTGACACTTGCAGAGTTTTGGACAGGTTGTCTGGGTGGACTTGCTAACTGAACGTGAGTTCAAGCAAGGGTTTGGATCCCATACCCCTATTTTCAGTGGGCAGACGCAATGTGTACGTTACTTCATGAACTTTGATCGAGCTTTTAATTTGTTCAAAAAACAAGTAGCAGAGGTGAGATTCCCATTATTGGAGTGTTGCCTGATGTGGTCTTCCAAAGGTTCGGTATTACCTGAGACCATCTGTTCCAATTTTTTGCTAATACTCAAGTGTTTCTTTGACACAACCACAGGATGGCTATGTATTCAATTCTGCGAATCAGAGAGTACCCTTGGCAAGTCCAGCCAAACAGGAAGACATCAAGGGAGC